>OX419762.1:44063585-44610321 GCA_948567375.1 Lunularia cruciata | reverse complement strand
CCGGCTTCAGGATGGCTATCAGTACACTCACAGTTCCTCTCTTCACAGGGTCTTTGTAGCTCTCAACTTTGTACCTATTCTTCGTCCGCTTTGACGAGAATGCATCTCTCACTTCTTGGGTTTCTTGAGCTATCTCTCCCTTCCCCAAGAACATGGCACCCTACTCCAAGCCTACTTCCTTCCCGAGTACGAGTCTCCAATCCAACTCTGTCCAGCAAGCCGGATTTAATCTCTTCCCTTCTTCCTTGGGTCCATCAAGACACTTGCTCTTGATGATTTTTGTCATGAAACTTGGAAAGCTCACATTCCAGTTCCATGCCAAGAAAGTGATTGGAAGTTGGCTCAAGACTTTGATCCTCGCAATCACATCTAACCTCCAAATTGCATGATTTCTCACTGCGAATTCAGAGTTCTTCTTTCCTCCTCCCATCTCTTCTGCCTTCTCATTGTCTCTTGATTTCACTCTCGCAACCTTCTCCCTTACGCACTAACATGATTCCAACTCTATTTCCCTTCCCACGATCACCTGCAAGACAACTTCTCAACGGCAAAGGAAAATTACTCGACATTTTGTCATTGCGAGTTCAATTTTTATAGAGTTGCGCTTCTTTGTCTTTCTTCACTTTGAGTTTCTATGGAGAAATCACACCTCTTGCATGCACCCGTCACTGTCAATCAACCTTTGTGCGTATGGGCCACCGGTTTTTGAACGGTCCCTTCTTGAATTTCTCACCCCGACGAAAGGTTGTTAGACTGTCTTTGCCTCGGGTTGAGCTCCCTCCGATACGAAGACACTTTACTTTAGGTTGTATGCTGACAAGGCATTTCCAAGTACTTTGCCTTATGACCTGAAGTCACTTTACTTTGGGTTTCATCCCGAAGACTCTTTTCATCACCTTCTTTGGCCATACAGGCGCAATCCGACTTCTCTATACACTTCTTCTTTATTTTGAAAAAAAAAAAATGTGGGCACCACAAACACATAGAACATCATCCACAAATCCAGATGACTCAGCAATGCTTGCTTGATCTGAAAGTTGACCTTTATCCTTGTTGGACTCAACCCTCTTGTTGTTACAATCCTTCTTGAAATGTCCAACCTTCACACAAATCCAACACTTTCCTTTGAAACCTCTGGTATTAGACTTGGATTGTGATTTACTCCTGATATGACCTCTCTCTTGTTCTTCCTCTGATAAATAGAGCCTTTGAATTTGTCTTTTCTTGGTTGGGTCTTTTTCACATCTCATTGGACAATAATGTTGAAGTGACCTCCTCACAGTTTATATTGTCCTTCCCATATAGAAGACTTGTGACCAGATGCTCATATAATGGAGAAAGTGAAGTCAATAACAACAATGCCTTATCTTCCTCTTCTCACTTAACCTCTATGCTCATCAACTCACAAATGATTTTGTTGAAAGCATTGAGGTGTTCCATAATATTCTAGCCTTCCTTCATCCACAACATATACAATTTCTATTTAAGAAATAGTCTACTTGTCAAAGACTTGGTCATATAAAGATTTTCTAGTTTGGCCCATAGTTTTGGTGCAAATTCCTCATTCATAACATTGTATAGCACTTCATCAGCAAGGTTCAACCTAATAGTGCTAATATCTTTGAGAGTTGCATCTTCATCTTCCCCATCCTCATCACTTTTGTCCTCCTTTTTCTTCTTTAGTGCTCTATGCAGTCCTTGCTGGACAAGAAGGTCCTTCATCTTCAGTTGCCAAAGTCCAAAATTGTTTTTCCCATCAAACTTCTCCATTGCAAATTTAGCATTTGATATGGATATCATCCCTGCCATTGCTTTACTGTGGACTTGCTTTTGGACCCACTTCCTTGGACCCTCAGATCTTAAGACCCTCTTCAAGACCAACTGTGGTACCCACATTTTTTTTTATTTCTTATTTTTGAAGAAGACAAAGAATGGTGTCTTTGGGTTGTAACCCGAGGTAAAGTGACTTCGTGTCAGAAGATAAAGTACTCGGATTTGCCTTGTCAACCTGCAACCCAAAGTAAGGAAACTTTGTCTCAAGAGTGCTCAACCCTAGGCAAGGACAATGTAACAAATTTTCTTTGGGGTGGGACATTCAAGAAGGTACCGTGCACAAAAACAACTGGCCTATGAGCGGGAGGAAATTGACAGTGATAAGAGCATGAAAGAGGTGTGATTTCTTTATAGAAATTTGAAGTGAAGAAAGATGGAGGAAGCGCGCCACTATAAGATTTGGGCTGGAGACAAAGCATTGACAAGTAATTTTCCATTGCCATTAAGAAGTTGTCCTAGGGAGATCGTGGGAAAGGAAGTTTAGTCAAAGATGCACTGGTGTATCAAGAGGAAGTCAGGAGAGTAGTCCAAGAATTAGTAGGAAGAGTAGCCACCAACCCAGAGTGGAAGAGAGTAAGATTGGAGGTAGGAAGAAGAACTCTGAATTTGCAATGAGACATCATGCAATTCGGAGATTAGATGTGATTGCCAAAATCAAAGTCTTGAGCAAGCTTTGGATCACATTCCTAGCATGGAACTATAACATTAGCTTTCTAGGTTTCATGACTAAGATCATTGAGAGTAAATGTCTTGATGGCCCCGAGGAAGAAGTGAAGAGTGGAAATCCAGCTTGATGGACAGAGTTGGATTGGAGGTTAGTACTCAAAAGAGAGGTGGGTGATGAGCAGGGAGCCATGTTCTTAGGGAAGGGAGAAGTAGCAGAAGAAACCCAAGAAGTGAGAGGTGCCTTCTCTTTAAAATGCACAAAGATAGGTATAAATTTTAGAGCTGTAAAGACCATATGAGGAGAGGCATCATAAGTGCAATGATGGCTATCTTGAAGCCGGAGCAAACGACTTATGTGATGAAACATCAAGTGGTGTTCTTCCACAAAATATTTGCAGGAGAGCCAATCAATTGAGTGAAGTGCTTTCATTAGCATGCAAGAAAAATGTTGTGGAACTTGCGAGAAAAGTTGCCTCCACACTACATTGTGCCATTTGCAGCCCATTTCTACTTGGGAATTAACTTGTTGAATGCAGCGGAGAGACATAAGATGGTGTCACACTTCCACCCCAATTTGAGAAGAGATGTTGATGCAGAAGAGCAGCAATACATCTTGCAGATAAGAAGCAACCACGAGTACTATTCATAGACAAGCCAAAGTGTGCAGTTGAAAGTGAGCACTCCAAAATCAAAGAAGAGGAGTCAATGAGGAGAAGCATAAGAAGTAGCAACAATGAGACCTCAGGAGATCTGAAAGGTAAACCCAAGGAAAGAATTGGTGGTAATTGTGTCATCGGGCAAAGAATCAGAAGGGGAGGCCGAGTGCAAGTCAGAAGACTCGGACAAGGAGGAAGAACCCAAATTCACAATGCTAAGTGGTGACACAAGCAGCCAAAGTAAAGATGGAGAGGAGATGCAATCGATACCTATGACAACCCGGCAAATATCACTTTTGCGGTAATCAAGTAAGTAAAGTTTGTTCCCATAGAGATACTAGTCAGAAATGCCCAAATACAAAGCAAAGTAGCAATTTAGTTCTTCTTGGTTGTGTCTTTAATCTCTTAGGTAGAAACCACACCCAGAAGAGAGTAACAAGCACTGACTCGTAGTCTTGTCACAACAATTTGTCACACTTAATCACAATTCCATCAAATCTTTCCAAACAATCTTGATTGTAATGATTGAAGCTCTCTCAAAAATGGCACTTCACTGCAAAATGACTTTGCCTCAAAATTGTGTTCCACCCCTTTCTCCATTGAAGGCACAACTTCCTCGATTGGAACTGCTTTAAATCAACTTTGCGCTGCACTCACAAATGCAGAATACTACCAACACTACAATTCCTCTCAGATCTGTCAAGGCATTGCTCCAATTGCACTTCACTCAAGATCAAACACACAAAATGAAGATCAAGGCTACAAGATCCAACATCCAACAAACACACTGACTTACACTATGAATTTCTCCCAACACTCACGAACACAAACATAAAATTGATACTTGGAATCAAGCTCAAGTGACAAGCACTGCTTCACAACACTTTGCTTTATCTATTCTCAAAAATTATGAGCATTGAACAACATATGACTGCGAATGCCACCTTTAAATAGTGAAGCAAACGATAATTATTAACAAAAAATACCGTTCTACAACAACTCCAAAATGACAATGCACCTTTTCATATCTGCCTCTTCAAATCTCAAATCTGTTACTAATCCAATCTGATGTCTACTTCTTCTTTGACTTTCAATCCCAAAGTAACTTCACTTACCACTACTTTGTCCTCGGGTTTCATAACTCCTAACTCCTCTACTACTTCTAACATTTCTTTTTCATGATCTACAATTTCACTAGTGGGTAACCCTTCTAAACCTTCATCTCTCGACCCACTCTTCTCCAACATCTCTGATGGTAACTCTAAAGACATCTGCACTCCTATGTTATCTACTTTGGGCTTTGCTCTTACATCCTTCCAAAGTTTATCTATCTCTAATTTCACTAAGTCTAATCTTATTGTGATATTGTCTTCTACTTCCAATATCCTCTTGCACTAGCGTGTCTTTGACTCTACTTCCCTTCCCACAATCTCCTACAAGACATCTTCTTAAAGGTGATGGAAAATTGCTTATCATTGCTTTGTCTTTAGCCCAATTTTTATAGATTTGCGCCTTCTCTGTCTTTCTTCAATTTGAGTTTCTACCAAGAAATCACACCTTCTGTCATTGTCAAGTGTCCTTCATGCATATGACCGCCATTTTTTAACGGTCCCTTCTTGAATGTCTCACCCCGAAGGAAAGTTGTTACATTGTCCTCACCTTGGGTTGAGCACCCCCAAGACGAAGACTCCTTACTTTGAGTTGTATGCTGACAAGGCAATTCCGAGTACATCACCTTATGACCCAAAGTCATGTTACCTTGAGTTTCATCCCAAGGACTTTTCTTTGCCTTTGGCCATATAGGCGCAATTTGACTTCTCTATACACTTCTTCTTCAAAATTTGAGAAAAAAAAAAAAATTTGGGTACCACATACCCCCTCCTTCAAATGTGACCATCCCCATGAACATAGACTTTGGGTGTCTTAGAGACTTCCGAGTCTATGGTCCAATATCTCCAAACTCTCCACCTGTTTACTCGAGTGGAAAAGGATTGCACTCTAGGTCTGCAAGTTACATGGACCCATTTTCATAAAGATGAAGAACTCAATAAGGCCCCATCCATCTCAAATGCAGCTTGCCTAGAAAAAATATTCGGCGATTGTCGTATAACAAAACCAAATCTCCTTTGCAAACAGTAATAGGCTTGATGTGCTTATTGTGCCTCACTTTCCTTTGCTCTTGTACTTCTTTTGTGGTTTGCATTGCATTTTCTCTTTTCTCTTCTAACTACATCAATTGATGGATCCAAAAATCTTGGCTTTCTTCCTCAGACAATTGTTCTTCACAAAGAATCCAATATGTAGGTACTTCAAATTCAACATGTAGTATGGGATGCAAGCCATATGTCAAGAAAGATGGAGTTTGTTTGGTTGTGATCTTTTTTGTTGTTTGATATGCCAACGACGTGGCTGGTAATTTTGTATCCCAGTTATAGGCATAATTGACATTCACCTTATTCAAAATTTTGCAAAGTAACTCATTTGCCTTTTTTGTTAAGCTATTTGCTTTTGGGTTATAAGGATTTGTCTTCTAATGTTTAATCTGGAAGTATTTTGTTAATGCTTCCATCACAGGTTCAAAAAATGTGTCCCTCTATCACTAACCGATTCCAAAGGACATCCATATTGGGAGATGATGTTTCAAAAGAAAAATTCCGCAACGGTCTCTGCATCATCTTTGCAAGTTGCTTCAGCTTTGACCATCTTGGTAGCATAGTCAATGCAAACCAAAATGTATCTCTTCTTTGTGACTTGGGTCACTGGTTGAATGGGACCCACAAAATCAATTCCCCATTTCTCAAATGGAGCCAAGGGTAAAATTGGTCTCAAAGGCCATTGAGAAGTAGCCATCGGCTTCCACGTTCTCTAACAAGCATCACAGCTTTGGAGATGGGCATGTGTGTCTTTGTACATCGTAGGCCACCAGTACTCCAAAGAAAGAATCTTCTTCAAGCATCTGTAGTATCCGACATGTCCCATGAAGGCTCTCAGCTCCTGGATGTTCTTTGGGGATTCCAAAGCTAAGATTACTTTGACCTTCTCGATATCAACTTCAATACCTTGGCTTGACACCCAATACCTTAGAAGAATTCACTCCTTCATTGCAAAGAAGCATTTCTCCGGGTGTAATGACAAACCGGCAAAACAACACCTTTCAAAAGTTTGGCAAAGGTAATCCAAATGTACATCTCTTTGCCCAAACACACAAAAATCATCAATGAACAATTCCCCAAATTTACGCAAGAAATCGCAAGAAATTGAAGATTGAATTCATCATCGGCTGGAAAGTAGCAGGAGCATTACACAACCCAAAGGGCATTTGATTGTAAGCAAAAGTGCCCCAATCAGTCTTGAATGTGGTCTTATCCTTGTACTCTTCTTGGATGGACTCTTGATTGTATCCTGAAAATCCATCAAGAAAACTATAACAAGGGTGACCAGCTACTTGGTCCAAAATTGTATCAATAAAAGGCAAGGGATGATGATCCTTCCTTGTCCTTGTGACGGCATTGAACTTGCGGAAATCTTGGCACACTCGAATCTTCCCTGTTTTCCTCTTTGGGACAATGACAATGGGAGAGATCCACTCACTGCTTAAGATAGGAAAGATTATTCCAGCCCCTAAGTACTTGTCAATTTTGTCTTTCACCAAGAGAGAGTACTTCAGGTTCAGACGGTATTCTCACTGCCAAACTGGAATTGCACCTTCAACTAGATCAATCCGGTGTTCTCCAAATTCTTGTGGAATACCTGGCATCTGATCAATAGACCAGGCAAATACATCCTAGAATTCTATAAACAGGGCAGTGTATCCTACCAACTCCTCCAAAGTGAGTATCTTCAACATTTTCAACATTTTCCCTTCAATCAAGACAACATCTTGACAGTCATCGAGATTGATGACTCCTTCAATGTGGCTTACTCGGCTTAATCTAAAGTGAGCTGCCATCAAACCCCCTTCCTCCAAGTCAGGTTCACCCGGGGCGAGGTCATATGGATCTTTGTCTTTGACATCCACCTCGTAGCATTCCAAGTAATTGACTTGGACTTTGTCTTCAGATTCATTAAAAGACAAAGACAATGAGTCTTCGGATTTGTCCTCGTCTTCTGACAAACTAGTTTCCCCGAGATGGGGAAGCTTTGTCCAACTCATAGTCACCAGCTTCTAGTCTTTGGACAAAATGTCCTTGAACCGTAGCTTCTGCTGGTGCCAATCCACCACAACTTGGGCACTATACAACCAAGGTTTTCTGATCAACAATGGGTTACCAATTTTGGTCATTGGTTGCAACACAATGTAATTCAACTTGAAAGGAACCCCTCCAATGATCGTGGTAATATTTGACAGCATGCCCAATGGCCGCCTTTTGGTTTGGTTTGCAAATTTCAATACTCTGGATGTTGGTTCAAATGTATGATACCCCAATCTATTTGCAGTTGTGACAACCTGGCAAATATCACTTTTGTGGTAATCAGGTAAGTAAAGTTTGTTCCCGTAGAGATACTGGTCAGAATTGGCCAAATACAAAGTCAAATGTCACAATGTAGTTCTTCTTGGTTGCGTCTTTAGTCTCTTAGGTAGAAACTACACCCAGAAGAGAGTAACAAGCACTGACTTGCAGTCTTGTCACAAATTAACACTTCTTAATCACAACTCCATAAAATCTTTCCAAACAATCTTGACTGTGATGATTCATGCTCTCCCAAAAATGGCACTTCACTGCAAAATGACTTTGCCTCAGAATTGTGTGCTACCCCTCCACTGAAGGCACAACTTCCTTGATCAAAATTGCTTCACATCAACTCCGTGCTGCACTTACAAATGCAAAATACTACCTACACTACAATTCCTCAGATTTGTCAAGGCATTGCTCCGATTGCACTTCACTCAAGATCAAACACACTAAATGAAGATCAAGGCTACGGAATCCAACATCCAAGAAACATACTAATTTGCACTTTGAATTTCTCCACACACTCACAAGCACAAGCACAACGTTGAAACTCAGAATCAAGCTCAAGCAACAAGCACTACTTCACAACACTTCGCTTTATCTATTCTCAGAAATAATGAGCACTAAACAACATTTTCCTTTAAATGTCACTCTTAAATAGTGAAGCAAATAACAATTCTAACAACTATACCATTTCCTAACAACTCTTCCTACCTACAGATCTGAAATGACAATGCACCTCTTCATATTTGCCTCTTCAAATCTCAAATCTATTTCTTATCCGATCCAATGTCTACTTCTTCCTCGGCTTTCAAACCCGATTTTGAAGTAACTTCACTCAATACTACTCTATCCTCGGGTTTCACAACTCCTAATTCCTCTACCAATTCTAACATTTCTCCTTCTTGATCTACAATTCTACTAGTGGTAATCCTTCTAAACCTTCATCTCTTGACCCACTCTTCTCTAATGTCTCCAATGGTAACTCCAAAGACATCTGCACTCCTATGTTAGCTACTTTGGGTTTTGCTCTTACATCCTTCCAAAGTTTATTTATCTCTAATTTCACTAAGTCTAATCTAATTGTGATATTGTCTTCTACTTCCAATATCTTTCTATCTACACAAGTTCTGAGACTGATGAGTAAGGCATTCAAATCCTTATCCTTTGCATTTCTCCTCATCCTCTCTTGCACCAAAAACTTCAACTTGTGCAATCTCATTTCTTCATTTTGCACACTGGCCTTTGTACTCAACATCACATTCATCTTGACCACAATCTCCTTCAATGGCTCCCATCTCATTTTTCTCTCTCGTTCTCAATCTGCAAGCCAATCTTCTTTGTACCTTGCAAATTCCGCTTTGAACTTGGCTTTCACAATTTCCTTCTCCATCTCCTTTTGCACAATCTTCTCCTCCTGATTGTGAAGTAACTCTCTCAACCTTTCTTCCTCTCTATATCTTACTGTCAACTCTCTTTGCCAGAGTTTCTTCTTCTCTTCTACACTCTCCATCAGTCTATCAAGCTCTTGCTCTTTCTCTACTACTCTTGCCATAGCATGGATAATTTCTAATTTCAAATCAGCAAATTGTTGCTTCAAGATTTCAACCTCAACCACTTGACTTTCCCTTGCTATGTCACTCCGTTCTATGAGTTCCTCTCTATTCCTTGCTTCTCTCTTCAAGTTCTCAATCACTTGATTTTGTACTACTACATCTACTCATAGTATTTCCCGTTCCTCCTCACCTCAGATTATACTCTTCTTTACTTCCAAGTTCTCTTCTTCTAATCAAGCTAACACTTGCAATACAGTCTTCACTTCCGGACACTTTGACTGCATCTCCCTCTTGTGCTCTAACTTCACCAACAATGGGAGTACAACCTCCCGCAAATACTCTACTCCTTCACTCAAAGTTACCTCGGCTTGCGGACTTATCTCCTTCTTCACCTCTTCCTCACTTGAGACTCATCTTCTAAGCCGTAGTCACCTTATAGGTATGGATTCTTTGCTCCCCAAACTTCCATCCTCTTCTTCTCTTACCTTACTCGGCCCCACTCCACACTTTGGATTTCATTAGGAATAAAATCCTATTTGAATTGTAACTCTTTTCTCCTCTTGCTTTCAAACTTTGTCTTCCAGTTTTGAGTTACTTTTCTCCTCCATCTCCATCTTGGCTTCCTCTTCTTTGGGTACCAATTTCATCTCCACTTCATCGTCATTGTCACTACTCATATCTCCACTCTCCAGTGTGAACTCGGGTTCTTCCTTCGTATCCAAATGTTTGGACTTGCACTCGGCTTCTCCTTCCGATTCTTCTTTCGATTATGCAATTACCACCAGCTCTTTCCTTGGGTTTACCCTTCTAGCCTTCTGAGGTCTTGCTTTCTCTACTTCTTCTTCTCCTTGTTGACTCCTCTTCTTTGACTTTGGAGTGCTTACTTCCAACTGCACACTCTGCCATGTCTGTGCGTAGTACTCATCATTGCTCCCAATCTGAAGAATGTATTGCTGCTCCTCCGCATCAACATCTCTTCTTAAGTCGGGATGGAAAAGGGATACCATCTTATTTTGCTCTGCCGCATTGAGAAAATTTAGCCCTAGATAGAAATGGGCTGCAAATGGAACAATGTAATGTGGAGGTGACTTGTCCTGCAAATTCCACACCATCTGTCTCATCCTCCCATGAAGACACTTTGCCCAATTAATTGGCTCTCTTGCAAATATCTTATGGAAGAACACCAATTGGTGCTTCATCACATAGTCATTCTCTCCGGCTTCAAGATTGCCATTAGAGCACTCACGATCCCTCTCTTGATAGGATCCTTGTAGCTATCCACTTTGTAACCATTCTTTGTGCACTTCAAAGAGAAGGCATCTCTCACTTCTTGAGTTTCTTTGGCTACTTCCTCCTTCCCCAAGAATGTGGCACCATGCTCTGCGCTTGCTTCTTTCCCGAGTACTAACCTCCAATCCGACTCTGTCTATCAAGCCGGATTTCCTCTCTTCCCTTCTCCCTCAAGGCCATCGAGACACTTACTCTCGATGATCTCAGTCATGAACCCTTGAAAGCTAAAATTCCAATTCCATGTCAAGAATGTGATCTGAAGCCTACTCAAGACCTCAATTCTTGCGATCACATCTAACCTCCAAATTGCATGATTTCTCACTGCAAATTTAGAGTTCTTCTTCCCACCTCCCATCTTTCTCTCTTCCACTCTAGGCTGGGGACTATTCTTCCTACTGATTCTCGGATTAACTCTCTTGATTTCCTCTCAACACACCAACGCGTCTTGGACTCTACTTCCCTTCCCACAATCTCCTACAGGATGACTTCTTAATGGCAATGGAAAATTGCTTGTCATCGCTTTGTCTTTAGCCCAATTTTTAAAGATTTGCGCCTTCTCTATCTTTCTTCAATTTGAGTTTCTACCAAGAAATCACACCTTCTGCATGCTCTTGTCACTGTCAAGTGTCCTTCATGCGTATGACCACTGTTTTTGAATGGTTCTTTTCTTGAATGTCTCGCCCTAACGGAAAGTTGTTACATTGTCTTTGCCTCGGGTTGAGCACTCCCGAGACAAAGACTCCTTACTTTGGGTTGTTTGTTGATAGGGCAATTCCAAGTACCTTGCCTTATGACCCAAAGTCACATTACATGGGTTTCATCCCAAGGACACTTTTCTTTGCCTTCTTTGGCCATACAGGTGCAATTCAACTTCTCTGTACACTTCTTCTTCAAAATTTGAAAAAAAAAATGTGTGTACTACAGCAGTATCCTTGGTCATAACATTCACACCAAAACCCAAATCGGTAGGTATTGATGTGATCATGCACCCGGCAAACTCTACATCAACCTCAGGAGATCCTCAATCTTCTTGTTCAATACGATATATAGCGGGCAGGTCTTTCTTGGACATCGGCATCAGCAAAGAATCTGATATGTCGGCATTTCAAATTCAACTTGTAGTATGGGATGCAGGCCGTATGTCAAGAAGTATGGAGTTTGTTTGGTTGTGATCTTTTCTATCATTTGATATGCCCACAATGCGGCTGGTAATTTTGTATCCCAGTCATAGGCATAATTGAAAGTCACTTTATTCAGAATTTTGCAAAGTAACCCATTCACCTTTTCCGTTAAGCCATTTGCTTTTGGGTTATAAGGAGTCGTCTTCCAATGTTTAATATTGAAGTATTTTCTTAATGCCTCCATCACAAAGTTCAAAAAATGTGTCCCTCCGTCACTGACCAATTCTAGAGGACATCCATATCGGGAGATGATGTTTCAAAAGAAAATTTCTGCAACGGTCTCTGCATCATCTTCACAAGTTGCTTCAGCTTCGACCATCTTGGTAGCATAGTCAGTGCAAACCAGAATGTATCTCTTCCTTGTGACTCGGGTCACAAGCTAAATGGGACCCACAAAATCAATTCCCCATTTCTCAAATGGGGCCAAGGGTAAAATTGGTCTCAAATGCATTGAGAAGTAGCCGTATGCTTCCCCATTCTCTAACAAGTGTCACAGCTTTGGATATGGGCATGCGTGTCTTTGTACATCGTAGGCCACCAGTATCCCGAGGAAAGAATCTTCTTTATAGTATTCTTCATAGCATAGTGTCCTCCCGATGCTTTGGAGTGTAAAGACTCAATTACGCCTCCGACTTTGTATGACTCCAAGCATCACCGAAGTCCTTTGTCTTCGCCCATCTTGAATAAAATGTTTTGTTTTAGCTAATACGGCCCCATTTTCCTCAAAAAGACTGCACTCTGCTCCGGATCTAGCCCTTCAGGACAATGGAGAGTATGCAAATAATGATATTCAACTGCATACCTTGTACTTCACATTGCTGTTAATTGATATAACTCTTCATCAAGGAACAGATCGTCAATTTCCCAATCTTGGTCTTGAGTTTCTAACCTGGACTAGAAGTCCGCATTCAAATGCAAAGCCCCCTTCCGTACTTCTATAGTATATGTGAATTCTTGTAACATTAAGATCCATCTTGCAATTTGCTCGGACAAATCTGCCTGCTTGACCAAATGTTGCAATGCATAATAGTCAACATAGAAGACAAACTCGTACCCCAGCAAGTAGTGGCAAAATTTCTTGCAGGCATACACCATTCCAAGTGCTTCTCTTTCAATCGTCGAATAGTTCTTTTTAGAAACTGAAAGTTATCGGCTGGAAAAATAAACCGGGTAGTCCTTCTTCTTCTTGTCCCTCTGACTTAAGACAACTCCGATTGCCACGGATGAAGTATCCCTATATACATGAAAAGGGACATCCCAATTTGGGGCCCTCATGACTAGTGCTTCAACCAGTTTCTTCTTCAATACTTGAAAAGCTTCTTCTTCTACTTTGTTTGTGTCAACTTCAACTCAAGTAGAAGCAAGAGGTTCAACACCTTCAAAGTGTTCTTTGAAATTCCTTTGAGACAATCAAGGAATCATGCATGGAAGGTGTTGACACTCTTCTTCTGTTGGTGTTTGTGCTATCTTTTCCCAAACAAACTTCTTGATAAATTTGACTTCCTTTACAACTTTAGGGGGAGTCGGTGTATTGGGTTGAAATGAATATGTCTGCCCGCTCGAGTCTTTCTTCTTCTTGGAAGAGTGGGACAAGAAGTACCATTGCCTTTGTGTTTCTTATGTTCAAGTTCTTGCAAAGCTTCTTGAACTTTGTGAAGAAGTTGAAAGTCCAACACCTCTTGTTTGGTTTTGTCCAAAGTGGATTGGATCTTCAGATGTTCTTCTTCTTCACGATCCAATGTTCATCTTTGAACTCTCTCTTCCCGTTGTTCTCTCAATGCAGACATTCATACTACTTTGACACCGAATTTTGAGATTGGCTTTATATTCTTCCACTTCCAAGATTTGTATCCCTGGCAGTGGTACCAAAAATCATGTGACAACCCAGAAAATATCACTTTTGCGGTAATCAAGTAAGTAAAGTTTGTTCCCACAGAGAAATGATTCAGATATGGTCAAATACAAAGTCAAAAAATAACAAGTAGTTCTTCTTGGTTGCGTCTTTAATCTCTTAGGTAGAAACTACACCCAGAAGAAAGTAACAAGCACTAATTTGTAGTCTTGTCACAACAATTTGTCACCCATAATCACAACTCCATCAAATCTTTCCAAACAATCTTGATTGTCATGATTTGGGCTCTCCCAAAAATGGCACTTCACTGCAAAATAACTTTGCCTCAAAATTGTGTTCCACCCCTCCACTGAAGGCACAAGTTCCTCAATCAAAATTGGTTCACATCAACTTTGCATTGCACTAACAATTTCAAAATACTACCAACACTACAATTCCTCTCAGATTTGTCAAGGCATTGCTCCAATTGCACTTCACTCAAGATCAAACACACAAAATGAAGATCAAGGCTGTGAAATCCAACATCCAACCAGCACACTCACTTGCACTTCAAAATTCTTCACACACTCACAAACACAATCATAATGTTGATACCCAAAATCAAGCTCAAGCGACAAGCACTACTTAACAACACTTTGCTTTATCTATTCTCAGAATTATGAGCACTGAACAAAATATCACTACAAATGCCACCTTTAAATAGTGAAGCAATCGACAATTACTAACAACTATACCATTCTACAACAACACTTCCTACTTGTAGATCCAAAATGACAATGCACCTCTTCATATCTGCTTCTTCAAATCTCAAAACTTTAACTACTCGGATACAATATCTACTTCTTCCTTGACTTCCAATCTCAAAGTAACTTCACACACTACTTTATCCTTGGGTTCCACAACTACTAATTCTTCTACCAATTCTAACACTTCTCCTTCTTGTTCTACATTTCCAATCATAGATCATCTGCCTAAATCTCTATCTTCCAACCCACTCTTCTCTAATATCTCCAATGGTAACTCCAAAGACATCTATACTCCTACCTCATCTACTTTGGGCTTTGCTCTTACATCCTTCCAAAGTTTCTCTATCTCCAACTTCACTAAATCTAATATAATTGTGAAATTGTCTTCTACTTCCAATATCTTCCTATCTACACAAGTTTTGAGACTAATAAGCAAAGAATTCAAATCTTTATCCTTCACATTTCTCCTCCTTGTCTCTTGCACCAACAACTTCAACTCTTGCACCAACAACTTCAACTCGTGCAACCTTGTTTCTTCAATCCTTATGTTGGCTTCTGTACTCAGCATTGCATTCATCTTTGTGACAATCTCTTACAATGGCTCAAGTCTCATTCTTCTCTCACGTTCTTGATCTGCCAACCAATCTTCTCTGTACATTGCCAATTTAGCCTTGAATTTGGCTTTCATAGTCTCCTTCTCCTTCTCCTTCTGGACAATCTTCTCCTCCAGATTACAAAGTAACTCCCACAATCTCTCTTCTTCTCTACCTCGGGTCCATCAAGACATCTACTCTCGATGATCTCGGTCATGAAACCTAGAAAGCTAATGTTCCAATTCCATGCCAAAAATGTGATCCAAAGCCTGCTCAAGACTTCAATTCTAGCAATTACATCTAATCTCCAAATTGCATGATTTCTCACTACAAATTCAGAGTTCTTCTTCCTACCTCCTATCTTACTCTCTGCCACTCTGGGCTGGCGGCTACTCTTCCAATTGATTCTCAGACTAACTCTCCTTTTGACACACTTGTGCATCTTCTACTACACTTCCTTTCCCACAATCTCCTACAAGACAACTCCTTAAGGGTGATGGAAAATTACTTGTCATCTCTTTGTCTCTAGCCCAAATCTTATAATGGCGTGCTTCTGCTGTCTTTCTTCACTTCAAGTTTCTACCGAGAAATCACACCTCCTTCATGCTCTTGTCACTATCAATTTCCTCCTGCTCATAGGCCAGCTGTTTTGTGCGCAATACCTTCTTGAATGTCCAACCCTGAAGGAAAGTTGCTACACTATCCTCGCCTTGGGTTGAGCACCCATGAGCCGAAGTCTGCTTGCTTTGGATTCCATGCTGACAGGGCCAATCCGAGTACTTCACCTTTTGACACAAAGTCACTTTACCTCAGGTTACAACCTAAAGACACCATTCTTCACATTTTGATGTCATACAGGCGCAATACAACTTCATTTGTACACTTCTTTTTCAAAAATGAGAAAAAAAACAAAAATGTGGGTACCACAGAAAGGCCTGGCTGTGCAGGAGCAGTGAAGTTTAGACAACAAGGGCAGAGATTTTTAGAGAGGCTTAGGCTTGTGCAAGAACAGCAGGGATAAATTTTGAGAGAAAAGCCTGAACAGGAAAGAGACAGGAGAGGTTTATGTTTTGAGAGAAACGCCTGTTGGGACAGAGGAGAATTTTTTAAGGATCAGGGCTTGGACAAGGACAAGGAGATTTTCCCAAAGTAGAAGAGGCATGCTTGGACAGAAGGGAAATGAATCAAAAGTGAGCGCTTGAGAGTGTTGCAAGGACTGAAAACTTCAAGCGAAGGACTGACAGTGTTGGGGTTTTGATTGAGAGTGCTGCAAGGACTAAAAATTTTGAGAGAAGGACTTGGCAATGTTGGGGTTTTGAAAGAGAGTGCAGCATGGATAGAAATTTTAAGAGAAGTACTTGACAATGCTGGGGTTTTGATTGAGAGTGCTGCAAGGACTGAAAATTTCAAGAGGACTTGACAGTGCTGGGGTTTTGAAAGAGAGTGCAGCAAGGAAAGAAATTTTGAGAGAAGGACTGGAAATGCAGGGATTTTTCTTTGAGAGGAAGGCATGGCCGAGGGAGGAGAAAACTTTAGAGAGGAAGAAGCCTGGAGAGAGGAATTTTGAGAAGCAATGTCTGCCCGTGCAGGGAAAATTTGAAATAGTGAAACATCAAGGGAAGAAAACTAGGAAGAAAAATAAGAAAGACATGCTTGGACAGGAGAGTAAATTCTCAAAGGACTAGAGGGTTGTTGGGACAAGTTGGAGAAAATTTGAGGGGAGGGTCTGAAGTCTGGACCGGGGAACACTTGAAGGGAAGGTCTGGACAGGTCAGAAACTCCTGAGAAGAAGATTGTGGGTTATTGACATGACACAAAGAGGATTTTTGAGAGAAACATCTTGGATCAAAGAAGCTACAAAAGAGGACATTCTGAGAGAATGGTTTTTTTAGGAAATAAAGAGAATGGTTTTTTAGGAAATAAAAAAATCAAAGGGAAGTCAAGAACAAGAGTGAAAAAGAGATCTTGAATGGATTGCCATGCATATACAATGACACCTCAAAGAAACAACTAAGAAACAGAAAATAGTAAAGGAGCTAAGGCAGGAGAAGAGAGACTGGTTCTTGAAGGAGAAAGGGATTTCTTTTGACTGTGACTTGCCAGTAGGAAATTTTTTTGAGAGAAAAGGGTTTGCTGGACAGAAGACAAAAAAAGTTCAAGAGCAAGAGTGTTTGTTGTGCAGGGAAGAGAGAAATTTCATGAGTTTGGGTTTGGTCTAGACCAGACAAAGAGGTAAGAGAAGAGAGGAAGTTCCAGAAAGTTGAGTTTGGCCTGAACAGAGAGACATGAAGGAGAAATTCTCAAAGAAATGGAGGTTGGCCTGAATTGGACAAGAAAGAGAGAGAGAACGTGTAGTAAGAAACATGACCAGAACTTTGATCTTTTTGATTCTTTCCCTTGACTACTTGAACAGTTGTAGAAACCTAGGTTAGATAATTGTGTTATCTTGGAGCTGGTTGGCTTTCCCAAGTGGACTTATAAAGTGTGAGGCTTGATGGTGGGATGAAAGCTGTGTGGCTCTTATGAATGAATGTGTTTTTTGTATAATGTAAATAGTGTCAAGAAAATTGAACTCCATTCTTGGAGCTTCCAATCCAGTACGTGCAGGCAAATCAAATTGTTGACCTGTTTGCTTTGAATTGAATCTTGCCATATCTTGTGACTTGCTAAACAAACCCCACTGGATCTCAAACCCAAAAGTTGATAAAACATGACCACGCCTTAGTGGTACATGAAGGTCAGCGTTAACCAATGAAAATCAACACAAGGAACCATTAATAAGAGCCTAGTTTCAAGGGTAGTCATAGCCAAGCTAGTCCAGCAAGAAGGGGATTGCCATCCAAGCAAGAGTAAAGACATGATTTGCTTACAAGAGATTTTGAGTCATTGACAAACAGAGGAGTCTAAGTGCAAGCAGTCGGGTGCTTAGTGCATTCTCAAGACCAACTAATCCCCGTGACAATGTGATGCATCCCATGATGCTTGAAGAAAGTGTTGAAGTAAATGTGTGCTAATGTTGGAGCATCCATGGTATCAATAGTTGCTACTAAATGGATTTGCTTATTAAGCTTATCCACAAACACCACAATTGCTATAAGACCTTGCTTTGTCTTGGACAAGGATGTGATGAGATCCAAGCTCACATAATCCCATTGAGTAGATAGAATGAGGAGTGGTTGAAGGAGTCAACTCAGTTTCTGGTTGTTAGCCTTATTGTGTTGGTAGCATTCACACAATTGGACAAACTCTTGAACATCTTATATCATGTTGGGCAACCACCATTGGCATTGGAGAGTACCCAAGGTCTTGTCCACACCCATGTGACCAGTGATTTTTAAATCATGGGCTTCTTGGAGGTGCACAAGTCGGAGATCACCCTTGGCTAGAACGTAAATCCAGTTCTCATAGAATAGAAGGTCTATTTGGTACTATAAACTTGATTTGGACTTTGGAGTCAACTAAAACCATTGTAATTGCCGTTGTCATGAGAGGAAGAGACTTCAAATCAGGTCATCATGATAGTGCATCAAGGATGATATGGAATTGATCAATTTTGTACTCAAGTTTAATGTCAAACAATTGTAGTTGTTGCTCACATTGATGATATTGACTCTTCATGTGTTCCAAGTGTAATGTCTGCAACAATGGTTTGTGATCAATTTGCATGATCACTTCTTTCCACAAGAGATAATGCCTCCATACCTTGGTAGCATATACCATTGCAAGTTGTTCCCAATCTTGAGAAGAGTTATTCCTTTCAGTTGTATTGAGTCAAAAAATACAAAGGCAATGGGATGTAGACCATATGGTGACATGATGTAGACAATGGGATACAGCTCCAATTGCAAAGTTAGTAAACCAAAAAAGGTAGTTGAAGATCATATGGTTGAAGAATAGGTCTTGAGACACCATATGTTTTAGCTTCAAGAATGCTCCTTTGTGCTTGGTGGTCCACTAAAAGCTTGAGTCCTTCCCCAAGAGATCAGTCAATGGTGCGGCCACATGAGCATAATAGTGGATGAATTGTCAATAAAAATTGGCCAATCCATTAAATACCCATACTTCTATAGCATCTTTTAGATTAATAAGTAATGGCCTTGATTTTCTCCTCTTCCATCTTGATTTTCTCCAATGAGATCTTGTGACCCAAGAAGGTAATTTGTTTCTACCAAAAAGCACACTTTGACTTCTTGTAGTAAAATTCCATTGTTGTAGTTGTCTTAAGACTTCTTGCATGTGATTCATATGTTCTACCTCTGTCTTGCTATAGATTAAGATATCATCCAAGAACACCATCACATACCAATCTAATAATCCATTCAACACTTGATGCATTTGATCCATGAAGATTGCTAGAGCATTAGTGAGCCCAAAAGGTAGAACCCTCCACTCAAGATGCCCATATTTGTGTGAAAGGTAGTCTTTTGCACATTCTTCCTATCAATGGGGATTTGCCAATAGCAACTATGAAGATCCAACTTGGAGAAGTATCATGCTCTACTCAATTGATCAAGCAAGTCATCAATTTGTGGCAAGGGATATGCATTTTTCACTATTTGTTTATTGAGCCCAAGGTAATCAATACAAAAACAAAGTCCTCCATCCTTCTTTGGAACAAATAGTACCGGTGCTTCCCAAGGAGATGTCCTATGTCATATGAAGTTCTGCTCCAACAACCCTATAAGTGTTGTTCGTAGCTCCTCCAACTCCTTTGGGGTGAGCCAATAGATTGGTCTATGCACTAGAGTACTCCTTGGCAATAACTCAATCTTGAAAGGCATACCATGATCAAAAGGTAATCTCTTTGGCAGATCATTTGGAAACACCTCCAAAAACTCTTGAACTAATTGATCAACCATTGCTTGATGAGGTTCTTGACTCTCCACACATTCTCCTTGTGCAATCGGCTTGATCTACATTGCAAAAACAGACTTATTCTCCTCCAAAGCTTACTTTATGGTTGCTTTGTTGATAAACTTCACATCTAAGGACTCATCTCTCTTCAAAGCTTCCTCCATGGTTACTTTCTTGACAAACTTCCCATCTTTGGACTCATCTCCTTTCAAAGCTTGCTCTATGGTTACCTTCATGACAAATTCCACATCTTGGGATTGACTATTCTTAGGTGTCTTACTCGGAGGTGCCAAACAACCTAATAGGAAATTCTTACATTGGTGTTGTATTTGAATTTATCATCGGTTCCAATCAAATTGAACCTTATGATGTTCAAGCCAAGGTAGACCTAGAATGACATCATAGTATAGAGGTGCCACTACAAACCTCATACACTCCAAACACTATTTCCCAATCTTGAAGGTAAAAGGATGTAAGGTATGAAATGTAAAACCCTTTCTACCATCCGCCACCATCAATTTCAATTACAGGCTTGATAGGAATATGTAACTCCTTTGCTAATTGCACAGACAAGCAATTCTCTAAACTTTCAAATCAACCAAAACTGTACAATGACAATCAAATATCATACCTTGCAAGTGAAGCAACTTGTATAAGTCAAGCCTTCAATCCCGTTGGAACTAATCAAGTTCCCAATATGTGACTCAAAATCTCTTATTGGGATTCCTCATTTCCTTGATCATTCCACTCCACAAACTCCATCTGGGTAACTTGTCAAGGTTGCCCATTCTTAAGTGGACATTCAGCGATGCAATGTTAATTTGGCAACAATAGAAACGACTACTTTTCTATTATAGTTTTTCTCCATCTGTAGTGCAAAGTGGTCTTTGTTGAATGACATCAATCTCCATTGATGTTGGCTCCTCCACTCGTATGTAGTGTACTGGTAGGTTTTATGGAGGTCAAGGTCAAGATTGAGTTGTTGCAACTAAGGAATCAAGTGTTCAGCCAACCGCATGGCTTCTTCCAAGTGTTTTGGCCCTTGCATAGTTACCTCTAATTTGGTTCATGACTTCAAGTCCCTCACAAATCAATCCAGAGCTTCACCTTCCAGTATATATAGTGATGGTGTTCTAGAATTGCATGGTGTAACTTCTTATAAAGTCAACCTACTTCAACTTTGTCAACCTATCTCATACAACTCTTGTGGCATTTATAGCTAAGAATCAACCAATTATTTCACTCTTGAATTTTTCTCATGTCAAGATTGGTGCAAACATTTAACATTCAGCTTGCTCCACTTGGAATTGTCACCATAGCTTTGCTTTCCATCTAATTAATTGAAAGCCAAGAGAATTTGTTTCTATTCATCTTGAAGATTGGTAGCTTTAAAGTATCATTTGCAATCAAACACAAAACTCTCCATTGCATCCAAAAGATTCTTGCCTTTGAAAACCTTGGGTTTTGAAATTTGGATTTGGTCTTCTATTCCTCAAATTGGTACTCTCTCTATGTGCTCTTGTTGTTGATGATCTTGTTCATCCAACAATCAAGTAAGATGCTTGATTTGTTGTTGTATAGCAATGATAACCTTGGGCATTGCTGCCATGGTTACTACTCTTCCACACCACCTGCAATCTATCTAATTTATTAACACATAGATGCAATATGTCCATCATTCTCCATAAGTTACAACACAAAGAACCAAGGGTTCCTTAGACAAGGTGATTGTGTTCAAAAAATCCTACCCAAAGCATGAGATGATGAATTGTGTGAAATGATGCTTGAGTAATACTTACATGCAAAGATCCCAGTGGTTTGGTGAAAATGGATTTGGTGGTCCATAAATTTCATCCATCCTGTTCCTGCTCTAATACTAGTGTAAAAGAGCAAACAAGGAGAAAAATAGAAGGTTACATAGGGACACTTGAATGTGAGAAATACCAAATGCCTAGCATGAGCTTTGGCTTTGGTATTTATAGAGAGCATACAAGACTCTTGAGAAGCTTTTCAAGAAGCTTCCTAAACCTCTGAGCCGCTTTCTTGAAGTGCAAGCCAAGTTAACCAATAAGCTTCTCAAGAATCTTCCTTTTAGAGGTTGCTTACTAGGCGTGCAAGCTACACTAGCCAGGAAGCTTACCAAGAAGCTTCTTAGATACTTTTAGAATATTCTAGGTTAATTTGGCCTATTTGCTACTAAATTCATTGCTAACTTCATATTGTTATAGACTCCAAGGTCCAAATCAAGTTTAAGACAACTCTACAACAAGATCCCTTCTTTAAGATGGTTCAAGGTCACCTTGCAACATGCAACAAGGAGTACAACACCTTCTCTTTCAAGGAAGGCCTTCTACTCCATGAGGATCGGATATATATTTCAGCCAAGGGTGATCTCCGACTTGTGCGCTTCCAAGAAGCCCATGACTTACCAATCTTTAATCACATGGGCATGGAAAAGACCTTGGGTACCGTCCAATGCCAATGGTGGTGGCCCAACATGGCACAAGATGTTCAAGAGTTTGTTTGATTGTGTGAGAGCTACCAACATAACAAGGCTATGAACCAGAAACCGAGTGGACTCCTTCAACCACTCCCCATTCCATCTTCTTGATGGGAACACATGAGCTTGGATCTCATTACACCTTTGCCCAAAACAAAGCAAGGTCATATAGCAATAGTGGTGTTTGTGGATAAGCTTAGTAAGCATATCCATTTGGTACCAACCTTTGATACTATGGATGCTCCAACATTGGCATATATCTACTTCTATGTTGTCTTCAAGCATCATGGGATGCCTTGTGTACTCATCTCCGACCATGTTCCTCAATTCATTGGAAAATTTTGGCAAGCACTCTTCCAGATACTCAGCATCAAGTTTGTTTTGTCCACAGCCTATCATCCTCAAATTGATGGACAAATTGAACATGCAAATTGCACATTGGAAGATATGCTTTGTGCCTTTGTCAACGTTTACTATACCAAGTGGGATGAATATCTTGTAGTTGTGTAGTGTGCATACAATAATTCCAAAATGACAAGTATTGGATTCTCTCTTTTTTCCTCAATTTTGGCCAAGATCCACTTGTTCTAGATTCCCTTCTTGCTCTTCCTCCATCTCATGTCTCTCATACTTCCACCTTCTTGACCACCATATGCCAATCCCTCCAACAAGCCAAATCTTATCTCCTTGTTGCTCAAAATAATCAAAAACAATATGCAGATCACCATTGTCATGATCTCACCTTTCAAGTTGGTGATAAGGTCATGCTCTCATCTAGTAACCTACACCTCTCACTTGATACCCAAGTCCATAAATTTTCTCCTAATTGGATAGGACCTTTTGATGTCACCCAAATCATTTCTTGTGTTGCTTATCAACTTGCCTTGCCTTGCCTTGCAATATGTGCATCTACCTTGTCTTTCATACTTCCAAGTTGAAACCCTTTGTTCCTAATCCATCTTCTATTTCCTCTCATGTCCAACCTCTTCCTCCTCACGTCCTTATCAATGATTATGAAGAGTATGAAGTTGATCAAATCCTTGCATGCCGCCATATTCAATAAGACTGTTGACAACATATAGAGTACAAAGTCCTCTGGAAAGAGTTTCCCCTTCATGATGCCACTTGGAAGTCTCTTTCTCATCTGCAAAATGCACAAATGGCCATCCAAGAGATTGAAGCTTCAATGGCAACAAGGACATCACCAACTAGCAATGGGGGAATACGTAACAATATAGATTTTAGCGATGAAGTTAGTTATGGCTAACAAAGTAGCAAATGGGCCAAGTTAGCCTAGAATATTCTAAAAATATCTAGGGAGCTATTTGGTATCCTCCCAAGTATTAGGTACCATGCATGCCAAGTGGCAACTTCTATAAGGAAGTTTCTTGGGAAACTTCTTAGCTAGCTTAGCTTACACTCTAAGTAGGTAGCTTTTAGTTGGGAGCTTCTAGAAGTTTCCAACCAGCTTAGCTTGCATGCCAAGTAGGTGGTTTCTAAAAGGAAGCTTCTTGAGAAGCTTCTTGAGGAACTTGACTTGCATTCTTAGAAAGCGGCTTAAGGAAGCTTCTTGAGAAGCTTCTCAAGAGCCTTGTATGTTCCCCATAAATACCAAAGCCAGAGCTCATGCTAGGCATTCAGAGTTTCCCAAACTCAAGTGTTCCAATCTGATCTTCCATTCTCCTATTTTTCTCCTTGGTCTTGATCTTTTACATATCCAATGGCTTCAAGATGAGATGAGCATAGTGAGAATGTCAATTTTATAGAAGCAAAAAGATCAGAAAAATGAACTTTGGAAGACGAGTGAAGAAGAAAGTCACTCTGTGTAGATTAAAGTTGAAATTGTAGAATTCTTGTTGTTACACTTTGAAAGAAAATAATCTGGAAATTGAATGGTCAAAGGAGACATAGGATAAATTTGAGGTGATAGGCCACAACACCGACTCGACAAAGAATAGAAAAAGGCCCAATAAAACAAGGTCTAAGCTTACAAGGGCCAAGTGTGTTGTGGGGTTGGTTGTAGACAGCCTCACATGATCCCTCACATTGAACTCCATGTGCCTATGGTGTGCATTGGCATACTGCTTCTGTTGATTTGAATAATCTGCAATTTGTGCTTGGCGCTCTCCACACCTTGTTGGATTTGAGAAACAAATGGTTGACTGCATCAACTTTGGTAGCCACCGGATGGATCTTCATCATGCTAGAAGGTGTGAGGGGATGCTCACCATACATGAGGAAGAACGGAGTGACATGGGTGGATGCATTCACCAAATTGTTGTAACTAAATTCCACCAAGGGGAGTAGGGTGTCCTACCTCTCTTGCTCTTCTAAGGTAAAGTTGCGCAATATGTCTTCAATAGTGCGATTAGCCCACTTTGTTTGTCCATCTATTTGTAGGTGGTAAGCTGTGGACATGGCCAACTTGGTTTTGAAGAAACCAAAAAGTGTTTGCCAAAACAAATTGGTGAATTGAGTGTCTCTATCGGTGATGAATACTCAAGACAAGCCATGGTGAGAGAAGACTGAATCTAAGTATAATTAAGCTAGTTGTGGAGTGGTCATATCCTTGGTGGTAGTGCATGAATGGATCATTTTGCTGAGCCGGTCCACAAAGACCACAATAGAGTCAAACTCTGAGGTGGTCTTGGGTAATTCACAGACGAGATCCATACTCACCTATTCTCAATGTTGTGTAGGAGTGAGGAGAGGTTGAAGGAGCCCTATAAAGCTCAATTAGAAGCTTTCTTCTATTGATAGAGTAGGTAGCTCTATACTGTGAGCTGGCCTATCTCTCACTCAAGATGAACCTCTGATGGCTATTATGATAGCGCACCATGGACTAAGAAGGCAAGGAACCCCAACTCCATCATACTCCTCTAAGGCTAACACTCCAAGACTCAAGACATTGCTCACTAGAGAACTCAATGAGAGAGAGATAGTTGCAAATGAAAAGGATGATGAGTACTTCCTCACCCCTTGTTTATATACTTGTGAAATAGTTACACACCAAAGTTACTAATTATTGGAGTAACTCAAGTTACTAGGCTAAAAGTCAAGTAAAGTCAAAAATTATAAAGGAATATCCATCTACATGAGCATATTCCACTAAGCATGTGATTCTATCTTGACCCAACCACTAAGTCAAGGATTCCTTCACATGGGCAATCCTTGGACTATAGAAGAATCCAAAACAAAAAGGCTTGCGGGTCCAAGAGTTCTTAACTCTTTCTTCAAAGCCAAATACCTAGGAATAATACCAAGTCAACACACTAGAATCCAAAATAGTGGTGCTCATCTTTTCCACTTCCTCTAAAGTAAGGTCCCCTCTATCTTAGCTATGACTCACTTTAGCTAATCATGACTAATGTAGAACCATAATTTATCTCTATATAAATAATATCTCTCAAGTACTTGTAATACCAAGCTAAATATCATAATACCACACACATGCACAAATGGGTGTTATAGTACATAGTCCATCACATTGTTGCTCATCTTGGGCCAATAGTAATGGCGTTGGATGGCTTCCAAGGTCTTGTCCACTCCGACATGATCTACAAATGGCCAAATCATGACATTCCACTAGAATGGTGGTGCGTAATTATGGGATATTTGGGATCCATAATCTACCATCCAAAAAGGTGAGTCCTTGGGTGCTGGTGACACCTTTGGATGATTGTGCTCCTACAATCTATGGATCAGATTTTGTACCAGCCAAAATCTCTCACCAAAATTCAAGGCTAATCTTAACCTTTGTCACCAAATTTTTTGCCATCGGCATGCAGGTGAATGCATTTGCAAGTTGCTTCTTACCTTCCACATAGATGATTGTCATGTTGAAGCATTGTTGCCACTCTACCTACCAAATTTGGTGATGAGATAGATCTTTCTGTGTCTCCATGTAGACTAGCGGTTTGTGGTCTATCTCTACTACAAATGCCTTCTCGCCTAGATAGTGCTTCCAATGCTTGGTTGCAAGGACAATTGCAAACTCTTCTTGTTCTATGGTGTGATAGTTGCACTCTATCAATAACAACTTTTGAGAGAAATATGCACTTGGATGCCATCCGTCATGTCACTCTTGTTATAGGATTGCTCCTATTGCTATGCTTGATGCATCTATAGCCAGCTTGATTGGACGTTTTGGGTCATACCACTTCAAGATTGGTGCATGTAGCAAGGCAGCTTTCAATTCTTGAAATCCCAACTCTTGTGCGGTTTTTCATGTCCACTTCTTCCCCTTGCCAAGTAGTGTCGTTAAAGAGTTTGTAACCTTGGAGAAGTCCTTGAAAAATTGACGATAGAATTCCGTCAATCCCATGAAGCTCTTGAGTTGAGTCTGATCTTTTGGGGCACTCCATTTTTGAATGACCTCTATTTTATCTATCAAGACTTGAATTCCCTCTGCACTTACTCTATGCCTCAAGTAGTCTACTTCAGACTTGCCAAACTCACACTTTGAGATTTTGGCATACACGCAATTTTGTCTTAGAATCTGGAGGACTTCTTGTAGATGTAATTTGTGTTCTGTCATTGTGCTACTATATACTAAGATGTCTTCCAAGAAGATGATAAAAAACTTATCCAAGTATGGATGAAATATGTCATTCATTAGACTCATGAAAGTGGTAGGTGCATTGGTGAGGCCAAAAGGCATCACAAGATACTCAAAGTAACCATACTTGGTTCAAAAGGCAATTTTGTACACATCCTCCTTTGCAATTTGGATTTGATTGTAACCGCTCTACAAGTCCAATTTGGTGAAGTATCTTGTTCCATGAGTTGTTCAAACAAGTAATCCATGCAAGGAAAGGGGTATTTGGTCTTCATTGTTTGCTAATTGAGACCCCAATAGTCAATGCACATGTGCATTATACCGTCCTTCTTCTTCACAAACAAGACAAGAGCCCCATATGGTGATATGTTAAGTTGGATGAACCTTTTTTGCATCATCTCTTCAATTTGATTCTTACACTCCTCCAACTCATGAGGCGATAGGCGATATGGGGCCTTACAAGGAGGTGTCTTCTCCAGGAGTGTCTCAATTTTATGATCTACTCTCCTTTTTTGTGATAATCCTGAGGGTGGATCATCAAGAAGGACATTTTGAAACTCATCCACCACATCCTTCAATTTCTCAAGAATTTTTCCATCAAGTTGTGCACTTTAGACTTCTCTTATTAGACCCATGAAACATCTATTGGTCTTATATATAGTTGCCGTCCCTATGACATAGAGAGGCAATTCTTGCCTATGTGATTTTTTTTAACCCCAATGATCAACCATTGGTGGGTTCTCACTACTTTCTTCTTCCAATCTACCATAGGGTTATAATGCTCTATCTATGGCATGCCTAAGATTGCATCATAACGAGCTAATTGTATCATTTGCCACTCAATTACTTCTTGATATTCTCCTACATAGAATGTTACCTATCTAGGTAATGATTCAATCCTCTCTGTTTGCTTGTTAGGTAACTTTACTTCTTTGCTCTCATCTCTCTCTAGATCCATTCCCAATCTTATTGCAACAAAGCAAGACAAGAAATTCTTTGTTGCTCCCAGATCTATTAATACTCTCACTTGATTACCTTCTAGGACTCCATTCATGACAATCAATTGTGAGGTTACCTTTTGGGACCTTTGCGCACTCTTCTTCTTCCTTCCTTCGCTACTTTGCATCCTTATTGAGCCAGTAAGGCTACGATGTACATTTATTGGTGATCTTTGTTTCCCAAAGTGATGTCCACCTCCTCTTCTTTAGTGCATCTTTCCATGTTGTTCAAAGATTGCCTGTATGAAGGCTGAGGGCTTCTAGGGGGACAAGCATGATAATTTGTAGATATGTGCCCAATACAGCCACAATTGGAACAATGGCATTGTTCTCCTCAAGTTCCTTCTCCTTGTGGGACTTCACCTCTTTGTTCTTCTACCCGTCCACGCTCTCCTTGAAGTTGTCATGCTCCTTGGTCTCAAAACCAAAGGTTGCCCAATTCTATTGGTACTAGTCTACCCATGTGTGGCATTTCTACCTGATAATGTTGAGATGGAACTACTCCTTCACCTCCACCTAATGCTCTTGCTATTCTTTGTGCACAAACAATAGCTTCAAATACCATGCAAGGATTTTGTGCCATGACTTCTTGGCAAATCCACTCCTTCAACCCTTGTTTGAAATTGTTGAGAGCCTTTGCTAGACTCATGTTGGTTACTGTGACTTGTAGATCCAAAAATGCCTCCACATTACTCTTGTATGCTTGTACTCTATTCTTTTGTCTCAATCCCACTAGTTGGATTTGGGTCGTCTGCACAAAATCCACCAATTGGAAATTTTTCAGCAATCCTTCTTGCATTGCTATCCACATGATCTCCCTTCTCTCTACCAACATGGATTTTTCCCAAGTATCATACCATCTGAGGGCTTTATTGGTCAAGTATCCACATGCAAACACGCCTGCAACATGCTCAATGGTCTCTATTGAGAACAATTGGAAATATCAATTCATTCTTGGGATCCAATTTTCCACTACTCCCATCATACGCTGCCCCTTGTAAGGCTCGATGTTGCAGGTCTTCTTCATCCAGAGTAGCAAAGTGGTTTCATTATTGACCGGGTTTGCAGGCACGAGTGCCTCTCCAAGTACTTCATTTGCAAGTATTGGGTTTTGAGACGTCTTTTCTTCTTGTATTGCTTGATCATTCTTAAGGATTTGCACTTGACTTTGTAATGTCTCCATGGTCATCTTAATCTCTCAAAATTTGTTCAACATCCCCTACATTCTTTGCACTAGCTCTTGCAATTGCGGATACATGGTTCTTGTAACACTCAATTGCTATTCACTACTTCAATAGAGAATTAATATGATCACTCTGGAAGGCGCATGAACTATCAAGACTACCATTGGGACCTCAGAAGCTATCACTCATTGATAATACTCCTCACTGAAATTTCTAACCACAAAATCTCTAAACATCACTTTTGGTTTCACTACATAACAAATTTCTATTTGAGTGTTGAAAAGGAGAGGATTTGGGACATTCACATCCATAACATCATAATATAATGTAGATTTTTCAACTTCCGCTCTTTGTCGTATACCACCATAGGTAGAATCACCAGGTTTGGTAAGTTCATCACTTTGTCCATGAATTTTTTTCCAAAGTGATAAATTAGTGATACCCTCATTTGCTCACGCTGGATATACATAACCTTGATATGGAATGGATTCAAGAATGGAAAGCTAGGTGTGGGAAATTGTCCTCCCGATACATCCATCCCATCCGCTCTCTAGAGCTCTTCCCAAGTCTAGCAATTACTCTATGTTCTCCACCTCAAATTACTCGATTTAAGTAGTTCATGCTCTTTCAAGAGAGGTGATCCACTCTCTTGGACTAAAACACTTACTCTGATACCATTGTAATATTCTGAGGATAAGAGAAGAGAGAAAACACAAATTTCACACTCAATCATCCAATGCCCCAAAGGAGCACCTTCTCTTTATTATAGACAAAGAGGATCTACTCCAAGGAAGCTCCACCATAGGATTAGGTACATAGATAGGTGACATGTCAGCAAGCTCCACCCTTGGATTACTTACTTGGATGGGTGACATGTCGGTCTTGATCCTATCTGGTTGGTCAAACAAGCTTTGACCAAAGGGAATCTTTTAAGGAATCTTCTTGTAAGAATCTCAAAATCACATGGGTGAAGTACCGTTGGAAAGCTCTTGACAAAGAAAACTAGGGGAGAGGGAAGGCGAGCCTTTGGCTAGTACAATATACATGAGAGCAACTTTCTAGGTGATCTTTTGTAGATGTACAAATAGTATGCAGACCATATGATTTACATAATTGAGATATCCTAGATAGAGGAAAGATTTCTCATACCAATACTATGAAGGTTTACCCTATTTTACTTGTGTTCTATGCAACTACCACTTGATTCTTAAATGTGTTGCCATTGTGTATTATTATATTCTTATATTCTAATATTTTCTTCTTAGATGTATAAAGTTTTCATAACAAAAAATTATGGAGTACACAGTTGTTTCTTGGAATATCTTCATATGTTTTATGTAGTCTTATTTAATTGAAGAATATAATTTGTATAAAATTGCAGCTCTTGCAAATAACCAACTTAATCTTAATTTTAACTCCAAACTTCTAATTTCCAATCCTTTTTATTTATTCATCCATATTCTATGAAGCTATTTAACATTAACAACCCCATGTCCACAATGAGGACATACTTAGTTTCATCCATGTATATTCAATAGAGTGATTGATTGTAATAAATCTATTAATTGTTTTAGTTATTGATCACTTCATATACACTCAAAACCTATTACCTTGTATACAAAAAGAGCATTCACTTCTAAACATAAATTTTATAATAATTTATGTAAAAATTATAAATTCATGAATATTATTATATTTACCTATTCCTATTTTAAAAATCATAAAAAATTTATTTTAGATTTACTTCAATTGATTGGTCTTCTAGTTACAAACATTTAGAAAGGTTTAAATTAGTACTTGATGATTCCTACTTGCTAAAAATGAAGAAAATATAAATTGTTATTTTTTAATTTAAAAAATTAAGAATATGAAATTAATCATTTGGATCACTATTATAAAATTCAACTCACATACTACTACAATCATTTGTCAATAATAAGAAATATAATCAACCCAAAAAACATGTGTATGCATAATAATAATAATAATAATAATAGTTTTTGCATCTTAAATTATATAAATATTATTTTAAATAAAAATGTAATTTTTTCTACAGTAGAACTAATTAAGACTATTATGTAAAGTTAAATCTGAATTAGGATAGGTTTTGTAACTCCAAGTATATTGAACCTCAAGTAAGAAAGATTCATAAAAGCTCTTTTCCACAAAAATGCCCAAAAGCAATGCAAGTAAAAAATAAGCTAATAAATGAAAACCAGAATATAAACATATATTATTTACAGTTTATTAATCTCTATGAACTTTAAGTTAAAATATTAGTAAATTAATATTAATTATTATATTAATTATTATAAATAATATTTATTTATTTATTTAATAATATTTAATAATTTATTATACATTATATGTTCAAGAAAAAAGATTTAATTGTAAAATTTGAGAAAAAAATTACATCTAACAATTGATAATTTTACGAAATTAAAAATTCTTTAAAAACTAAAAAATTACTTTTACACAAAAAAATAAAATATTAGTAAAATAATATTAATTATTTATATTATTATATATAATATATATTCTAAGAAAAAACATTTAATTGTAAAATTTGAGAAAAAAATCATATCTAAAAATTGATAATTTTACGAAATTAAAAACTCCTTAAAACCTAAAAAATTACTTTACACAAAAAATTAAAACATAAATTAATAATTAATAAAACCTGAAACAAATGAGCTTGTTTGGAACTTTGTTTGCATTTCCAAAACTCTAAATCATAGGTTTATTCAAAGTGGACCGTCCAGTAGTTACCAGCATTTCAGTACATAAGGTATTATTTATCTTAAATTCTGAATTCGACCTGGGACGCTAAAATCGAAATTGAGACTATTCCGGGCATGGTATGGATTCTAGAAGGATGTCACGTCATGAAGTAGTTCAGTAGAAAAAAGTTGGAAATCAGCGTCATCGGGCCTGCTGTCACGTGTTCAAGTGTACAGTATTGGAACTCTAAGCTTGACTTGGGGTGTAACTCTATGGTCACCACGTTCCTACTTAAGTGTAGAGCACGCCAAAAACGTTCTGGTTATTAAACCGTGCCCTCCATAATTGTGATATCTGAATTGACATGGCGAGAATAAGTGTTGTTGTCCACGCACTATCATCTGAAACATATCAATAAGCATGTCGAGCTTTAATCAGCCTTGATGAAGCTCTACCATCCTCAGTAGAGCTAGCTGAAGCAAAACTAACGTTATATTCAGGTTATTTGAGCAGTGATAAGTGGAAATTGTTTTATATATTCATTGAATATATTCATATATTCAAGTTTCCAAAATTTGTTGCTGTATATTTTATTTTATAAATATCCTTCAATAATGGTTACTACTTATCTTTACTAAACTCTATAGCACCTCCTAGTAGAATATGTTTGTCCAATTTCGATTTATGGAAGCACCTTTTTCTTTTTTTTTTCCAAAAAATATGGACAATCATTACAACTTCTTTTATTGAAGTCTCTTTGGTTACTTTGTTTCTTTTAAAACTCAAAACAAAATGCATAAAGTAAAAGAAACCTTGTTCTCTAATCACTTTGTATACTTTTGATTTTGTTCGTATATTTGATTCTTACTGTCTACGAAACAACATAGTAATAAATTATCTTTCTACCTTTGCTCTCCCCCTTTTCATTTAGATCACCTGATTCAATTTCTCTATTGTTATAATTTGGAGAAGCTTTATCTTTATAAACTCCTCGTGTGGACTTTGTAGAATTTACTCTATTACAATCCTCTAATTTAAGCTCACTTTAATTAAATATCAAATGTAGACCTCCTTAAATATCTATCAATGGCACAAAGAAATCTCTTTACCAGAACTTCTTTGGAATGATCATAATGATGAATATCGCATATCTACAATATACTTTAATATATTCTTTAAGGATTTCATTATGGAAAAGATTTGAAGAGGTAAATTTTTTTAAATAAGGTACTCCAAATACTTAATTTCTTTGTCAATTGTAAAAGTGGTACATTAGCTTTAGCATGAGATGTTGCAATAATCACTGAAAATTTTAAGCTTTTATTTCCTTACTATTCTATCTTCTTGCCAACTCACTGTTCTATTCTCGAGCTTTTATTCTGGTGTTGATTATCTCCTTCACTTAGAACAGAGAACAAAAAGCGTAGACCTAGAATGAGATGTAAAGTTTCTTATTGCATCAAGTACAATATTCTATAATCTTGATTTAAAGTTATGGGATAAGAAGAGTTATTTTCCACATTTCCACATTTACTCATTATCTTGTGAGAGAGACCAGCAGTCAATATTGCATAGAGTTGTGAGACCAACAAGGAGAATAGATCTACATCTTCATGAATATCACCAACTATCAAGAAGACCATCTGAATGCTCTTAGTCAGATACTCTCCTTGCAACAAGTTTCGAGAATTTAAAACATTAGTATATTCTTAATATCGTTGCTAGAGTCGTATAACTGTAAGTATTGATATCTTTGCAATGGTGTTTGATGTCGGTGTTGGAAACTCTACGGCTTGTGGATCTCTCCCATTTAAACTACCGACACAAAAGAATTCATTTTCTACTTCTTCTTATCACTCCAAAACTTGGACACCTCAAGTGTTAAATGTAAACTTAAGTATTAGGTTCTTCAAAAAAATTAGTTCTATTGATTTAGATTAAAAATATCTCAAATCATATATCATGATATTTCAAGGTGGAGGTTTGGATGTAAAAGTTTGACAAAATACAAATTTCTAACCTTTAGACTATTAGAGGAAGACGATACCACCCACCACAAAGGTGTTGGTCGAGGAAGAGTAGACCCAAAGGTGATAAAGGTTAACCCAATTTTAATTGTATTATGTATAATTTCTCAAGGTTTTATTGCTAACTAAGTGTCTAAGTTAGCTTGAGTCGGCTACTTACCGTGAGTTTGCTGATTTTAGACTATGTAAGGAGCGATATTATGGAAGTCAAGGTTATCCTTTTTTGCTTGATCCCAAGTACTACTCTAATGTTGAGCATAGGATCCAGCTCAAGATGCTAGACAAGCGAGAATTTCTATCACCCTTAAGATTTAGGAGTTAAAAAGATTTCAACCGTCATGTAGGCAATAATATTTAGCAATCTGGTATTGAGGAATGAATATCTAATGACAATGGTGTTCTATGAGCACAATTTAATGAATTTCTTTCTTGCAACCTATCACGTACACATAGCATAATACTCCAAGAGCACCATTCCATATTGCTCAAGCAAAGATGAAGCCAATTATGCAGATTGTTACAGTTGAAAATGGTACTCCTATATCACCATTTCACAAAATATCAAAAGCTGTGTTGTTGAACCATTTCTAGGAATGGTATTTTAGGAGCACCATTCATTTATATTGAAGAGCTGAAAATGATACTTTGAAAGTATAATTCCGGAATTGTTTAAAAAGCTATATTGTTCAACTATTTGAATAGATGTTGCTCTAGAATTCCGTTCATGCATAATAAGAAACTGAATGCCGTACTCTTAGAGCACCATCTCACAAATTGTTTATGTAGCAAAGAAATTAGTTATATCTACAAATCATTATTTAAGAGCCCCACCTTAGAGAATGGTAAAATTGGAAACGATACTCAGAGAGTAACACTGAACAGACTATTTGAATAGCTTCACTACTCACTTATTTGCTAATATGGTACCCTAGGAGTACACATTTCTCTTATATTGTTATCTGTTTATGATAAGTGCTTTTACTAGACCTTTGCTTGATGTTTCTTTCTGTTTACATGCGCTTGATTTTTTGTCTTTCCAAAAGACAACAAATTCTGCTCACTACAAGAGCAACATCCTGGATGAGGATCGAAACGACCATTTTCAATTAAATCTTCATTTCCACTAACCACAGATATACTTATATTTAAAAATAAAATACTCCAATTACACCTTGATCGATTGAAAATAGTAAAGTCATTGAAGAGGAGATGATGACATCGACCGAGTTGGTTTCCATCCGGCATGTTGCACTTCTCGAAATGACAAAGGAAAAGTGAAACAAAGATAAAAAAATGTTACCTAATCACGTATGATGATTTGGAAATTCTGATGTTGCTGGGAAAAGTAATCGACTTATCAGTGGGCTGCTAACGTGTAGGGTAACTTGTCACGGGAAATTTAGGCGGACACCAGTCCGACGGAATCAATTTGATGATGAAGCCAGATCTGGCGTGCGCCTTCATCATCAAATTCGGCCCGGCACGCTAAGATAACGAGACACAGCTAAGTGCAGGGGAGATTTGGATGCAGATGCAGAACGGGAAGTTGGCGGCTGTGGAGGGCACGAACGGAACGGAGGCTCGAGAAACGCCAATGCATCACAAGGACCATAGATACTTATTTAACAATTTACTATACTTCCTCCCTTAAATTTTATGTTTAATTTCTGGATATTGGATATTTATATACATAATTAAAAAATTTAATGTCAAAAATGAAAAATTATATTTTTATATTATATATTATTTCGATATTAGATAAATATCAGAGTCTCCAATTGGATACTAAAATATTTTAATTTTAGTATTTAAATATACATGATAGTATATTATGATATTTATTATAAATAAAAAAATTTATATTTATATTTATATAATAATTATATCTAGTAAAAATATAACTTGGAATCGATAAAATAGCATAAATAATAATATACTAAATTAATCCACTCAAGACAAATGCAACGCAAATAGAGTAGAAATTGGTTCTTTTTTATAAGCAACCATTTATAGATTACATTAAAAGTAATAACCAATATCAAATATTAGCATCAAGGTGCGCTAGTGCATCTAGTAAAGGTAACTGACCAAATGACTCCAATACTTGAATTATCCGCTTTAGTTAGTAGCCCAACTAAACTATATTCATATGAGTTTTATTTTTATGAAAAATTCTCAATGTATACTCTTAAAATTTTCTCCCTTATCTACCACAGTAATTATATGAAATTAAGCTTAATTTAATATCGGCTAACTGCAGGGCTTAAGCAAGTCTTAATAAGGCTACTTTGACCTTAGCTAGCCTCAAAACTCACCTTATAAAATCTAAAAGTAGAGGAGTTACTAGCTTAAATGACTAACTTTTAAACTTGGGATTTGACGCATAGTGTTATATACTATTTCTTTTAGCAATTAGATATCCAAGCCCCTTAATAACTTAATCATTTGATTTTTAAATCTAATATTTAGGTTAGTACTTGACCTATAGAAACTTAAATCTCATCTTTTTAATATAATATGTATATAATTAAATAAAAATAGTATAAATTAAAGAATTCATTGATGGTATATCTTCAATAAGAGTACAAATCAACTATGAAAAAAAAATTTATTTAGAATATTATCATTATCAAGTTTTAAAATGATAAGTATCTAGATTTTAGGATTTAGAGGTAATCTTGGACTTGATACCGTAACTCTAAATTAAAAATACTTTTAATAAATCATAGTTTTGTCATTTAAATAATTAAATATGTACCGTATCTCCAATATGATAAATATATAAAAAATTCTAGAAAACTGTCAATAATCGGAAGAGTCAGACTAAAATATCCCAACTATTTGTTCTTGGGTGAATAAATTGTTGGGAGTGGCCTGCCAAAATCTATCGAAACACAAAGGATCTATGGTTCATAAAGCGTATTTATATTTATATTCATATTTACATGTGTGTGTTTAGTCAGCATACATGATATGTAGTGTTAATCAATTGCATATAAACTATAAAGAATAATTAGATAATTTAACAATCATAATCTTTAGACTGTAACAATTGTTCAAATATTTTATATTCTTTAAGTTAAGACCCACTTCCTTTGCAATATATTTCATACATATCCGTATAAAAGCTCTTTGCAACTGGAAGTAAATGCATAAGTATCAAGAAAAGATCTAATCTCTTTGGATACCTTAGATCGCATTTCTATTTCTAAATTTGACTCGATGAATGATTACCATATTTGTACATGTTTTCTTATTCACAACTCTCTTTATTCAATCTTTATGTTTAGATTACTACCATTCAACTTACACTTTGTTGTAATTTGAAAGGCTTTATTCTTTCCGAGTAATCTTCTGATTTCATGCAATATAGCTATTTCATGCTATATTTCTCATATAGACCCTATTGCGGCTTAGCTCCATTTTACTTTTTTCGTCTCTCTTATACGGCGTGATGGGGTCTTCCCCTCCTTCGATTTTTCTACCCGGTCGCCTTCTTCTCTCATTTCATGCTATTAGGAATCCTGCTATCTCCTCTACAATTAGTATCAAGTGTTGAATAGCTCGATTAGATATAAGTAATACTATTTTATGCTATAAGTTATACTATTTTCTTGTGCCTACTTAGCCAACACATCTTCCTCTTGGATATGTACGCATATTTGGACTAGGTATCCTCGAGATATTTGTAGCTTATACCATGGTTTACTTTCGGTTAGAATTTAATATTGAGTTTTTACCAATGCAATTATCCTATGTTTTTTACAAAGGATCTTCAAAATCTCAAAATTCTGGTTATATGAAATATCTCTTCATGAACCAATGGGTCAACATTGGTTACAAGATTCTCCAAATACTTGACAAAATTAATCAAGTATAGAAGTATTTCATTAGCCGTAGCATGATATGTTGACAGGCCACTTATTAAAGGTTCTTTGTTAGAAGAGGATATTATATTTCCTGGTAATACCATCTTGTTGAGATATAACTCTTCTATTCTTTAATTTCCATCATGTAGTGCCTATCTCCTTCACTTGGTATATTCGAAGTCCATTCTACATAGAGAAACAAAAGCAATAAAACTGAAGCAATTTGTAAGATTCCTTAGTACACAAAGTACCCATATCCCTTGTAAGGCAAACTTTCCATCAATATATATTGCACAAGATCAGTTCTTTTTCACAACCTCATGTATTTCTATACGTACGAGAAGTTGCTCTAGAGAGCAGCACTTGGTTTTCCATAGTGCTTGTGAGACTCACATCTACATCTATGTATGCTTGATCACTGAAAAGAACCCTCCTATGTCTCAAGAAAACCCCTTAGAACAAGTTTCAAATATACACTCAATGCCTTCTTTTAATCGTTGCCCTTGCCTTGCCGGGTTACCCAATTGCAGAAGAAAATGTCTTGGCAATGGCTTAAATTCGTATTATTTGAACCTCTATGGGTCGAAATCATTTTCTCCATCTACATATCACTTGATCGTATGAGATGCCATGAGTAGCTCATCTCAAACATATCCTTATAGAAGATTCTTCATGTGATGGATTGTCAAAACTACTTTCAGTTGATATAAGCTACGTATGAGATGCCATGAGTAACTCATCTCAAACATATCCTTAATAAGATTCTTCATGTGATGGATTGTCAAAACTACTTTCAATGGTATAAGCAACCACCATCATGTACATCGTACGTTTTAAGATCTTAGAGTGCTTTACAGAGAAAATTGATGGTGAAATTGGGCTCTTGAGTCCAAAGTTACTTGACAAAAAGTAGCTTATCACACTTTGTTGGTACCCATAGCTTAGGATAAATGAGACTCCCAGGAGTGCAGTATCCAGAATTTAAAAAGCACCTTCACAAGATGGGATCATGTTTATGTTCCTTGCATCTTAATGATGAGAGTTTATTTATACACAGGTTTTCATGAAGCTTACCATGTTTTCTCTCAAATTGTTTCCTTGTTAAAATTTTACACAAGGGCACTAAGATCTTCCCTAGATATAGAATAATAAGGCATTAGTTAATTAATGGAGGTGGGAAATTAAGAGAGAAAGCACAAGTTAATCATCATCCATTTTGTTGGTTCCTTAAGGTTTTCTTCTTCATAATAACCTCTCCTTGCACTTTTTATACCATTTAATATAGTTGTAAACCATGAAATTACAAAAAGATTTCCAATAAAATAGTGTTATATGCAGTATAAAAAGCTCCCTTGGAATTAAACTCCAACAATCCTTTGAATCTTTGCTCTTCATGAAAATCTTGAACTTATCAAAGATATGTTTAAGCCTTATGTTGGAGTGATTTTGTACTCTTCCCTTGCTTCCGAAAACACAACTTTGTACAGGTTGGAAAATACCTTTTTTCAAGAATAATGATGATTAATTGCTATATTCTTTTTCTCTTGTAATGCTTTAACAAACATATCTTTTGTGCACAATTTTTGTCAAATTGTAATGATGTTTGGTGGGTAACAGAAATAGATATGATTTAAAATTTTTATCTTGTTCTTCAACCTCTTGAAATGAATATTTCCAATATTGTATTATTACTAACAAGAGTGTAATTTAGGATATCCTTGGCCAAAGGATTAGATATCCTTGGCCATTATTACTAACCAGAGTGTAATTTAGGATTATGAACAATTGATATTGGAACTGGAAGGTCCATATTTTCCTTAATATATTTTTTATTGGTTCTTTTTATTCAAACTCTAAAGCCAGGTCCATAGAGAAAAACTTTATCTTTTTTCCAAATGCAAAAGCTACGCTCTACCTCATAAGTTTTATTTTTATGGTTAAAAATGCAGACAATATCCAGATTATACTACAAATTTGACCAATACCAATCTGGATTTATCGTTGTCCTATGATATTTGGCCTTTACTACGAAATTACTTGATGCAATGGTACATCTACCATTTTGAAGTCTATATCATCATCAATTTTGATATATGATCAGAAAAAGTAATCTTATATAGACTTCAAAGATTCATAATATTCTTGTCAAGAAAGAAAACCAAAAGACTAGAGAAGTATGATGAAAATTTTTGAACTCAAATAGATACAAGAAAAGACTGCAAATAGAGATACGGGGAAGAACAAGAAAGTGAAAATAAAGAGAAGGAAGAAAAAAAAGATTCTTAATGATCAGAAAACATGGAACAAGAGGGAAGAGATGTTAAAGTCCTAGATGACATAGATAATCTAAGTGATGAAATTATTGCGTAGTAGGCCTTTCAAATTTGGGTTCTAGTTCTTCATGACCTGAATTTCTCAGAATGGTTTTTTTTCCTATATCATATGCTTGCATCATTGTCAATAATCTGAAAAATAATACTTTTTCTTTGTTAGATTATTGACAATGATGCGAGCATATGATATAGGAACAGAAACCATTATAAGAAAATTCAGGTCATAAAGAACTAGAACCCAGGCCTACTAGAATTGAGTGGAAATGCAAAGAAAATATGGAAAAGTGAAAATACACAAAAAGAAAAGATAGAAAAAAACCCAAAATTTGGATGACTATAGCACTTTAAGCAAAAAGGACTGACTTAGGACAAACTAGATCTAGACGGGAAGTTAATTTAAGCAAGAAAATGTATGGAAAAGGGAATGAAGAGAAATAAACAAGAAAAATAAGGAGAAAATTGAATAGATTTGGGAGCTTGTGAAAGTGAAAAAAAAAGAAAAAGAAAAACTACAAATCGAATCAAACCATAGAGACAAGAACCTGGAAATAAGAGAGCTAAAATAAAAGATTCACTAATGTGGTCCGTTTTTTAAAGTTGAGGAGGAATTTTTTTTTTGTAAATAGAAGAAATAAGAAAGGAAAAACGAGAATGAGCTAAGATTTTTCACATTGCAAGGAATTGGAAGAGAAAATAACAAAGCCTGAAAGGGCAGAAAAGAGAAAAGAGAAGATGAAATTGGAACTAGGATTCCAGAAGTGTTGTACAAATGATTCTTTTTGTGTTTTTGGATAAAAACGTAGGGAGAATAAGTCCAGAGACAATCAGTAGTACATTAATAGCAACCTAGGCAGTTTTAGATGATCTTTCAAAAGTGCTGTAGTAGCAATCTAAGCAGTTTTCGATTTTTTGTCAAGTAAGGATTATATAAGATGAATTGTATTTAAATATATTTCTTTAATATAGTAAAGAAAAATGATAATACATATTATGTGTAGTTTTTCAAATATTTTCCCTGCAAGGTGAACACTTGAAATGCTTATTTTATTAAGTGTAACCTTATTTTTTGGTCCAAAGTAAGATTCTGAAATCTTACTTTATATATTTTTTATCAAAAAATTTGAAATCTTACTTTCTATATATAGAGAGATACATATACTTTCTTTCTATACAGAGCAAGAGAATATATGTATATGCATATTGAATTTGGATTCCATGCTTGAATTCATAGGGAAGTCCATAGTATTTAGTCAAGATCTAATTGTATTCAACTCAATATAGTCTATGATAGTCCAAATCAGATATTGGCATTAGTTCTAAATTTCAAACTACTCATTACTAAATAAATTTAAGCTGAAAATTTTGAGATAGTTGCAATTTATAATATTAATTTAATATTTAATAATTAATTAAATATATACTCACTTAATTTCAATTATTATCGAAATATATATATAAAACTTCTGAATGCCTCACTGTCTCTTCTCGAATGCCTAATATTGTCTCCAAGAAAAGTCTATTTTTGAGTAGCTAAAAGTTTGGCATAGTCTACTTTTAGTCAATACATTGATTCTACCCTTACTACATCGTTGGTTGGCATTGGTGATGCAAGTTTCAGATCGAAAAGCTGAAGGTCTCTGCAATAAACGAGAGAATTAAAAATGACGTAGGCTAACTAGGGGGGAAGATATTCACCTGTTGAGGACGTCGTAATTGATCTGATTTGTACTACAGGTGGAATTGCAAGAGATCTTGAATGTGTACTGAACGAAAAGGTCAAATGTTCTTCTTTCTAGCTTTCACATGGTCTCCATGGCAAGTTCTAGTTATTCTAACTCTTGATATGACTTTGACAATGAGACTCGGAGTTGAATGATTGCATATGGGGTCGTCAATTGCTCATGGCGTGTCTCGCTCTTTATCTCATGATCTTTGTTGAGACGAAACTCTATATTGTAGAAATAATTTGAGAAGGGTTGACCAATTGGCTTATTCGGTGCCATTACATCTTTTGCTATTCTGGGTGCGTGTACATGTATGAAGGGTATCATAATTTTTTTTCTGCTGAATTTTGTTTCAGGAGATCTAGCATTTAGAAAAAATCATGCTATTGCTATACATATTGGATGCCGCAATGACTTCTATTCATAACAAGGAATATCAAATTTTACATGAATCAGTGACACAGTAAGTTGATCGATTATGTTAGGCAGTCCCTTGCCACAAGAACACTCTGTATTCAAATAAACCATCGGAAGCTTTGACAACTTACCATTGATGGGAAGTTTGACTTCTCATCATCAGCTTCACCTCCTTGACATGAGTATTGAAATAAGGTTTTTGCTTCGACAGAAAGTTCCGGCTACCAAGAACATCGTATATTGTTGCTGTAACATGAGCAAACACTCAATCTAGCAGTCATCCCAATCAGATGCGAATAAGGAGAAAAGGCGACCGCATCGCAAACACGAAGGACGGGAATGGGTAATTGCGATACCTATTACTATTTATTACCAGGTATGCTAGTTGCGATAGGGCAAATTCTTTCTCCGGTATTTAGTGAGGTTTAGCTCCATTTTATCCACTAAGTTCTTTTTTTGCACGGATAACTAGAAGCATAAATCTTCCCCTTTTCGTTGTTATCACGTGCGATTACTGTCCTTGTACTAATTACTGTAGTCAATATCTCATATCGACTCTATTGGAGCTTAGCTCCATTTTACCTATTTTGTCTCACTTGACATCCTTCGTGTTTTCTACACGGTCACCCCTTTCTCTCCGTCAATGTAAGTGTTAATTTTACTGTTACTACCTTACTGTCATCAATGCTCACCTACAATCTATTATGCGACTCGGGTGGTATCCATGCAAGTGCAGTGCTCACTACGACTGTTGGCCTCTCAATCGCTTTTGACGTTCGCATTCGTTCGTGCAATGCACTTATTAGTGCAGGTTTCGCTTCCCGTTTGGGTACTCTATATATATATATATATATATATATATATATATATATATATATATATATATATTACCGCTTGGCTGGTATCCACGTGGAGTGTCTTACTGCCAATTTCTTACTCCCTTGGTCCTACGTGGTCCTATGTGTTCTATGTGGTCACCTTTTCCCCTTGGTCTTCAAGTTAGGCAAACGATGGAACAGTTCAAACACAGAAATGATTAATCATATAACCACCGGTCTCTTGTACCTCTGCAGTCGAATTGACTTGGTGTTTTCTTCCAAGTATTACGATGTAAAATGGAAATGAGAAAATGGAGATATCAAAATTCACAAAAGAATGGTCTCAAGGATAAAAGTTCTCCTCTAGTAGAAAAAGAGAGTATACAAGTATGTTGAGTCAGTCTTCACCATGGATTTCAAATGGTGATATAAGAATAGACTTTTTCCTGTTAAGTCATTATTCACCATGAATGATTTGAAATGATGACTGAACCACGCATACACTAGCTGCGAGGAATATTAACTTGTGATGCTCTTTCAACACTCTCCCTCAAGCTAGAGTCATATGTTTGATACCTAGATGAATTTGAAATATTTATATTTATCTTAAGGTAAAGTTGGTAAAAATATCAGCAACTTGTTGATCTATAAGAATATACTACAAATAAATTCTCCAGCTAATATCTTTTCTCTAATAAAATAATAAGGAAAGTAGTGATATTTGGAACTGATATGAAATATTGAATTACTAATAAATTCAATATTATTAACTGTGTATAAGATTATAGAATCATGAAATGCATATCCTATATCACGTATAAAGCAGGAAGCCAAATTGATTCACACATATTGTTAATGATACCTTTATATTTTAATTCTGGTGATGATAAAACAACAATAAATTACTTCTTTGATGACCAACTAATTGTGGAACTTGTTTGAAGTTGATATGAAATATTGAATTACTAATAAGTTTAATCCTGCCTATATTATCTGTATATAAGATTACAGAATCATAAAATATATATCGTATACCATGTAATAAAGTGTGAAGCCAAATTGATTCACACGAACTATGAGTGATACCTTTATATATTTACTTCTGTGGATGATAAAGCAACAATAGATGACTTCTTTGATGACCAACTATCTGTAGAACTTCCAAGACATATCCTAAAAACATAACCTGATATGAATCTTTGATCTTGAGCAGTTTAGGCTCAGTCCGGATCAATAAAACTATGTAGAATGATGACCCATCACTTAAATGTTGAAAACTATATTGGATGGTAAAATTCACATATTGTATACTTCTTCTAACCATGTCAAGATGTGGCTTTCTAGGTGCTTGTACAAATTGACTCACTAGTCCAACAGCATAGCTTAAATCTGGTCTAGTAAGAGTCAAATAAATCAGACTTTCAACAATCTATATGTACATATTTGGATCAAACAAAAAAGCACCATCCTTGGCATCTAATTTAACAAAAGTTGGAAGAGGAGTAGAAACAGGCTTACAAGCCATCATACAAAACTTATTTCTCCAACCCACTGAGAGACTATTGACGCTGCAGTAATCAAAGATCATTGAAATCTTGAATAAAGTCAGTACCCAAGAAGTATTTGAGTTCTACCAGGTCGTTCATGTCAAACTTTCTCTTCAACTAATCTTGTACTTGCAGAATGAGATCTTGAAAATTACTTTTGATGATCAAATCATCAACATAGATGAGTAATAAAACCATATTTTCACCAGCTTGTACAAGACATGTACTATGTACAGCAAAGAACAAAACTACACACTCAAAATCAAATGGATAAAAGATAGGAATTTATCTTGGTATTCCAAACTTGCGGAGCTTGCTTGAGTCCATAAAGATACTTTTTTTTTGCATATCTAAGATCTTCATATAAACGTGGTTGTATCATGTAAACCTCCTCTTCCAAATCTCCATTGAGGAAAGCATTATTAGAGTCCATTTGATAGAGATTCCACTTATTTAAAGTGGCCAATATTGAGAGAATACAAATCAATGGCATGTTGGCAACATTGCTGAATTATCTTCATCTTAAAAATTCACATGCAGTGAACTGTTTTCTTATTAGGAGGTAAATCCATCAACTCTCATGAATGTTGATGATGTAGTGCTGCAACTTCAAGCTCCATAGCTTGCACCCAATCTACATGATACATAGCTTCCTCAAAAGAATTTGTTCTTTTTCTTGTATAGTCTTTACCATACATGCATGGTGTTGGGCTGAAAACCCTGCAACTTGAAAAAATTTAATCCTTGCACTTGTCCTTAGCAGTTCAATCTGAGATGCACTAATGGTAGCCTTGTCTAAAATTAATTGGAATTTCTAAGTGGTTGACTTACCATTTGCAATAACGAAGGAGAATTAGAAATAATATTTTGGGACATATTAGATAGTAAGTTCCTATGGGTTGAGAGACATGGATGGATGGAGTGCTTCTCGGCAACTTGTCTTGACCAGGAATTTACAAATGGATGAGATTGAATACAAGTTACATGAATCCGAGTTCCTATAGATCTGATACCATATTAAGTGATGATATTGGTTCAACAAAGAATGTTCTCCGGGACACGAGTCCTACTCCAATATATCTAGGAAAAGAAAATATAAAATGAAAATCTAGATACAAATGTTCATCAAAGAATGGTCTGCAGACACGAGTCCTGCTAGGAAGAAAAAGTGAAGAAAACGTATGCAAAATGAAGTGGAGATACTAAAGTTCATCGCAGAATGCCACGAGGACACGAATCCTACTCCATTATATATAGGGAAAAAACGAATACAAAAAATGCGGGACACGCGTCCTGCTCCAACATGCCAAGCAAGAAAAAGTGAAGAAATGTATACAAATATGTTGAGTTGTATACCATATTGCAAAGTGTAAAATGAAATGGAGATCCAAAGTTCATCAAAGAATGTTCTCCGGGACACGAGTCCTACTACAAACACCACCGAGTAGTGTAAGAGTCGTCGTAATGCTCGCGTCGGAAGTGTGGAAATCTAAAACGCTGACAAGGTCTCCGACAAATAAGTCTCCGATCTCCTCGACAACTAATAGCTCCCTTAGGTATATCCAGTCACGCCTCCGAAAAGACGAGATCCAAACGTCCACCACGGCATCAACCGCCTTCCGCACATAGCCGGACACATCCACCTTGGGATCCCAGGTGTTCTATATAGGAAGAAAAAGTATGCAAACTGAGAGTGGAGTTACCAAAGTTCATTAAAGAATGATCTGCGGACACGAGTCCTGCTAGGCGGAAAAAACATATAAAATGAACGTGGAGATACCAAAATTCATCATCAAAGAGTGGTTCGCCGAAACGTGTCTACTCCAAAATGTATAGGAAGAAAAAGTTAAGAAGACGTATACAAAATGAGAGTGGAGATGCTAAAGTTTATAAACACCTGTCATCGTATATTTCAAATGGTGACTAAAAGATTAAACTTTCCCTCGTACACGAATAGTTAGGAAGATTAGCTTGTCATAGTCTATCAACACGAAGTCCATCTCCAACCAGCGAGCCCCTGTACCTCGTAATTCAAGACAACGGAAGAAATAAATCAAAACTGCCAGATCCGGAACTTGCAACCAGATCATAGACTTCGCAGAGAATTGGATATATATGACTCGTATGATTGGTATAGCATTCAACTCGTGATCAAGTGGCAAAAACTGGAAAGTTTGCTGGTCAGTTTAATGACCGGTAACATGCAGGTTTTATTGAACTAACAGTCCAAAAAATCTGCGCCTCACTCTCTCTGGGGCCAAGTCAAGTAGAATAGCGTAAAGTACCCAGAAACATGGCAATTATTTCATCGGATTCAGTAAGAAGAGATTTCATCGCCTTCATTTGCTTCTTAAACAAACTTCTCACCTTAATTGCGAGCAACCAGTTTTATATCCAAGTTGTCAACTCGATTTTCCCGAATGCCAAATTTCTCCAGACAGTCTTGTCCTCACAGACGTTCTTTTTCCTTCGAACGGCCTAGATCTTTGTTTCCATTAGCACAAGTACCAAGAAAGACTAACAAGAGCTTACTCCTTCCACCGAACTTTCTCGGCTCAAACTTGTTTCATACTCTTGATCACGTGTCCTTACAGCCGACTGCGTGCTTTTATATATTGCAGAAGCTTTTCCACTTTGAGTCTATCATTGCAATTGGGCCTTGCTTAGCAGCTATCCACACCCATCTAGCTGGCTCCGGGCTGACTTGCTTCAGTTTGCCTTCAAGTCTTGACAGTATCCTTCTCAAAGTCAGCATCTTTTCAAGCTAGCTGAATCAACTATACACCATTATGTATTCGATCGAATTTGTGCCTGATTTAAGCTCCTCAAAAGTTACGACAAGTGGCACTTACATCATTATCAGCTAGTCACAGATGCATTGGGATGTGAACAGCCACCGACTTGATCTGGTTTAAGTTGTTCCTCAACGAAGCACATTCTGTCAAGGAATTAGGCAGGCAGCTCCATCATTTTACTCCAGTTGTCTTTTCAGTAGTCAGGCTCTATCAGGCTGGTTTCTTCCAGGTGAGTGCAAACTTATCTAATTTGAATTCCTCCCACTATTTCGAATGTGTTGGAGTGGATACTTGGCATCATTCCACTATGTTTTGCATGGCCATCGGACCAAGCTGTAATCCAAACGATTTCTGTCCGAAATTACGACTAGCTCTTGAGCGTTACGAGAGCTTGCTACAGTTCTTGGGTACCTTTGTCCGAATTCCACGGCAGAAACACCAACTGTTGCGCTGTAACCAATAAATTGGTAAGCATCCTCCTTGAGATCACCGAATCATCGCAGTATACACGATCCTGAGTTCCAGGGAGCTGTGCTGTCGATCGTTTGAGCTTCATCAATCCGCAGGCTTAATTTCATCTGACCTCACATCATTGGCCATATCCTGTTTCCCTAACGCCTTATTTATCAGCAGACCGGCAACTGAAATCTATGGAGTCGACTAGTTCCACTCGCGATCATCAACTAGTTAAAGTATTACTATTTCTATGCATTACTTTGACTCAAGTCCTCGTCACAGCCCCACATCGAGTTGCCGGAGGTTTCATACGTCGAAATGGCATGCACTTTGAGGACTCAGAAGGCGTGCAGTTCCTGGTGAATGGCTCCAATTTTTATTGGCTCATGTATCAGGGAGCAGATGAATCAAGTCGAGAGATGGTGAATGAAGTGCTTGAAGACGCAAGGAATTTGGGCTTGAACGTTGGTCGCACGTGGGCATTCAACGATGGAGCCGACCGAGCGCTTCAAGTTTCCCCAGGAGTATACGATGAGAAAGTTTTTCAGGTTCGTAAGTACTTGATATGGCTCCAACCAACACATAAGTTGCTAAAGTTCTCCATCAACACGTATAAACAATATAATTATGATTACTCAGGTCGATTAGACTCATGTCTTCATGAACGTAAAGTGCTCCCCGGTTGCTCTCCGATTGCAACCGCCTGTTTGTGTGATGTGCGTAGATGCCAACGAACTCGATCACAGATGATTCGCATTCATCTGTTTAATGTACGTGTTGTTATTATTCGTGGACAAGTTTGGGTTTCACGCAGGCATTCGTCCATTGACCCTTCCTAAATCTGCTAGAAAGATATGTTCGACGATCGATATCAATTCTTCTTCGTTAATTTAACCTCAGAAGCACAGAGGTTGATTCATGCCCAGGTCGAATCGATTCAAACGTGGACGCATTCCGAGTGCAGCCATTATGCTTCACAATACCGAAACAGCACCCGTTCGTCCATTCCGTTCTTTCAGCTAGCCTCAACGAACGGGCTAACAGACTAAGTAATCACTTGTTGTAAATAATCGACAGTGGGAGTTTCTTACAGCCATATTATGGGGAAGTATGCATTGATTTATCGATGTCAGCAAGGCGGTACGTTGTTGAGTAAGAGTGGTATAGTCGCCTACTCACCGTCTCTGTGCGTATGAAGAGGAAAGATAGCAAAACTTAGATCCTGAAGGTGCACCACCAAACACGACCAGGATTCGAAGACTTGGTACCAAGTTTCCCACAGTGAAATGCTTAGTCACTGCTTTCATGAATGAGACGTCTGCACAACCACATAGTAGTGGGAATAGCTGATTGACCAGATATATCAGAAACGACATTGAAACTCAATTAAAAGTAGACGATTTTGATTACCGTAGCTTTAGCTCTTATGTTTTGCAAGCAGACTAAGTACGGAAAACTCACTTTTTATATTGGCGATACTGTTGCAGGGATTGGATTATGCATTAGTACAAGCGGCAAAAAATGGAATCAGGCTGGTGTTGAGTTTGGTAAATAACTTTGATGATTATGGGGGAAGGCCTCAGTATGTACAGTGGGCTCGCAATGCTGGTGCTTACTTGCCTTCTGACGACGACTTCTACACTCACCCGATCACTCGAGCCTACTACAGAAATCACGTCCAGGTATACAGACTTCTCGCTAGCTTTCTCAAGGACAATGCATGCTGACCAATAATGACAAAAGTCAATTCGGGGGAAAACTTGATTGAAAAAAAGGCGACCGCGTAGGATAACAAGAAGGATGGGGAGACCCATCAAGCAGTACAAAGATAAGACATAAGAGGTAAAATGGGGCTAAGCCTCAATAGTATTGGAAAACTTGATTTGTACAGATGAATAGAACATGTCTGGTGTCCATGTATATATCCTTCCGTCACTGCCACAATGTTGTACGACAGGAAGGGATCCTTGAGATACTTGAGCATGAAATTTGTGGAATACCAAGAAAGAAAACGAATCCGATAGTGTCCCTTCAGAAGGGCGGCATCGGCCTCTCGTAGGCCTGTGAATTTGAGCATACAACGTTAGGGCATTAGATAGCTAGGCCCGTACAACAATGGGGTTCAGGTGAACCTCATGTATACCCTCCAACTTCTTCTGCTGAAACAGGCGGTAGTACGTTGGTACACATCTTGAGATTATTGATTAGGAATACACGTTCTGGTAGCACAGCTGCGACTTCTTCACCAATATCAATTCCCAAAAGTCTTCGATTATCCGCAAATATTGTAGATTATTCAGAACAGCTCAAAGGTCTACAAATTAAAGCCATTCCAAAGGTCGCCCTTTGTGCGGTGAGTACACATTCAGGAGATCTAGATTCTCGATCATCACCCATTTTTCCAGAAACCGAAATATAATAGCTACGGGCTGATGGACACTGATACTCCGTGAGCAGTTTAATATGCAATAAGTTCGTGTTACACGTGGAGCAGAGCCTTGTTTTCGTGTTATAATTTGTGCATGCAGATCAGATGCTACCATTGCTTACTGAATAGAGTTCCGGATTCCTTGTGATCACAATTCTCTTGTGACCTTAGGTTAGACATACGCTAATCCTAAAACACGATAATCTCACCTATGTGGCTATCTCCTCACTGTAATTATGCTCGAATCAGTTCAAATGACTCTAGAAGTGCACATTGATTGTGTTGCGATGCTCTTCAGTTTCTTCATGCATGCTACAGAATTATAGTTGACTAATCTTCAATACGTCGTTATTCGATATATCTTTAATATCCCGGGATCGATTTTGTAAATTTTAAGTTTGCTAACCTTCACAACAAATGACGTTTTACAACGTTTGTGATGATTGATTGCAGAAAGTGTTAACGCGAGTAAACTCAATAACTGGAGTGGTGTACAAAGATGATCCCACAATCATGGCGTGGGAGCTAATCAACGAGCCACGTTGCGCATCTGATCCTTCTGGAGACACATTGGTGGTACGAGACCGACCCAAAGTGTAATACCATTCTGAATTTCAACTATACTGATCGTGATGAAATAAGATGGGGATCATACACTGTTCAATGGGGTAAACCTAAGGACGCACCTAACGACAAAGTTCTAATGAACAACAAAATAAGGAGGAAAAGTGTTTATGGGAATTGCAGGCGAATTTAGTTTCGGGTGATTCTATTGAGGATATATACATACACTGATTCTTAAAACCTATTTGTATCTTAATACTCGTTATCCTTAATCGGTAGGTTGGTCGTTTCAATGAGATCAATATAATGTATCTTATAGTTCTAGCAAGTATCTATAATTAAAAAAAAAATTCTTAGAAAAAATAAATAATAAAATAAAAACTAATAACTGGATTCAAAAGCAATAAATTCAATAATCAATTTATTCATATGATAATCTCATCTGCAGGAATGGGTGAAGGAAATGGGAGCCCATGTGAAATCAACCGACAACAAACATCTGTTACAGGCTGGAATGGAAGGATTTTATGGAGCGAGTAGCTCTAATAGGATGTGGGCCAATCCAAACCAAATGGATGGCCACGGCACTGATTACCTTCGGGTCAATCAAATATCTTACATCGATTATGCCACAGTCCATTGCTACCCAGACCTCTGGTAAGCAACATCGTCGGTTGAGTGGCAGATGAGCAGTACAAACTGGTACTAGCATAATCGTGGATGCAATCGGTTTAGTCCAACTTGAAGACTACCTGGTGTGACTGACAGGAGTGTTAGTATGTTTCTGTAAAGGAGAAATGTCGTAGTCAAAACAGATGCACGGGTAGTAGCTTGAGGAGATTGAGGAGGAAATCTACCCTCAGACTCTAAGACTTACCAAAACTGATCATGTGTCTTATAAAATTGACCTTCATCGAAAGTATCTTGTCACCAACCTACGACTGAAGTACCTGCAGAATTGGAGTGCAGTTAGTCTGCATATTAGCTCTTCAGGTTGATCGACCACGCTTCCCACGAGGTTTTTGTATTCAGACAAGCACAACAAACCAATGGCCTAACAGCCAAACTTATCTCACAGGGGTCAAAACGATTGTCTTCTAGGTTGGTACCTAGAAAGTAGAGATTAGTTTAATGTTATTACATCCTTGCACATGGGGGCCTGAGAAAGACTGATTGAGGTTGGAATAGTGAGAGCAATATAAGGATGGGACGACGTTAACTTAGATTGAAAGAGATTTGATCGATGCAGGTTGCCGCATGATGGCGTCGACGACCGGCTGAGATTCCTGCAAGAATGGATGAACGTGCACATCAAAGATTCTGCGAGCATTTTGAACAAGCCTGTGGTGTTTTCGGAATTCGGCAAAAGTGACCGGATTGCGCACTACCAGCCCAAGCAGCGCAGAGACTTCTTCTGGACGGTCTATAACAGCGTCTTCTCCTCGGCCAACAACGGTGGCGCTGCAGGAGGCGCCACTCTATGGCAACTGCTGCCTCAAGGCATGCAGCAATGGAGCGACGGATTTGCTGTTTTTGCCAGGGACCGCTCGTTAGCCGACATCATCTCTAGGCAGTCCGAGCGATTGACTCGCATCACCAAGAAGATCTACGCTCTGAAAAATAGATTGGACAGCACGCAAGCCACACCACAACTATAGTAACTATAGTAACCTCCTTTCCCAGTCACTGCACATCTGAATTGTTTACAAGTTTCTTCAGAGTTCTTTAATTTGCAATTTGATGCAAGAGTTGAGTTCATGTCGATGATTTCAAGCGCAGCAGCTAGTGCGCTTTTGCGGCAGGAAATAGTTAAAGAGTTCCATTACCTAGCTATTTCCTTCCAGGAGGGTCAAGAATCAGGATTTCTTTGACCAACATGCTGTGGAGGACTGGCTAGCAAGTACAAGGAACTCGTGGTTACTCATACAGAGGCGCTCAGCATCATTTCATTAGCAGCACATCTGCTTGCCAGGAAAACGAAGACTGCGCAGTAACCAACTGTATCCCCGCTACTGAAGCAGCTTTGCATAGATAAAGTGGTGGCTCTGCCAGTCGACCTTCTGATCCAAGACACTCGAGACCTGTAGCTGACAAACTGCCGACCGATCTCCAGAATCTGGGAGAAGATTGTAAGGATCAGTTACAAGTCGTTTCGTTTCTTCAAGCATATCAGACCTGGGAGTCGAGGAAAAAATTCGATACCTTGTGCATTCCGGATTCATGATCATTCAGTGATAGACAGACGATGACAGGTTTATCTCAATTGACCCAGCTTCGACCGTTTTAACTAATCAAGAACATATTTGAGATATAGCTGTAGACGTAATTAGAAGTTCCAGATAGGTTTTTATTCAGCGACCGCCGGTGATTGAGACTAAAGCTCGATGCAATAATGAGTTGAAAAATGCAAATCACTGTAAAGATGCAATAGAAGACACGACTTCTGATCCTCAACTTAGTTTACAGTATGAAATCATGATCGGCGGAAGGAACTTATCTACCATACCATGCGTTTGAGTTCCTTAATCTAAGAATCCACGAGTATACATGTTGACGTTTATCTGGCGGCCGTCGAGATCATGAACTAAAATGTATCATTTCGAATTAAGGAGTATGTTAATCAGTAGTTAGTAATGTCTTGCCTTCGAAATCTACAGTGGAAAGAAGCTGTCCAATTTCTTTAGAAATGTGGGCTCCAATCTTGTGGAAGTCTACATCTGCAGTTTTGTCCATACTGTGGGTGTGTGGTCACTGCTATAATCTGTACACATAGTATGTGATGTCGGTGCTCAATACAGTGTGTCACGTGCCTTTAAGAACTTCCGAAGCATTAGTGAGAACTGTTCAAGCTTAAGTACGAACGCATGGACCTAAGGATTCTGTCATCAACAGCCTTTTTGACGGACTATAAGTGTATGTTCGTCACGTCCCAATCGAGATATGATATGCCGAAGTTGTCTAGGCCATGTTTCCGGAACAAAGCCGCATGCGAGGAAATCTTGCATGTCCGGTTATAACCGAGAAAAAAAGCACTACGGGACTTCGCCGTTTGTCGTCCGTAAAATATTTGACTCCGGCCAAAGGGCCGAAAAGGCCTTAAATGGCTTTACAATGGCATCCCTCTCCCGCCGGTCGAGTCCGGTTCGAAGGACCTGCCAGCGCCTGCAGGTCCCCTCCGACCATTGTTTGAAACATACTACGTCCCGTCGGAGCGTCTTTGTTGGGATTTTTCTAGAAGTTTGTACAATGAGGGTTATTTTCACGGATTCTCTCAGAAAGCAGACGGATCCGAGATTTCAGATCTAAGAATTCGACGTCAGACCAAGATCTCGACGTGCATTTATCATGTTTGGACTGGTTGTTCAAGTCGATTCCACGTTGACACAGTTTCAAGTAGATTCCTGGACTGTGTACATGCAAACAAGTTGATGAGCAGAAATGATAAAGCTAGATTCGTTCGATTGTGCTTGCAGGTCAGCCTCAATTACACACCTCTAGTACTTCTACATAGAACAAACCTTGGTACACACCAACAGCCCCTAAGGCTCAGTTTTCCTGATATACATACGTTTTAGACAAAATTGTCTATAGCAGTAGGTTGTTGCCAGGCAACATATGCTACAGATTGCCATCTGTAAATGGGCCTACAAGGAAACAATTGGCAGGCAGTGGATACCAAGATTGTGGAACTTGCGAGCGTAGTCCAGGTGCGATCGCTACCTGGACGTTTAAGTTATCAAATGGAAAAGTAATTACACCTTCCAATGGCAAAGTAGTCACAGGAAATCCCGGATGATATGGATGAAGTTGGGATTGCCAGAAGACCGTCATGGTCAGTTACAGTAACTTGTTTCCAGAGAGGAATGAATCATATTTTACCGGATTTCCTTGATCGATGCAGAAATGGAGCCTGGATGTTTCCCGCATTGATTATTTTCGAGATTAGTCGAAATCAATTCAATCAGCAATGATAAACGACAGTCACACATGAGAAACTACAGTAAATTGTCAACGGTTGGAGAAAAATTGCTGCCGTTGGTGTTCAGCACTCCGTGAAGAAATGTATCCTTGTCAAGCCGATCACGTGGTGCTGAACAATCCTTTTACAGTCTGCAACGTCTTGCGTACCTAAGTTGACTGTGCGCGAACTCGTCTTGAAGAAATGGAATGGTACCATGGATACTTGGACGCACTGTAGGAGTAATATCCGTCTGCTACACTATATCAATACTCAGAAAGATTGAACTAGGTATTCAATTGTCTATTGGAGCGCTCGATTTTTGATGTAGTTACTGTACATGCTTGAATTGTGACGAGTGGTGGATCATGTTTATATTCTTATTTTGACTTTCACTTGGAGAATAATTGATTTCAGCTCCGCCTTTGACGGTCTCGCACACAAAAACATGCAACGTTCCCCACTCTCTTCGTCCCTCACCATCAAGAATGCAACTTCTTCCGTCTCTACTGCACGTCCATAACAGGAATCTGCCATTCCTGGTCCTTATCTTGCTCCGCTTAATCCTCAGGGCAGTTCTTATTGTCCTTCCAAATTGCAAGTTTCATGTGCGGGCACTTGCTTATGCCACGCTTCAGAGATTGTACTTCAGCTCGCTGAGTATATAAGTTCGAGAACTTGCCAAAGGTAATCACTGACTCACTCGGCTTCAGCTTGGTAGCTGCATTCTCACTGCTACATCTTAGGATTTGCAGTGCAGGTTTTGTAGTGTTAGCAGTGCAGCGGAAACTAGCGAGGCTGGTGAGCTGATCAGGTGTCACTAACTGATCAATTCAGGACTTGAAGTGATTTTAGGAACTTTGGGAGTTACCAGAGTGCGTGACAAGGAGTTACACGAGAAACACTCTAGAGTGTCGAGACTTGGTTCCTAGGTTGTAAATCTTGGTGTAAAATTTATACCATTTGCTCCACTGAACATGCTTCAGAGACTTCCTAACACTCAGCTGGAGTCTCAACTTTGTTTTCAGTGTTGCTAGCAATTGAAATTACGCAGCATCCCCGCTGGGAGGTCTCTTGCAAACACTCTGCAAAGATGACTACCACATTCACAAGCTTGAGGAGGATCATTCTACTGCTGTTGGCCCTGTTGTCGCATCTGTCGATGGTGGTGGCTACACAGCTTCAGGGAGGGATCATCCGTCGAAAGGGGACTCAGTTCGTAGACTCTGGAGGGAAGCCATTCCTGGTGCACGGATGTAACTTTTACTGGTTGATGTTCCAGGGGGCAGACCCTTCCAGCATTAAGATGGTGGATGCTGTGTTCGAAGATGCCCAGAAGTTGGGACTCAATGTTGGTCGGACATGGGCTTTCTCTGACGGCGGCGACCGAGCTCTTCAGAAGTCTCCTGGAGTCTACGATGAGAACATCTTCAAGGTACGTCCCAACTAATGAGCTAATGAGCAAACTTGTACCAGCTAGGCACAGGAGTGCGGATAAACTATAAGAAAGCTATACGTGGCAGTAAGACGTTACTAGCTCTGCGAAGTTAGCAAGAAAATGGTGTCTATTACATTTGAATGATGAAATCGATACACTTCTCGACTCTTAATCATCCGAAGAGCCAAATGTTCGATGTGCGGAAGAAGTTCGTGTGTTACATCTCTACTTGTAGGGATAAGATAATTGCGCAGACATCGTCTATTGAGTTCCACACACAAAGCACAGTCTAAGCAGACAGCTGTGGAAGTTGACGATAGGGACTAAGCTAAGTAGATATCTCACGGTGTGTGTTCTGTAAGGTATGCAGAAGTTGTACGTTGAAGCCATAAAACAGAGAGTTGTTTACTGTCCGGTGAAAGCCTATACTAGACACTTGCTGTATCAGAAAGATTTGGACTCTGGGTTCTCGATACACATAGTTGGCAGATGATTTTATGAGCGCAATTCTAGATATGACCTTAATTCATTTATTTATAACATTTTACGTTGAGATAGTTTATGAGCCAATCCTGGAGTTAAACTGCCAATTTGAAAATTGCCAACGCATAGCCCACGGCCTGGGGAAATCATGGCATATACGTCGTTCAGGTGAGAAAGAGGGAACAATAAAGATGAACTGCAGAGGATACGGAGCGAAAGGGGGAAGTTAAAGAGGAGGACCAGAGGTACTGTAGCTGTGGAACCAGAATCAAAAGTTTTGTCACATAGCTCAAGCTCAATTTTCAGTTAAGTCTGAATCCCTTATTTGTACCATGGATGAGCCAATATGATTCAACATTTTGACAGTTTAATTGAGGAGATTTATCTTTTGGAATTTTGCAGGCCTTAGACTATGCAATAGTCCAAGCTCAGAAGCACAATATGAGACTCGTTTTGAGTTTGGTTAACAACTACGAATCTTATGGCGGAAAGCCACAATATGCGGGGTGGGCGCGCCAACATGGTGTTCAAGTGCCCAATGACGACGCTTTCTTCTCTCACCCCACGCTCCGGACGTGGTACAGGAATCACGTTAAGGTACAGGTCTAGCCATCTCACCTATTGTGTGTTTGCTCAGTTGGTCTGCAGTCTCTGTCAAAGGGGCATTTACAGGCGACGTAACTTCTCATCTGATCTTGTAACTTGAACTCCAAATCAACTATTCTGCCTTGGGAATCATTTTCAGAAAGTGTTGACGAGAGTGAACACCATCACCGGAGTTGTATACAAAGATGATCCCACCATCTTTGCTTGGGAGCTCATGAACGAGCCCCATTGCGAGACCGACGTTACTGGCAACGCTCTGGCGGTAAGAAGTTTAACAATTGATGTCGCGGTTGTTGCTTTGCACATATTAGTTTCTAGAACAAACCTGTAGTATGTTTTCTGGCTCACAAATTCGAAATCGTAAACATCTGAGACTCGTATATTTATGCCACTGCATTTCTTCCAGAACTTAACTTCATCTGGGCTAACTTAGATTTCGGGGTTTCTCGGAACAGGATTGGGTGACGGAAATGGCTGCTTATGTGAAGTCCATAGACAGTAAGCACCTCTTGGAGATTGGGTTGGAAGGATTCTACGGGGCGAGCACTGGATCGTCCCGCAGGTGGGCCAACCCTTTCAACTCCGATGGCGCTGGTACTGACTTCATCCGCATGAACAAGATTGCGGGCATTGACTACGCGACAGTGCACTCCTACCCTGACCTTTGGTAACTTCAACTTTCAAAGATCTCCTATCTCATGCATTAAAAGATTGACGGTAGTTCATGATCACACAGGGCAATATCAATACTAGTTCATTCAACGTGATCTTTCTTAGTGATGAGGATAGCTGCAAGTAAAATCAAAACCATCATACTCTATCGGAAACTGTTTTCTGTTCCTAGTCCTGAAAAACGTTCTAAACATGTCGATCTCTGGTTATCATCCAGGCTTCCGTCATGGACCAACTCAGCAAAGCTGGAATTCCTACAAATCTGGGTGAACCTGCACATCAAGGATGCAGGAACCGTCCTGAACATGCCCGTGCTCTTCTGCGAGTTTGGTAAGAACGACCGGGTTCCCGGTTATAAGCCAGAGCAACGCCAGCAGTTTTTCTGGACCGTATACAACAGTATATTCTCATCCATAAACAAGGGCGGCGGCGGAGCTGGCTCCATGCTGTGGCAACTTCTTCCCAAGGGCATGGAAGCGTGGAATGACGGCTTTGCGATCTACGCCCATGAGACCTCGACTTCGAGCATCATCTCTATGCAGGCCCAGCGCTTGGAAAAGGCTACCAAGGCCTTGATGAACAAGTCCAAGTCCAGGCGAATGTTGATGTAATATAATTCGGTTTGCAAGTCTGCATAGACTACATCTACCCAAATCATCATCTTACCCTCCAATTTCAGTTCTGAAACTGTAGGTAGACAGATAGACCGCCAGAAGAAGCGAGCACGAAGCCGCTCACTGGTACCGGATTCCAAAATTCTTGGAGTGCAAAATTCAGCCAGTTCTCCAGAAGTAGCGAGTACGAAGCCGCTCACTCCAAATCAGTGGGAGTCCATAGAAATTTCTGTCAGTTTTCCGTTGGGAGCTTCACAGCTCACCGAGAGGGAGAGTGCACACCAGAAAATAGAAAATCGAGTTTCATTTCTTTAGCTCTCCGTTAGCATGCCTTGCGTCAACCCTTGCCTACAGAGAGAGCGCACTTTAGCTTAAAAGAACTGTAAATCACGTTAGTAATCCCCACATTCTTCTAGCTCTCCGTTGAGAACAATTATCTCTCTACAGAGAGAGCGCAAAGTAGAGATTACCACGTCAAATGTGTAGCTGCAGCAAAATACATGTTTGTTCAATCACAATTACGGAAGATCGTGGCGTGTAGATGTCCCGACCCATAGAGGTCGACTCACTTTAGGCCAGCAGGCCAGTCATGTGCCTCCCAAACACTAGAAATCTCATATTTCAGTAGTGGCGAATCAAACTCAATCCGATGCGTCTCTATAGTAAGGAGCTCAATTTCACCAGGTAGTTGCAGAAGTGTTGTACGGTGCCTTTCTTGGAAACTCCTGCAGATGGTCACTGGTTCCAGATTTAGAGATGACACTTCTAATCATGTACAGGATCTTAAACAGGTCAGAGTTAGATTTAAATCAGCTCTTAGTGTACAAAGAATGTGACAATCCGTCATCTTTAGTTGTATACATTTTATGATCGATATATATATATAAAAAAAAAATGGTCAAAGTACTATAAAATGTACTATTGACGAAGGTAGTGCCTTCTTGATTGCTCATAGAATGCATGGTTTTCCCTATTTTCGCTTGTTCTTCTTTCCCACATGTTGCTGGTTCTTGGCCATGTGACACTTGCACAACTATATGCAGTTATCCATGTTTCACTTGACGCTTATGGAATCAGTATGTCACTGACGAATGATGCATTTAAACCGAAATCACTTTTAGACTTCTTGACACTTAGGTGCAGTAGGGCGGATTTCTCATTGGAGCTCAGCCCCATTTCCCCTCTTATGTTTTATCCTTGTACACCTTAACGGGGTCTTCCACCCTTCTTGTTATCCTACGCGCTCGCATTTTCCCAAACACTTAGGCAATTGCATGTAACAATATGCTGCCGGGAGATCTTTCCTTCAATTCGTCTAATGATAGGATCGAGTGGAGAAACATGTCTTTTCATATTACCGCCTTGGAAATTCATTCTTTTTATTTTATCGAGTCCTGCTATTCGAGTTTGCAAGGCAATATGGTCGAGATTTGGAAGCGTTTATAAATCGACGGCGTTATTGGTTAATCGACGCGTCCCTATCGATTATTGAAGAGAAATATTTCTTCTAAATAGCTTCTCCCTTCTTTTCTAAATCCCTGACACAGACTTCCTTGATATATTTTTTTCAATCGCTAAGTTTATTCAAACTTCATTCCCTGGATTATTTAGAAAGCTTCTTAAACATGAAAATTACCCGTACATAAACGTCAAGGTGATACTCTACCAATGAGTTACATCCCTACTCGCAAAACAAGAAAGATTACTTAAATTTTTACTGAAAAAGAATTACCAACTACTTATCTCTGAATAATATAAATTTTCTATTTCCATTCAAATTTTCGTTTTTTAAACTTCAATTTCGAAATTAAAAAGAACATATGCAACCGTTAATTATTTCATATAAATACATTATCAGATCAACCATCTAAGGACATCCATCTAGAAGCACTCCGATCAAGCAGCGTGACAGGATCCTCATGCTTAGTTCTTTTCTATTTGCAAGGATTTCTAATATTTACTGGAACTTTACACTTGATAATTATGACTTGCAATTTTTACAAGTTAATGATTATACGTAATGTACAAGATTTATTGTGTACTTCACAGATATCTTTCTTTTTCTTCCCTTTTCCCTTTTTCTTTTCCCATTCTCTTCTTCTCTTCTTTAGGGCAGATTTCTTATATAGACTCTATTGGGCTTAGCCCCATTTTGTCTCACCCTCGTAAGATTAATGGGGTCTTCCCATCCTTCGTGTTTTATACACGGTCTCCCTTTTCCCACCTAATTAAACTATGAAAGGAACATTGAATTTCTGCTTTCAAAGATGAATTCTTGTAGTCTTTATTCGAACATTGAACTTAGGGAGTTCTCGATATCAACAGATATTCGATTCAAGGAAATATAAAGAGACTAAAGTTCGGTGTTGCAGAACAGATGGGTATGGATTTAGGTCTAAGGGATTGATCAGGACTGTATTGGTTTCGCACCGCTTCTTCGTGCCTTAATTCTTGATCCAATCAGAATCTGCCTCAGACTACGACAAGTGTGCAGAGTCCCCTAGTACCGCGGCCGATGGATCGATACCAGGAGACTCTACATTTCGGTCACCATGTGATTTTCGGCAGTAGGACGAGCCGGCTGATACCCACCCACGTTGTACTGGACTTCGTCAAGACAGCCGACACCGTGAACAAAAGGTGACAAGGTATGAACAAGGCCTTACTGGCAGCAACAAGGCATGTTCATTTTGAAGCGAGCTTAGAGGTTGGCTGGAAATTGTTCATCAAATGCATGACCTTTTGTGGCGACCAGAAGATTTTGGGGAATCCAATCATGAACTTCGCTAAGTTGATACAAAAGTCGACTTGCTTCAGGACTTTGTCCTTGATTACAGAAATGAATCTATTTTGAGGCAATACCTTCTCTGCTTCCAAATTTTGGAAACGACAATTTTGGAAATTCGGTGCAAATGCATCCCTTGGACGTCCGTTTTATACATCCAGAATGTACGCTAAGGGCAGTAAGATCCGAATCAGTTGTTCCAGTCACAGCTTCGGGAATTGCAGGTTTAGCCGATTTTCAAGAATTGTACCCAGTAATGTCTACATCTCCAACTGTGCTCCATAGTTCCCAAATTTAAGATGGTGGGCAAAGTGGTCCACGATAAGATCAAAGAGGACAATGATTTTCATGTCGCTCTTCTCCATCTTGCTGTGAAAGAAGGTGATATATTGGCCGTAAAAGATATCACCCGAAACGCGGAATGGGTAAATGCTTCAGACCGCACTGGCCGTAACTGTCTTCACTGGGCTGTAGCTTTCGGCACCAAGGAGGCCTGCGAATTGATTCTTTCTCGCATTGGAGACGCGGGGATTACCCATGCGGACAAGGTTGGACGCACACCGCTTCATTTCGCAGCCATATGGGGAAGAAGTGACATTGCCAAAATGATCTTAAGCAGAGGAGCACAGGTGAATGTAACCGACAGAAAGTGTATGACCCCCATGCACTACGCTGCACAAAACTCCAATCCTTTTCTAATCCGCTCTCTCGTCAAACGAGGGGCAGACAAAAATGCCCGGGACAGCCGGAAGCGTACCCCTTACCAGGTTGCTGTTCAGTGGGTACAGGCTCAGAAAATTCTAGACTTACTCGACCCCGAATTCTCTGCTGCCCTCGTTAATAGAGTGCCAGAAATGCCTCAAGCCAGAAGGTTTGCAGAATCCCTCTCACCCAGAGCGCATGAAGGTATACAAGTCCAACCATTCGGTGCAACAGTTTTGAAAGACTTCCCTGCAGAACTTGTCAAATTGGACATGCAGAAACAGTCCGATAAAACAAGGACGATGCTTCAAAAGGTTGTGGTTAAAAAGATGAAAAAGCTAGAATCGCCCGGAGAACATCAGAAGGACTTTGCGCTCAAGGCTCTGGCTGCTCGTCGTAGGAAAATCTTTGTGGAATCTCAAATGAAGAAACTGGCTGAACAGAAACGACTACAACAGTCCAAGGAGAACAAACCAGGAGCTTCTCTGTTACCAACTTCGGCCAGTTCCTCCCCCATGTCGTCACCACGAAGGGGTGGTAAAATGAATAAAGGGCGTTCCTTCGCTGGTTCCTCACTACTTCCCTCACCAAGAAAGGGGAAGAAGGCATTGGTATCATCTCGGTCAGGAAGCCCAGGGAAATCCTCTCGCGCAAATTCCCCAGAAGCTTCTAGACACGTTAGAGATCAAACGTATTCACGACCGAACACCCCTCACGGGTTCATGTCGCCTCTAACTAAACCTATAATCCCAAATCCTGGTGCAAGAGACGGGTGGCCAAGTCCGCCTGGAAGCTTTCATGGAAACGGTAGAAAGGATGGAGGGGGTGTGGTCATACTGAAACCCCGTTGGAGAGCTCAGCCGATACGTATGCCTTCTCCAGCACGCCGCGCACTGCACGAATTCGTGGGCACTTCAGAACGACATAATTTCCTGGGGACGAACCAGTCTCCTGCTGTCCACAAATGTGTCGATTTGCGTAAGCTGCAGAACCAGTGGCTGTGAGAAAGTAGACACTATGCACTTCCCCTGGAGAACTCGCTCGGCTCTAATTGCTGACGACAACGAGCGACAGAAACTTGCAGTCTAGAATCGACAAGATAACAGGGACGGACCTGACGTTTCACATCTTAAAATCGCATAAATACCTGTGTGTCCACGTGCCACTGCGGGCTAAATATATTCGGATCGAATCTTTCAGGGAATCCCCTACCAGGAACTGATTCGGATTTGATTAGCGACTGTTCCAGATAACTAATCGAATGTCTCTTACTTGGTATTATTTCAGAATTCTGGACTGGATGTTCGTGTGGATTTAGAGGAACCATTTGAACAACACCTAGTCCGACTGTTGCTTCGATTGAAGAGTTGGACGAGAGATTAGTGGGCCAGGGGTTGTGAATTGTCTCCGTCACTTATTACATATGTCGAGATTCACACAGGAATAGCTCTAGCACAGAAGGACATTGGAATCGCAAGGAAAGTCCTTTCAACGGTGTTTAAAAGTCTGAACAAATTTGGCAGACTTTTCCATTTTCTGGCATGGTTATGGAAGATGGGAGCCAAGAACTGCGTGACGTGACAAACTTGCTCACAAATCTCATCTCACATATCTAAAATTTTGCTAGGGGATGTCTTATGGGCATGACCATCACAAAATACAAATGTTGCTTGTAAGAGATCACGCATGCATTCTATGGGCATATGCAATACTCCACCGGAAGAAGACAGACGAGATTCTGTTCCGAAATGTGGGAACTAGAAAGATCGCTCAGATGCATTCTGTTTGAAAAGGCCTGGAGTTCCCCTCGTCAAAGCATGAGACAAGCGCAGTCCGGACAGCAAGACTCGGTTGAGGTCGATACACCGGTAGGGTTGTTCTGACCATTCTATTCACGCACCCTGCATCCTCGAAGGAAAGTCAATCGGATTCACAGTGACAGAGGACTCTAATTCTGACTGGTCCTGTACGTACTCCGATCCGAAGTCCAGTTTTCGAGAGAAGTAAACCTCTGCAACGGATTCTAATCGAAGGAAGGTCAGCTCAATCAAAGGCTGTTTGAACCCCTCGAGCTTAAAGAAGAAAAGAATCTGCTTCGCAGAACAAAAACCTTAATGACAATTTTTTGTCGAAGACCTGAGAGTTGAATAGCTCCCTTTGGAGCCGGCAACTCCGGCTTCATTGGACAGCAACCATGGTCCGCTGGGGCAGCAAAGATCAACGAACAAGCAATACTCGGCTGTGGACGAGTATTGACAACGAGACTGGTCGTTTGTTTCAGGCCGGTAGATCTGGTCCCTCGTATCATTGGTACAAGAGTGAGACAATAAATTTGGTGCATCTGTCGAGGAAACATGTCGTTGACACGATGAACCAATGTGCTTATTTTGGCAGATGCCTTCGTAGTAGGTACTAGGTATATTGCAAGGAATTTAGGAATTGCTACTTAACCATTTCTTCATGCTGTCACTAGTACTGCCCCCTAATATTCCATCTCTTCTAGGGTAGGTAGTCGACCTGCAGCTGTATGGACAGGTTCCGCATACTTCACCTAGACGAAGAATCAAAGGTTACTGCTGTTTTACGTTTCCTTTCCTGGTTCGCTCGAATCCAGTAATCGTTCTCAAAATTAACTTGCGCGCTGTAGAGAAACAATATTATCTGCTTATTGGCATGGACCCTATTCATGATGGTTTACTGACTTTGTGAATAGCACAATTTGAGAACAATAAAGGTTGACAACCTCTGGCTCCTAGTGGAACTTAATTTCTTATATGGCGATAGGATCCTTTAGATGAGGAAGCTTGTGCATGTCCTCCTTTCTTTGCTATTTGGTGAAACCCTGTTCCTTCAAATACAACTTGTGTCTGTGGTCCATACAGAAGGTAGTCAGTTAAGTCACTAGATACGGTTGAATCCCGTCCTTCGAATAAACAGTTCATCTCCCGACCACGTGCGATTTGTCAATAAAGAAATGCGGAAACTTTGCTAGCATACTATGCATTCAAGCTGCCGAAATGGTTTTATCAGGTCTTGTTTTGATCAGAAGTTCAGACCAGTCCATTAACTTAATGAGGTCCAGGACACTAGTCAAAGATTGGCACCACTCTCAATGTCGACGAGCAGCTTGGCCTGGTCAAAATCGATGCAATGCATTACGACGGGGACCGTTCATATTGTTCAAACTATTTAGTGAACACCGAGTCGCACGGGCAGCTCTACCATGCCATTGATAATTGCAAGGTTTTAAGAGGTCGGCACCTGGATGGCTAACGATAATGTACATGCAAGCGTGGTGTAACTATGATCTTGCACAACTTTCTTAATAAACTCAACTTACATTTGACTCGACAATCAGTCAGAAAACTTCAACTGGAAATCAAATTTGGTGCAGGAATATGATCAACCCAGGTTTTAATAAACGTCAACAAGATACACAGCTAGCACCGCTAGTTATTGTTGACGCCCATTCATGCTGGATAGGTTATTCCAGCATGAATGGGCGTCAATAATGACGTTCTATGAACCCCTGAGCTTACCTGATGTGTGCTAAGTGGGATCTACGTACTAGACTTCCTCTGAGTTACATTACAGTTTTGGGTTCAGAGTTTAATCGATTAGTCAAAGATTAGATATGACGGCTATTTTACGCCTTCCATCGCCCCGTTTTGAAGAAAGAATTGTACATCTTGTACCTACCCAGGGCTAATCTTTCGGTAAAAGTGAGCTTATAATTAGCGGGCTGTAATTTCTCAGGTGATATATTTTGTTCGACAGGCTACTAACAAGGCAGATACGCCATAAGAAACCTGTAGCATTCTGAGTTCCTCTTCTCTCGGAAATGTTAAAAAGAGCATGTACAGCAGTCAGTCTGTCAGTCAGTCCGGATCCCTCGTAGACTGGATTTTGTTCGTGTGATCCTTACTGCTCATCCGCGGTGTGTATTGTGAATATTCTTGATAGATAAAATGAATGATAGAATTCAATTCTAGTAGAGATTGCAGACCTACGCACTTATCGAACTACCTGCAGCCTTTCTGGCTAGAGTTCCAGTCACCAACAAGGACCTCGCGTCGAGTAGAACCCATACAGAAACGAAGATAATAATTGAGTGCTAGTAATTGAGTGGAATTCAGCTGGGATAACGTGGGTAGGAACGAAAACCCTTAGGAACAGAGACAAATCAGAAGGCCAACCACTCACTGGGAACTTGCGACTGACCATCCACTTGGTCTCTCCCAGTTCCACGAGAAAGGGAAGTCTAGAGAGCTGAGTGGGGACCACCAACTAAGAACGAGCCTGTTTGGAAAGACGAAATGGATGCAGCAATTAAGTAGCAAGGTTCTCTACTAGAAGAACTACATTACAGGAAGATGAAGCCTGGACGAGCCTTAAGGTTGTGCCCTTTCGCAGTAAATTGCTGCATCCTTGAGCATCCCCATGTAAACAGTGAAGTTGGCCAGTTTCTGATCCCAGAGCTGCTGCGTTCATGAGTGAGTGGTAAAATTCGGTCTTTCCTTTTGGACCGTTGGAATTCAAGCTTATCTGACCTAACGACTTTCCATATTCGAGCTGCTCTTGTCCAGGTACTCCACCAATGGGACTCATATTGATTATTAGAGAAACTACTCATTAAACTGTCGCCTAAGGCTAATTCCCACTTTAGTGTCATCCTCGCCCCAAATGTGTTGTATGTGGAGTTCTCCTGACAATCTACCAAACCAGTTCAGTTTCGTGTGTATGCAATATCTAAAGGCGGCTCTTCCTTTCCCAGATCCCAAAAAATTCTTGAGTCGAATCTTTACAACTTTTCTTTCAGTTCTCTGCATATAAAGTCATCTCAGCACAACCAAACCATCACATCCTTTCATTCACATTCTCGTTCACATCAATCCCCTGTTGCTCTATTCAGCTCACCTCGTTCAGTTCTTTCAGCTTAGCATTTCCAGTCCACTATCTGCATTGCTGAGCTTGCTCTAGTTTAGTATCATTGAGTAGTTGCTCTCGCAGACAGGTGCTCTCTGCATTCTCGTGGTTATCTTTGAGCACCTTGGCTCCACTAGCCAGTACTGGGAAACATTAACTGCAAGTAGTGACAAGGGCTGGCCAACTCCCAGAGGTGACAGCAAACGCTTTCGTACCGAAAGATCGTCACTGAAAGAGCTGCAAATGGGCAAATCACGCAGGCAGGATAAGGCACCGGCAAAGATCATCAAAGTTGATAGGTCACCTTCAGGGTCAAAACTCGAGCCCATTCGGGAAGAGACCACGGAACAAACATACAATGAAGAGCCGACTTGCCAATGCGAAGTCCGCTCACAACAGCAAACTTACGGAAGCTCTCAGCACAAACGATGGCGGTGAAAGCCAAACTTGCTATCATTAGTGGCAATGTGCACAGTTGTCACTAGACTCACATAAACAGGCTTTGGTCTATTCGTGAGTACTCTATTGCCGATGAATACTGTGTCGACCTCTATGTCTCAGCATAGACAATGGCGGATGACTGTTAAACTTTCTGTACTAGTGGTACTTTCGTTCACATTTGTTCACAGGAAACTCACAGCAAGAGGAGTCGCTCTAGTTCTGAATTTTCTGTGTTGCATATCTTAATTATGTACATGTTCGGAAGGTACTTGTTTCGCTGGGGCCTCGTTCAACGAGGAGCCCATGCAAACTCTGGACAGCGTACTTACAGTTTTCAGATTCTCAACGTAAAAAGATTGTGTATGGGTGTTAGAAAAGGGGCTCTCGTTAACGAGAAGACCCAGCAATTACGTAGCTTTCAAGAGGCGGGGCTTACAGTCGAAGCATGGTTCGCTCCAAGGAAGCTTTGACTTCGACAGAGTACCTGCAGGTCTGGGCTGCATGGGCGTGCTTGCGTATATTGGGCATATGTGCGTGATATCTGGATTGGATTTCATCATCAATATGATGAGACTTAAGAGCTCAAGGAGCCTTAGAAGTCCACTTTTTTACATACTATATAAAACATAACTCTTAGCTTTGACGTCTTCATTACTGAGTCACATCCGATTCTCATTCTCGACTCCCAGTACACGAATGCTGATTGATTGATATTTTGCTCATGAGGCGACCCATATATTAGACTCTACATCTGATGGTCCTACCAAGCATTTCCAAGCATTTTCAGCATTGCAAGCTGCATGCAAATATAGTACACACTCCGGCTTGCCTTTCACATTGATAAAATGACATCCGAAGTGAGGACTATGAGATTGCGTACGATCATAGTATTGCCAAGTTCCTTTCAGGCATGAACATTGAAGCGGTTTATGCAGCCTTCCTTTGACATGTGTGCAAGATGGAAGCGCATTGCAACATCTGCGTGTAAAATGGAACACATCTGGCGAAAATTTTTCTTTCTTGATTGAATGTCAATCCGAATACTCTCATACCTTTGCGTTCAGAGATTCTCGTAGAATCGAGTTTCGGGAAAACGTGGCAATCGTCGCTGATTGCTGTACACGCAGAAACCTGCCGTGCCAGCTGCAGTATTACCGTTACGGAAGTTTATCTTCGAAAATCTCCCAAACTTGAGTTGCATGTGTGAAAAGCTAGTCTCTCACGCGAGAAAACTGGTGCATACTGCCACCCTATTTGTGCGGAGTTCCAACGGCAGTTGGATCGATCGACAGACTAAATCAGGGAAGTAGAGATCAGATTTTGCCTTCCCAGCTACGTTAACACAGAAATAAAATTTTCTGCGTGAATAGACATAACACAAGAGGTAGGCGGAGTGAAGCAGGGAACAAGAGAGCAGGTTCTCCTATCCGCAAAGCTGACAGTTGAATATTCTGCATGAACGAACATATGCGGAGCACCACGCTTTAATCAAACATTGCAGCTCGTAAAGCTGGGCATTCTCGAGCTCCAACAGTATTTCCAATGTGATTGGATGGAAAGTGAAGTACCTTTGTTGACTAGGTAAAGGGTTGCGAAAGGATGAAGCATATCCAACGGCCACGGTACTTCCAAGCTAGTCAAGTCATTGGATACTGCCTTCGAACGATGCCTAACATGTGCTTTACAGAGGGTCCCAGCTCTACGGGGTTGTATGGTTATCAGGTTTAAGCTCTTTGTGTCACCCCCAATTAAGAAACTCCACTTTCGACTTTCTGCATTTTCGATTATCTTCTCGCTATAATGATCTTTGGTTGAGAGACGGGACTTAGCATTAATTTACGACTAACTTCACCACCTGACCTTGGATATTTCATATCCTCTTTTCAAATATTTGACCACAGACCAAATTGAGAAAGGCGAATATGCTCCATACCTAGTTGAAGTTAGTCAAGCAAAAATTTGGCATCATGCGTCGCGCAATAACCAATAGACAGACATAAATTTAAATTTTGCTTAGTGATAGCATGTTAGCTTTTGACTCTTCAATTCCAGTATGTTTGGACGGAAGAGCTTTGAGCAAACACGTCAAGTTCTACTCCCCAAACCACACCGTCACCTCCTCAGAGTTTCCTAACTTTCACTTTTGTAGATAAATATTGTTATAGTTACTGCACCTTTTGGATTGATCAATTTGCTCCTCACTAAATCCTATAACCCAATAACAATGACATACAGACTTGATAGAAGAAAAACAATCAATTATATATATATATATATATATATATATATATATATATATATATATATATATATATATATATATAAAAAACTACGTTCAGCTATACGTGACTGAACCTTTTTTTCTCAAATTTAATTCAGGAGACTCCAACCGGGGACAAGCTTTTTCTTTTAGATGCAAAAGCAGTGAACTCGCATTTGGCTTCAGTAAAACTGTGCGTTGTTTTAGGCCGCTTCCATTCTTCACGCACGGTTAAGGACATGAGGGTCCAAATATCGTATCCAATCTGCGGATCGTAATACCAACCATAGCAAGAGTAGCTCTGTCCTTGACAGGAAGGTAGAAGAAGACACAAAGTAGAAACGGGTTGGTAGTCGAGAAAAGACATTAGGGGTTTTCAAACAGCGTTTAACGGCTACCCGTACAATTCTGTAAATTTTTGTTTGGGAAGTTTGTGAAAGTATCATGGGTGCATGGTGGGGGTATGCGAATTTGGAGGGAGAAATGTTCTTAGTAAAATTTTATAGGTTAGCGGCAATTCGTAGAATTCAACGAGTGAAGTTCACCCCGAAATTTTATAAAATGTTCATACCGTTATAAATTCGATGGGCAAACCGTAGAACTTAATAAGCACAAACTTCACCCGAAAGTTTACCATATAGACAATTTGTTCCACCGTCAAAAAGTGTATGGCAACGTTTATGTATAAAAGGCGACTTTTATACGGTAAAACTTTTTTAACTACGGGTACCTATAAAATCCTAAAAATCTGAATTTGAAACCACCCATTTGAGCACTTCTCTTGACAAATAGATATTAGAATTCGCAATGGGGGTGAATGGGTTGGTTGGTCGAAAAGAGCAATTGACGTAACGGAATTCCTCCTAAGTAGGGAACAAGGACTTGTGTTTGGATGGGAACCTAAAAGATACGTGAATTGCTTGTCCAATTTTGGCAGGTGCCCTTTTTGAAACAATAGTAGTACTCTCAGACGTACACTTACCATCCCACAGTGTCAGAATTCCTTGTGGGTTGTCCTGGATCCTGGAAAGGCCCTCATCTCCAATCGGTGGTCACAGCATTGGCAATTGTTGCTAAGAAAGCGTTTATGTCCGTGATATGCAATTCTTCAATTAGTGATAGACTCGTATCCGAAAACACTCACAATCTCACGCTAATCGAATGAAGTCCCTCCTCCATCCAGATGATCTTTAGTTTCCAAACAGTCATGATTTCAAGATCTATAATGTCAATGATACATCTTTGAATCCTTTTCTCCTCGTGTTCTCGTCTCAATCCGATTGGGTTCTTTCTCCAATTTGTATAAAATTTGAAGAAATGAAAATTCATTCATTATTGGAAGACCTGAAAATAAACGAAGTTTGATTGTGCATAGAGCTTGTCATGAACAATTTCCAACATTCACCCTCTTCTCAGATGAAGGTAAGGGTGTAAGTTCTTGAATCCTAGTTTTATTGTGCATCAGTGCATTTTGATTCACACAAACTACTCTCTCTAGAGTCGATGAGGTTTTGCCTAGGTTTGGTCCATCCATATGCATCTTCATAACTCACTTGGGAATGTGGTTCTACACTAGATGTAAGAGCGGTACATATAACATGGTGTCCTTTTGGAGGATAGAGTGTAACTATCCATGATACCATCATGGATATAGTGTTTACTATGGTACGAGAGAGTGGGTATCTTGCTTGGAGGGATCCGTCGTATGCTTTGTAGACAATATATATTAGAGCAAACTTATATTTGGTCCGAGATGATAAGGTGATAGTGGCGGATGTTGTGGTTATAGACCTTACGCATGTTGCAGTTTTGGAGAGAGTGATTACTCATCCCCTTGGATGGTGCTGGGAGTGGCGCGATATCATGCAAGGTCTCCAAGTATAGAGGTATGCAGTGAGGTTATATCTTTGTTCCTCTAGCCTTGGAGTTATATGGAATGATGGACATGGCGTTTGATACATTTGACAAAGAGCGCGCAAGAGTTTATCATATTAGATGTAGAGGGACCGCTTTCATTCTAATATTGGATGTTGAGGGTATCACTTTCAATTGAAGATAATTTTTATCCATTGTTCTATTTATGATAATTGGTTGGTGCAATCCATAGGAGAGCAATAACACTAGGTGAATCTTTAGATGCTCTAGTTGTTTGTAAACCTTACAAATTATGCAAGTAATCCATAGGAGAGCAAAAACACTTAGTGAATCTTTGCATGCTCCAGCTGTTTGTAAACCTTACGAGTTATGCAACTTACAAGCTATGCAACTGTCTATCTTAGGTGCTATAGGGCAAATTTTTCATATTGCTACTATTGGAACCTAACCCCATTTACCTTCTTTTTTTTCTCTTTCCCTTCTATCTTGTATGGCTTAATGGGATCGCTCCCTATCCTTCATATGTTCTATGTGGTAGGCTTCCCACCTTCTCATAAAAAGACTTTTTTTTAATGTGCTTACTCGTTTCCGCCTCTTGATACATCATTATGAGAATGAAAGAACGAAGGCAAATCCAAATGTGGACAAATCTTCATTACTCACTTGTGAGTGTGGTTCTACACTAGATGCAATAGCGGTCCATATGACACGGTGTCCTTTTGGAGGATAGAGGATAGCTACCCATGATGCTATCAGGGATATAGTGTTTGCTATGGCACGAGAGAGTGGATACTTGGCCTGGAGGGAGCGTTCATATGCTTTGCAGATGACACATGTCAGGGCACACTTATATTTGGCCTGAGATGATCAGATGATAGTAACGGATGTCATGGTTATAGATCCTACACAAGATACAATTTTGGAGGGAGTGATAACCCATCCCCCTAGATGGGCGGCGAGCGGCGAGCGTAGCAGTAGATTGCAAGGTCTCCAAGTCTAGGGGCATGCAATGAGTTCACCTCCTTGTTCCTCTAGCCTTGGAGTTATATGGAGCGATGGATACAACGTTCTACACATTTGTCAAGGAGTGCATAAGAGCTTATCATATTAGGCGCCAAGGGGTACCACTCTCACTCTCATACTTTGTAGCATATTTTAGACAGCGTGTGTTCATTGTTCTATAGAGGGCAATGGCCGGTGCAATCCATAGGAGAGAAATCACACTAGGTGATGCTTCTTTGGTTGCTCCAGTTGTTTGTAGCACCACACTACTTGCATAGCTTGGATATCTTAGGGGTAGTGGGGCAGATTTCTCATATAGGGGCTTAGCTTCATTTTACCTTTTTCATCTCTCCCTTCGGCTTGATGGGGTTCTTCCCATCCTTCATTTTTTCTATGCGGTTGTCTTCGAATGTGGACAAATTGTGACAAGGTAATACTTTCTCTCCCATGTAGGGGACTATATGTAAAGTGGTGCAGGTAGAGTTGGAATGGGTGTGCAGTTAAATATACCCCTCAGCTAGAGAACGCAACACTTTGCTTAACGTTCCAATGGTTGTCCACTTGACTGCTGCAACTAAATTAGAGACGACACCACTTTGCGCTAGTGATGCATGTAGAGCTCGAATGGTTGTCTACTTTAGTGCTAGTACTAAGTTAGAGAACATGCCACTTTGGACTTGTGGTGCATGTAGAGTTGAATTGTTGTCCATTTTATTGCTACAACTAAGTTAGAGAAGACTCCATTTTGTAAAGGGACGGAGGAGCTCTGACTAGTAGGTAAGGTTGTCACTTACACTAGAACCCTTGAAGGACTACCTACCTACGCTACTAGAACTGATGATCACCAACAGTGGTAACATTGCCACCTAACAAATTGGATTGCATTCACTATACTGTCGTTGTCAAGACATGCAGACTATCATTGGTGAAGTGATAAGAAGGAGAGTTGAATGCTGTATTAGGGTTCCGTCTGAGAATTTGATATCCCCGTTACACAAAGAAGAAAAGGCTACCGCGTAGAAAACGAACGATGGGAAGACCCATCAAGCCGTACAAGGGTGAGACAAAATAGGTGAAATATTCCCCCATTACACAAAGTAGGTAATCTCGTACCTCCCCATATGAAGTCATCCAAGACTAAATTCAGTAATTGAGCCATCGGTATATATGCTAGCCAACTTCAGGTATATTTTTTAGGCTATACGTATTGGGTACTAGGTACCATCTTGATAACGGACATTTTGAGACTTTATTTATAAGCATGTCCTGAATTCCGTCTTCTTTATTAGAGGAGGACTATCATAGCTACTCTAAAAACATATACGCCCGCAAATACACATGTATCCCGTTGTGTGGAGGGCCGACACGAACTCTTACAGTTTGGAAGACACAAAAAACCATGAAGCTCTATGGGGATTTATGCATAGGGTCCCACAGAGTCCCACATCACCTTGATAAAGGCAAAAAAATGTAAAAGGCTAGGCACCGGAATATCACTTTTGCATATCCTAGGTAAGAATGCTGCTCCATGATATTTGAGGTCTACTACAATGAGTTTATATGGACCTACATTCTTCTTGAAAAGTCTCCAGATATTTGGAATTTGAGGCTGCTTCTTGCTAGCTCTACTTCTAGTCTACATATTTTGTGTAGATTATAAAGATATACCTGCTGGGGAACCTCATGAGTGTATGCCATTGGAATCTATCAATTCCCAAATATGACAACCACCATGAAACTTCAATGGTTTTAACTCATTTCTGGCGGCTTCATGCTAGGTAAACCTTCATTATTCAATCAAATGAAATTTTCAATGGAAACAGCTGCATAGTAGGTTTACAACGAGTTATTAGCTATAAAAAGTTTTATTCAATCTTACAAGTACAAGCAAATTTCATTTCCAACAACAACAGTTTTAGAAATGTCAAATGTTTATCAACAGTTTGGTTTAAACTTGAATTTTAGCTACATGTCCGTCTATTGGACAATCACCCACCTTTTCATCATCCCCACAATACCGTGACCTACATCAACCGCGATAAACCAAGTACATCTATAATTGGATTATCTTACTTCGGTGCCGTTACTTCAGACTAGGTGATGCTTCTTCAGATGCTCCAGTTGTTTGTAGACCACAAGACTTGCACAGCTCGGATATCTTAAGTACAGTGGGACAGATTTCAGATTTCTCATATAGACTCTGTCGGGGCTTAGCTCCATTTTACCTTATTCATTTTTCCCTTGTACCGGATACCTTAAGTGCAGTGGGACAAATTTCTCATATAGACTCTATTGGGGCTTAGCCCCATTTTACCTTATTCATCTTTTCCTTGTACCGGATATCTTAAGTGCAGTGGGACAAATTTCTCATATAAACTCTATTGGGGCTTAGCCCCATTTTACCTTATTCATCTTTTCCTTGTACCGGATATCTTAAGTGCAGTGGGACAAATTTCTCATATAAACTCTATTGGGGCTTACCCCATTTTACCTTTTTCATCTCTTCTTTGTAAGGCTTGATGGGGTCTTCCAATCCTTCATTTTTTCTACACGGTCGTCCTTCTTTCACTTTGGCAGTATTTATATTGATTTCATATTAATGCTGTATTGAGAAGAAGAGTAGCAGAATAAATCATGATTCAAACACAACTCGAATAAACCATGATTCGAACACAACTCAACCACCACGTGACTGTAGAATAGTGCTTCGATTGAGTCCTACACCTGCACTTGGGATCTCATCAAACCAAATCATGTTTGATGAAATGACAAGATCATGGCCAAACTTCATCAATTTCTAACTGGAGGACATAAATCTCTATGGCCAATTAAATGATCCTACACTGTCGCCTTTCTCCAAAATTAAATGATATATCTCTTAACAACATATCCCGACATGTTTATTAGAATCTCCGCCCACATTATATCTCCTCTGACTTAAGCTACTGAACTAAGCATTAGAAGTTATTGTAAAGGTGAACTCCGCTAGTTAGAGAAAAAGGCGACCGCGTAGAGAACACGAAGGATGGGAAGACCCGTCAAGCCGCACGAAGGATGGGAAGACCCCATCAAGCTAGTTAGATAGTAAGTGATTCTGGACAACATGACCAAGTCTGACACTAAGTGAGATCCTCCATTAACAGATATTTTCAGATAAAACTCCTCAAGGATAAAACTCTCTAACTGCAGAAGCTGTGTCTTTGGACCACTAACTGAACTCTCCTGTACGTAAAACCGTTTCATATGAAACTGGGAGGGTTAACTACGGTTAGTGGTGCTATCCAAGATTTCCGTTACGGCGTAAGTCTTAAGTAAAGGCGCAGTACTACTGGTACGGAACTGAGTGCGGAAGTCTGACTACGGCATCCGATACATTGTGAGGGAATCTGATCAATGCACTTGTGTAGTAGACGTGGTCCTCGATAGTGCTATCTCAAGCTGAAGCAAAGCAAGTCGTCATCTTGTAGCTCGAGATCATCAATGAGGACGGCTTCCATAGCTTGGACCCAAATTCTTGCCATTCGTGTGAAAGCGCAGCACAGTCTAAGAAGGAATCTCCCATGCTTGCTTGCTTAAACTGTATGAATTTGTTTGGTGAGAGCAACACCAAATCGCAAGAAGCAGCAGCTGTTCTGGGGGAATGCACGGAGCAGCACACAGGAGTCTTTTATCTTTCTTCCAGAGGACTCACGCCAGAGTTAGAAGGGGGAAGGAAATTTCATCAAAATGATGGAATGCCGCTGTTGTTCTCCAAGTATTGCTCACTGGTGCTGAAATGATGTCCACTCTCACTCCGTGCCGGTGATTTAGAAGGTATGGAGCTGAGCGGAGTTTATATATTTGATGGGGGGAGCTGGAACTGGTGATTAGACGGGCGAGAAGATTTGTGAACTGGAGAAGGCAGGAGGAATCTATATATGATTGGGGGAGCTGGTAACCGTTTTCGAGAAGAAGAGATTTTGGGGCGTCGGAGGTCGGTATAAACTACCGATGGCATTTCTGTGCTTCTTTTGTAAAGAGGCGGATGTCATCGAGTGGCACGATGTGGAGGGTTTTGATTTCCAGACCTCTCGGAGACAGAGTCGCGGTGCTAGTGCTAGTGGGAGTGGGAGTGGGAGCGCTAATCTTCGAGTAACCAGTGGTCAAAGAAGAAGTCGCAGTGCTAGTGCTGCGGCTAGTGGAAGTGGGAGTGCTAATCTTCGGGGGAGCAGAAGTGGTCAATCGTCAAGTCCTTCATCTAAAAAATCTTCTTCCGTCGGCAACTTAGAGCCAGGAAAATTGACTCCTCCCAGACCCGTGAATAAGAGGGCTCGTTCAGTAACCAACAAAGGTGTTCGGTTTATGAAAGTAGATATTCGTGTTCCAAAATCAGATGGTCATGTGGGGACAAAGAAAGTCCTTCGACTTGTCAAGATAGACATTCGTTCTCGGCAAGCTCAGGAGGAAGTAGGTGCAGAGGGGGAGCAGCAAGTAGATTTTCGCTTCATTTCCAGCCCGAGTGGGGGATGGCCTTTCCGGCGACGCCATACACCTCCTCGTGGAGAGATCCAAGAGGGATGTGAGACCCCAGATGCAGGGTTTTTTAACAGCCCCAGTAGGGATTGGGCCAGAATTTTGAGCGTATCTCGGCCCTCCCAGAAGACTCACGACGGACCAGACGCCAGATTTTTTTCTGCCTTTCAACAAAGACCTGCACGCCCACGTGAAGATGATTATGAGGGATCCAAGGGCAGGTTTATTCGTAGCCCTACTACGTTATGGGGAAGCAAACATCGCAAGAATCGGCTTCGGAAGGAGATGTTTGATAAACCTAGCTCGAGCGGGGCCATGAGCAGTAGGCAAAGTCCGACACATGAGATTCACGAAGGGCATGAATCGCCGGACGTCAGTTTTCTCACTAGCCCAAGCAGGGAATGGGGTCCTGAACTACGGCCAAACTTGTACAGACGGCGCCGTCGAGAAGCAGGAGGAGGATCGGGGGAGATCAAGTCAGCTCTCTAAAAGTGGTTGACTATTTCAAAGCTTACAAAGTCTGTAAAAGTCTCAGAATGTGCTCGAGAGTCTTTCCCCCTGATGTATATAGACTTGAGTCAAGCCAATGCAGTTATCTTTGAGCCATATGACAATGTCTTCAGAGCACTTCTTGAATGTACTGCTTCACTACAGCATCTCGAGGGCCCTCAAACCCTAAGGTGTTTCGACGGCCATACTATGCGCAGTCCGAAAGTGAATACTGTCTATCGCTGGTGTTTTTAACAGACCTGTAAGCCTTGCATTTGCTGCATGTTGCTGATGTCTACATATGGCTTTGAAGGTTTACCAGCAATCGCAGAGTAGAGTATCAGTTAAACATGTCTGAATATTATTACCACAGCCGAAGGACTCCTCTCCTCTTGTCCTGTATTGGTCAAAGTAGAATCCAGTCTTGCACTTTTGCATCCGTGACCTTGGGACCCCTGACGTTGTCTCTTGGACATTCCTGTTCCTCAGAAGTTACGAATGTACATTGTACGCTCACAGATAGGGAGGATCTTCATTGCGCACCTGAATAGTGACAAAAATCTAGCGACACCTCTTATTATATTGGCCAAAATATTTCATACAGTAAGCATGCTTTTGAAACAGAATACGTGGTCTTCACAGACCGTTTATACGGGTCTTGCAGGTATGTACATTGAGTGCGATTTTGAAATATACACGATTGTATCAGTCTACTAGGATTGATACCGCTGTTTGATTCAACAGGGAGTAAATCCGAAAATAGTCTATTTTGACTATCTTGACTTCACTCGAATGCGACTCTCCGATGACCGACATCTGCATCTGTTCATCTTCAGGTTTGTAGGAAATGGAACTTATTTGTTGAATTTGCGCGATCAAGCATTGAAATTTGAATTGTGCTGGTCCTGAAGACCGGATGAGGAAGTCTCAGCTGTACATCTTCATTTCTGGAAGTAATGACATGAAATGAAGTGATTTGTTTGAAAATATCGTGATCCAGCTTTAAATTTATAATTCTGCTTGTACGGAGTGATGAATCAGAAAGTTAAGTGCTTCAGTATTGCAGTATGTGAAGTTCTGATGGAAAAAGAGAAGAAGTAAGGGATCAGAGAATCGTGATTCGCGGAGGTGGTCGCCTGAGTTCAATCCTCTGTATCCCGTTAATTCAGCTTCTTTGGGAGAGCTGGAATCTCATATAGATGTAGGAGATGTCTTTCTTCTTAAATTCAGTTCAAGTCCGTTGTCTTGTCGTAGTACTGGATAAAGTATCTCATGTCAAAATGTCGGTCTGAGATTGGGATTGCCACGTGGGATATTTCGACTTCTTTGTATGATGTTGCGTGAACTTCTTTCGATTCAGCTAAGCTTTCCATCTTTGAGTCGTTGTAATATCATTTCTCTCCATGTCTTACCGCAAGCTGGGTTTAAACGCACTGTTAGAGTTCACGAGTGTCTTATGTCTATATTAGGACTGAGGAGCACAGTGATTGCCAAATTTGTTTCAGTATTATACTGCCATCGGGTATAGTTGTAGGTTGAGGATTCAAATGCCCTCTGAGAGAGGGAAAAGACCAGTGAGCACAGTGATGACCGTATTTGCACCTTAGTGTGAGACTGCCATCTGGTATTGTTGTACGTTGAGGATTCAAACTTGTTGGCTGAGAGATAGAAAAGGCTAATGCGCAAGGATGTCCAAAATAATATTTCATCATAATATGTACCTCTGTATAATACTTCCAATTCCGCATTGCGTACATTGCTTAGACTTTCATGCGTTTAGTTACTTAGATGTGCATGAGCTTAGTTTGCGTTTGCGTGCTTAGTTTGTGTCCAAAGTGGGTGTGTATCCCATCTGCAAACGCGGTCTGCTCCCCTTGCTCCTTTAGTACTGCCAATTGGTAGTATTATACCTCAAGGGGCGATTCTCGAACTCGTTGACTGATTGATAGAAAAGAGTATTGAGCAAGTGATGACCAGAACTGTACCTTAGTATTATCTATTGTCTGGTAGTATTGTACGTTGAGGATCCGAACTGGTTGGCTGAGCGATAGAAAGACTATTGAGCACCGTGACGATCAAAATTGTCTTAGTGTAACACTATCACATACTACCATCTGGTAGTATTGTACGTTGAGAATTCAAACTCGTTGGCTGAGTAATAGAAGTGACTATTGAGCATAGTGAAGATCAAAAATTGTCGTAGTATAACTACTATCTACTACCATCTGGTAGTTGAGGATTGAAACTCGTCGGCAGAGTGGTAGGAACGACTATTGAGCGAAGTGATGACCATAATTTTGTCGTAGTTTACTACTACCATATACTACCATCTGGTAGTATTGTACGTTGAGGATTCAAACTCGGGGGTAGAGTGACAGAAAGACAGGGAACACAGCAAGGACATTAATTGTTCCCTAGTATAATACTACCATCTGGTTGTATTGAACGTTTAGGGTTGAACGTTTAGGGATGAACTCGTTGACTGAGTGATGGAAAAGACTAATGAGCGCAGCCATGACCATAATTTATCTCTCTAAAACTGTTCTGTATGGTTGTGTTGCAAGTTAAGGACTCACACCCGGTGGCTGAGCATACGGTGACGACCGAATTTGTCCCTTGGTTTGATACTACCATCGGGTAAGGTTGCACGCTGAGGGTTCAAACTCGTTGGCTGAGTAAGAAATAAACCGAACGATAACCGTGATTACCAGTACCTTAAGATGATACTGCATTTGGCAGTTTGATTAAAGGAATATTCAAACTCGTTGGCTGAGTAATAGAAAAGAATAATGAGCACCGTGATTACCATAGTAGTACTTAAGCATCAGGAAATGCCCCACCCTTGACGATTCAAACTCGTTGCCTCAGCGAGAAGAGAGTAATGAGGACATTGATGGCCATAACATCATCATTAAGTATCAGTACAACGCGAAGGCCTTGTAATGTAGCACGTTGAGAATTCAAACTTGTTGGCGGAGTGAGACGAGAATAATGTCCACAGTGATGACCATAGTATCATCATACTAAAACACCAGCACATGTATGTCTTGTAATGTCGCACGTCGAGGGTTCACACTCGTTGGCGGAGCGAAAGAAGAGAAGACATGGAACCAAGAAAATGAACCTTAAAGGCGAATGAAAAGCAACGCTTTAAATCGGTAACTGTTGAAGTTGTGGATTCAGATGTCTCTTAAGGCACAACTGGAGTCACGGAACACGGCATGTTTGTATTCTTGATAAATTGAGAAACAACAAGCAACAATGCCTGAGGTTCTTAAGCTTACAAAGCGCCAGATTTACATGTTTAGTTACCTCTGGGTTTAAATGCATCAGCCTGGGGTCTCTATAAGATTGCAGTAGGGAGAGTCGCCTTCACAACATCTGGAACATTAAGAAGAAATTACCGCTTTTGTGTACTATTTCGAGGTAAGATAAGAAGCTTTACTTAGGCAACCCGGCTAACTTTACAGCCCTTAGGGTTGGTCGAGAATAGTGCTTCTGATCTCCCATAGGCACTATTCTTGAGTACGCTGTAAATATTATGTTCTTGGAAGGGAACTAAATCTAATAGGGGGTTTCAGAAATAGGTTTGACGGATGTCTAGATGTCTGAATAAATAACGAATTTCATAACTATTTTTAGTGAACTTTGTAATCCAATGATGTGTTAATAATTGAACCCCGTAAAGCATGAAAATGGATATCCAACGCAAGTTGCATCCATTTATAAAAGTCAGGCATGGGCTTATTGATGTTTAGCGAGGTTGTAATGAAATAAATTAACAAAAATGAAACCTGTCTAAAAAAAATGGATTGCCACGTCCTTGGAAGGTGAAACCCGGGAATATATTTGAAAAATGGTTTTTGCAAATACTTGCTCCAAACATGCCTTCCGATCTTAACTCCTTGAACTAGATCTCACAATCCCATTGGGTGCGCAAATACTCTTGACATTAAGCGGCAAGCAAGGCAGGTTTCAAATTATAGTGGTGTTTTGGTTAATATATTAATGTGTGGCAAGGGAGGTTGAGGTTAATGAGGAAGTTTATACCACCGCAAACAGCACCCAAGAAATTGATTGAGGTTCAAGAAATTCCACTCCAAAAAGGTGGAGAAACTTGGACAATGGAAGACATTCATGGAACTCCTTGAACTAGATCTCACACTCCCACTTGGTGTGCTAATACTCTTGACACTGAGCAGCCTGCAAGGCAAGTTTCAAATTGTAATGGTGTTTTGGTTAAAAGATTAGTGTGTTGCAAAGGAGGTTGAGAGTTATGGAGAAATTTACACCACCAGCAGCAGCAACCAAGAAATTGATTGAGGGTCAAGAAATTCTACTCCAAAAAGGTGGAGAAATTTGGGTAATTGGAGACATTCCCATTGAAGCTCTTGATAGCATTTTAGACTCATGTTCGGACTTAGAACCAAGACCATTGTTGGTGAAATGTGTGGAATTGTTGAGGATGATGTCTTTTATTTCTAGCAAAGCAAAGGAGGACAAATAGTTCCAGACATTAATTCACCACTATGGCTAGATCCTTAATTATTTGGAAGACCCCAAACATTTTGCATAGATTCATGGTTGAAAATGCAAAAAGCCAATTCATAAGAGAATTAATTTTAATTTTATGGCCACATTTTTGTTCTAGGAGGGGCAAGGATTTCTTGCTTCAATGGTGATCAATTGTACAAGAAATGGTTGAGGTACATGGAATCTTTCAAGCATGCGCGGGAACTGAAAAATAAGTTGATAAGAGAGTGCTCACTAAGAAAGAGTATGGCAAGGGATGTAGAACTGTAGATGACAAATTGAACAGGATGTGTCCACATTTTTCAAGAAGGGAGGCCATGTTCAAGAGTCAAGCAAATATTACACCACTTACTATGGTAAATTTTGTGGATTTAAACCCCAATTCATGCAAAGGTATAGGCTGTGGGGTGGAGGAGGTTCTCAAATGTGATGAAACCACATTGACAAGCTCTTAGTTCCCTTTTCTTCCAAAGGTGGTGCTTCTTGACTCATGCACTCAATTTGTTCCAAAGATCTAAGGTGTGGAAGATTTAGCCAATGTTTTCATGGAGGGCATGGAAAACAAAACAAGAGCAAGCACACTAGAGGAGTAACCTTTCATTGCACCAACTCCACTAGTCTCAACAGGTGATGGGTTGGAGAGAGCATGCACTAACAAGGAAGGAGAATGTGACCCAAAGAAGAGAAAAGGCATTGCATCAAAGGGAGTATCAAGAATGTCACCAATTATATCTTTATCCCATGATTTAGCAAAGATTACTATGCTGAAGGCATACAATATAGGATCTAGGGATAAGTTGCACCTTGCTGAACTATAAGCCACTAACATGAAAAAAAGATAAAACTTTGATGAAAGTAGAAGCGGAGCATGTCAAATTAGAGATATAGAAAATAAAGATAAAAATTGAGAAGAAATTGAGTGAGGATAGGAGGATAGGTGCAAGGAGATTTCTTTAGAGTTCAAGCGTATGCATGAAATCAAAATGCATCATTTATGAGGAGGAAAATCACCCAAGGAAATAAGCAGATAGTTTAAATTTTGAGCTCAAGCCAATAAGGAAAAAAAACCTTGTATTTACCCATGATAATCACAAGCCAAAACTTGTACCCAGCTCTTATTGCTCTAGTGACAACAAAAATTGAGACAAGTGAAGGCACTTCAATATAATGTGCAATTCTTTTTTAATAAATTTGGTGTGTCACTTGTTCTTTAATATATGGTGTAATATAATTGATTGCATGAATGTGAAATTTTTAAAAATAAAGTTGGTGTGTCACTTTTTCTTAAATATATGGTGTAATGTATTTGATTGCATGAATCCTTATATAGGAAATTATTAGCACAACCCTCAAAGATGCATGTTGGTACTCAATGGTCTATGAGCATACCTCCAACAACCTCCAACTGGTGCTAACCAAAAAAAGCAAGGGTTGGTGCACATCATGTGATTTGACATACAATTTATGAAACATGGTGCGGATAAAGAAATTCTCGATGGTGTTCTCCCAAGCCTATGTTGAGAAGGTCATCAGTCAACTAAAAGACAAATCATTTAAATTCTGTCCGTCACGAAGAGAATTCATTTCTAAAGCAGATGGCAAGGTTCAAGATTCCCCTACGCAACGAATTCTAGGATAATAGTGTCCCCTTGTTCAATAGTGACACTCAATTTGCAAAAGAACCTGGGTATAGCCAAACCTTTATGGGTTTAAATACTTCAAGAGATGTATCCATCCCCCACCCTCCCCCCCAAAATATAAAAGGCGTTGGTGCACATTGATGCACACCCCCAAAAATATGAAAGCATTGGCACCAATTGATGCTTGAAAAAATATATAAGGTGTGCTAGGGCATGTTGATACCCAAAAAATATAGAATGCTCTCATGCAACAAAGGGTGCTTGATGGTGCCATCAGATGTTTGTTGGATGTTGTAGGTGCTCTATGGCGCCGGTTGGTGCTTTGAGCTTCACTTCTCAAAACATTCACATTCAAATGATCAAAATAATCACAGTCTCAAGATGAGCACAAAATGTGAGAATGAAGTAAAGGGAAAGTGTATATACATATGGAAACATACATATGATGACATATACATATATATGTAAGGAGAGCTAGTCCCTATGTGGACCTAAAGATGAAAATGGAATTCAGGCTTGAGTTGAAGAAGTTGAGGGAGATGCTGATGCTATTGCAATATGAAGTCTACGTGCAATACCATCAAGCTTGAGTTGGTATACATCATGTGGAATCCTAAAAGGCTCAATGACCACCATAGGCTCCACTCTCTCTCATCCAAGGAGGTGTGCCCTAGTAGAGGAAGCTAGAAGGTCATATGGATCATAACTATAAGAACTCAATCCACCAAAAGTCCACTCCTCCTCAGCCCAAATAATAATAGAGTGATCATCATGGACAAATCTATCCAAACCAATCATCAAGGAGTCAAATGACCAAGGGTATGATGATTTATCTGCCTTATAAGGATGGAATTAGGGAGGATGAATTGCACCATGTGAATGGTTCAACAGGAGAGTGCATAACTATCTAGGATAAAAAGATCTCAAAGAGGCAAACCTAGTGAAGTGAGATGCTCATAGGATCTGGCTTTAAGTCCTTTGACTCATCTCTCTAGACATTGATAGAACACAAAACCAAAACCAAAACCAGATTGTGTGTGAGGGTTCCATCCATGCCTAATGGTCAATCTCTCCCACACCCCATACCCATAGCTAGCATCATGCCATACTTATGCTAAACAACAAAGATCCACAAAAACAATCATCTTTTGCATGAATCATGGGAAGGGAATCCATAGAATACACTTAGACTCTCCATCCTAAAACACCACCACCCTCTCCATCATGTATAATCTCCTCTCCTCCCTCACTCAAGTAGGACATCTCCTCCTCAAGAATATATCTTCTCTCCACAAAGTGGTGAATGAGGATCTGCCCAAGAAAGGTAAACCTAAACTGCTACCCATTAAGGTACCTCAACTACCCTTGCAAACTCCCCACCTCTGCAATAATGGCTTGGTGTTGAGAACCAAATGCACTTGTACAATCTTGGGGAAAATAGTTGGTGGCACAAGTGCACCCATCATCTTAAAACAGCCATGACGGCAGGATATACATATTGTTTGGCTAAATACTTCTTTGTGGGAACCAATCCAAAAGTGTTGTGTAATGGCTCCATCCTCCTCCTTGGATTTTTCCCTCTAAGCATTGCCACTACATCACAAATTATCTCCACAAAAATTTGAAATGGCCTCCCCTTCATAGTCCCAATCATAGAAGTCTTGTCTCATGACCTCACAAACTCTATACATGCCAAGGCCTAGCAACACCACAATTGATAAAAATGGTCAACAAAAGGACATGAAATGAAAAGACGCCAATGCCCATTGACACCCATGGATAGTTTTTACAGGTAGGCCAATGCGGGTCAACACCCACCAACATCGGCCGACATTGGAAGATAGGTAAAGTTATACCTATTGATGTTGGGTGACGACAGCCAATGTTGGCAAATAGAGTTTAGGGGTGAGCAAATGCAGGTCAAAACCCACCAACATTGGGAATCAAGGTTTAAGGGTGGGTTGACATGCACCAATGCTGGTAGATACAAATTTAGGTGCAAGTTGATGCTTCCCAATGCTAGGGATTTTCTGAGAAGTATGGATAGCACCTATTGGCGCTGACAATTGCAAGCAAGAAACATGAAGGAAAAAGCATAGAATTAGCAAAGAAAAAAAAAGGGTAGGGGAATTTACTCGCTTACTTCTAGACGTGGGTAGTGTAAACCAAGGGTAATTTTCAAGCCAAGGACATCAAGGTCCACCTCCTAGATTCTGTAAACTAAAGTTCAAACTTGATTTCTATCCATCCATCACCATTTGATGAACTTTTTTTGGGTGTGCAATTGCATGAACTGAAATGAAATCAGCCAATCTCCTTCAAGAATATTATTCATATCCTTCCAATCCACAATCTTCTCACACTCCTAAACTTTTGCCATCATGTATACTCTCCTTCTCTTTTTCCTTTGAAACTCAACACCCAACACACTTTCCTTCTTTGAACTCATGACCCAACCCTACTATTTAAAACTGGCTGGCTTCTTCTCTCCTTCAAACTCAATAAGAGAAAAATACTCCTTCAAAACAGACTCACCCTCTCCTTCAAAACTATCCTTTGAAATGCAATTTTTTTAAAACAAGGATAAATGAGTAATAAAAATTGCAAAAATGATTTATGAAAATAGTAAAGAGTGACATTTTCTTATATAGTGGCATGAGTAGAAATGTATTCCTTTTTGACACTTACATATCTATTCTTCTCCATGGGGAAACCAAAATTTAGAATTCAAAATATATGAATAGTCTCCAAATTGACAATGCAATCAGATGCCACCATACGGTGTTGTCGGGAAAATAAACTACACATATTATTGGTGCCATTTGGTGTGAATTTTTCATGTTAGAGAACTCAAGGGTTTATGCTATGGGAAAATTGGTAGTTGTTTTGTGTTCCTATAGGCTCAAGGATTTTCTCTTGTTTTAAGGGAAGGAGGAAATTGAGTGGTGGATTTTCTTTAATGTTACATGAGCTCGGGGGTTTATTTGCATGTCACTTAAGCGTTGGAGTTTGTTTATGTTATTGGGGGGTCTCAAGAGTATCTTAGTTAGCGGCAGTAGCAAAAGGATGGGGCAGGACAGAGAAGGAGAGAATTATCGAGAGTTTTGGGTTTGGGAAGAAGAGAGGATTACCAAAGATTTGGCAGGGAGAAAAATCTTGAAGTGTTTTTGTCAGGAGAACAAATCTCAAAGGGTTTATATAAGGAAGAGAGAGATGGAGAAGTCTCGGGGGAAAAACAGAGGCAGATAGTAGGGTTTTCGGGGAAGTGACAATGTGCTTTTGAAGGAGCAATGTGTGAGGAGTTGAATTTTCTACATGGAGAAGTCGAGAAGACAGAGGCTGACAGTAGAGGTTTTTGGGAAGTGACAAAGGGGTTTCTCAAAGGAAAAGAGGGTGTGTGCAAGGTTTTGGAGAGTCGGGGACAGGAAGAAGAGCTCAGGAGGAAAATTTTGAAGTTGGGAGACTGAGGGCTGAACGGGAGAGGAATTTTCACCGAGAAGCAAGAGGGCAGGAGATTGAGGGCTAAAGAGAGAGGCAATTTTCGCAAGAAAGAATGAAGTGGTTGGTTAGTGGCAGCAAGAAGGAGAAATTTTGCAGGAAAGAATGAAGTGGTTGGTTAGTGGCAGCAGGAAGGAGAAATTTCGTAGGAAAGAAGGACTGGATTGGTGAGTGGCTGTTTAGAGAAGAATTTTTCAGGGAAGCAAGATGACAGGAGATTGAGGGCTGGAGAGTGAGAAAAATTTTGCAGGAGAGAAAGGTGTGGTTGGTGAGTGGCAGCAAGAGAGAAGAGTTTTCGCAGGAAAGTGAAGAGAGATTGTGAAGGGCTACAGGAATGAATCTTGCAGGGCCAGAGATGAAATTTTGAAATGCCTTAGGGCTGTGACAGGAGCAGAAACTTTTTGGGAGTTGAGTGAGAGTCTTGCAGGGCCAGAGATGAAATTTCGAAATGCCTTAGTGCTGTGACAAGAGCAGAAACGTTTTGGGTGTTGATTGAGAGTCTTGCAAGGCCAGAGATGGATTTTCAAAATGCCTTAGGGCTGTGACAGGAGCAAAAACTTTTTGGGAGTTGATTGAGAGTCTTGCAAGGCCAGAGATGGATTTTTGAAATGCCTTAGGGCTGTGACAGGAGCAGAAACTTTTCAGGAGTTGAGTGAGAGTCTTGCAAGGCCAGAGATGGAATTTAGAAATGCCTTAGGGTTGTGACAGGAGCAGAAAATTTTCGGAAGGTTGAGAGGGACTCTTGCAGGGCCAAAGAAGGATTTTTGAGATGCCTTAGGGCTGTGCCAGGACCACGAGATGAATTTTCGAAATTTGAGTGAGAGTCTTGAGGGCTGAAGGATTTTCTAGATGCCTTAGGGCTGTGCCAGGACCAGGAGATGAATTTTCAAAATTTGAGTGAGAATCTTGAGGGCTGAAGGATTTTTGAGATGCCTTAGGGCTCTGCCAGGACCAGGAGATGAACTTTCAAAATTTGAGTGAGAGTCTTGAGGGCTGAATGAAATTTCAAAATGCCTTAGGGCTGTGACAGGAGCAGAAATAAATTAGAAGGCTGAGTGAGAGTGTTGCAAGAGAGGAGAGTTTTTTTGAGTGAGGATTCCAAGGCTGTGATAAGACAGAGGGGAGATTTGTTGAGAGTGGAGGCCTATGGTTGTTGCAGGAGCAGGATATTTTTGAGTTTGCTTGGTCATTGATTTGGAACAGTGGAGAAGAGAAGGAGTTGAAATCTGCAGGAAGGACTGAACTAAGGCAGGAGCAAGAGAAGAAATTTGAGAGTCTGACTTTGCCTTGCACAAGATAGGAGAGATTTTGAAGGTTGGATTCCCTGAGCAGTAGCCAATGACATGGGTAGATTTGTGTTAGGGTTGCTCTGGCTGGACAGGGAATGATTTTGAATGTGGAAGGATGTTTATTGTGAGAATGTTGATAGGAGAGCAAATCTTGAATGAAGAATGTTTGTTGTGAAGAGGTGGACGTGGAATGAATTTTGAATGTAGAGGATGTGCTGTTGAAAATGTAATAGTGAAGAATTCTCATGAAGGAGAGACTGGGCAGAGTGAATGAGAGACTGGGCAGAGTAAATGAGAGATTGGACAAAGTGAATGAGAGACTGTTCAAAGTGAAGGAGCGAGAGTCTCTAGGGCTTGGTCTGGACAAGAGTGAATTAATGAAGAGAATTTTCAAAGGTTGCTTGGCCTTGGTTTGTGACAGAAGGAGAGAGAAACTTTTGAAAGTGCTATTGAGCATGACAGTGGCCAGATGAACAAATGACATGGAGTATGCCTTGAAGGAGTGCAGGGTAGAGGAGAGAAATTTTTGCAAGAAAACAAGGCCTTGAGAATGTAGGGCAGAAAATGGGTTTCTTTGCAAGAGAATGAATGACCTTACAAGAGAGAGAAGGCTAGACAGGAAAGAAAATTTTGCAAGTCTAGTAGAGCTGAGATGATGGTGTGTTTGACTTGTGACTAGCGTTGTGGAAGCTCCATTTTAGGAGCTCTTAGTCCGTCTATATGAAAGGTTCGACTCAGTAGTCTGGCTTGGTTGAGCTGAATAGAATACTAGTTGTTGATCCTAAAAATAAAATTCCAGCCTCTCCTAGGAACCGTCAGGTCCCAAAACCATAGCTGAAACCGTGTGAGCTAGCCAGTTTTGGGAAAGCCGAGGACAAACTAAGCACAAGCAGCCAGGTGCCCGGTGCACTCTCGAGGCCAAACAAATTCCCCGACAACGGCACAACACATTGCCAATTGGTGCCTACCCAGCTGTCCCAAGAGACAATGGGTGTCAACCAGCTGCTTCCACTACCCAGCGCACCAACCAATGTCTTCCATCAACATCGAGTGCCTTCCAATAGGCAATGGGCATTAACAAGTGCTGTTTGGGATTAACAAGTGTTGAATAGCATTGTCCAAGAGTGGTGGGGTGCCAATTGGCACCTTTGTGAGGCATGAAATGAAGCATCTTCAAGTGGCATCTTTCAAGGAAAATGTGCACCATCTAGGGGCTTCCTCAAGCATCAAAAGACTTGTAGTGCAAGCACAAACAAGATAGAGCGCTACATGAAAACTAACTCAAGTTTAAACAACTCAAGGAGTAAGTGCATAACAAAAATTATTTATTCATATTGGAATAACAAGTTCATGTTCTTCTTCCTCTTGATCATAAGCAAGGCATTGTTGCATCAACCTTGACTTGCTTTCTTCTCTGTCAAGTTCCACTCCATTCTGAAGGTTTTTTGTATCTAGTTGAGTTTCCTAAGTAAAACCTCTATCATTTTATAGCCAAACAATAGATCTGTCTGTACAAAATTTGGGTAAAATAATACAAGCACTAACCCATTTCTACAAATATGCATTTCTACTTGTATCTTTCAACTTTACTCTTAACTCATAGAGTGAATGAAATCTAGCTTTCAGTACTCCTTTACAATGCTTGTTTATCCAACTAGTCTTTGCCAAATATTTATATTTATTGAACTCTTGCTTGTCCTCCCACCGGGCTTGCTTGAAGGTATGAACTAGGTGATGTATTGGGATATAACCAAAATCACCTAAGAAATATTCACTTGCCTCAAAACTGTTGGAATCTTCCATGCGGTTCAAATCATTCCACAATGATGACTTTTTTAGTTAAGTCATGTTGTGACATGACCGAAGCATTCTTGCATATTAATAAAATTACATAATAATTAAAATTTATATTAAATCCATTGCTCACAACTTGAATTATAACTCACATCTATATGCTTGCTTACCTCTAATGAAATGTATAGTTTGTCTTTTATCATTGAAAATCACTTGCTTTTTTATTTGATAAGAGCACTTCCTTCTGAAATATATTTCTCCATCTACATTGGATCAAGTTGCAACAGGAAACAATGTTCCATTTTATAAACCTACAAAACCAAGGAAACCTTTCTAGGAAAAAACTATAGGTATTCTTCTTATCTCATCTTGCTTTGGCCATGCTATTTGACTTCACATATGCTTAAAATATTTAACATGACTTGTTGGTAAAAGCTATGGTTGAACCAATAGTAATGCCCCAAATATTTAACTCCCTTTCAATACAAGCTCCATTGCTTGTGATGCCCAAATCTATCAAGAGTTATAGCTACTTGGATCCACACAAATGTTTACTCTCACCTATGGTTCTTTTAAATACTTCATGACCCTTTATAAGATCCACTAATGTGGAAAAAGACTCAACATCCATTCTAGTCAACTATTAGAATGCAACATCACACCTCACATCTAGACCTTTAAACTACTTAATTACAAATTCCTTGCTATGAAGATATGTAGCTCTTAGTTCTAGATACCTATGGGAATGTGCATACTCCCACCACTTGAGCAACAATTCTAGTGTATCTTGACCTTCTCTTCATTTTCTAAGTATAGTAAGCATTTGTAATCCTCATCCTCAATCTCCATATCTATTTATATATTCCATTGTATACATCTTTTTAAGTTTCTTTTTAGTTCTTGGCATGAACTACCCCATGACATGCTCTACTAAAAGGTACTTAATTGCTCATAAAAATAGTCACTCTCACCAAACTCAAAAATAGTCAAATCTTCATGGTGATATTCTAAAAGGATCAAATCTCAGCCTTGTGACATTCCAAATATCCAATTGTGATGTTCTCTCTTGTGCTTGATTTGCAAGATGATGATATAACACTTGGATGATTGATAAGGTGCTCTAAGGCTATTCTGAATGGTACCTACAGGGCAAAGTAAAATACCTCACATGGTACTCTAGAGAAAAGAAGTTTGTCATTTCCTCAATAAAGCACTTACACTAAAACTAACATTCAATCAGAACCCTCTTTTCACAAGAGAATTGAAAGGTTCTACATAAGATAAGATAAGGAGAGGCATGTGAGCAATGGAGAACAAACAGTAAGCAAAGATTACAATTATCATAATTGACAAATGGAGAGTTCATGCAACAATCAATAAATGTGACAATTGAGAAATTGAGAGCTCACACAGCAATCAAGAAATGGAGAGCTCACACAACAATCAGAATTGAGAGCTCAAGCTCAAGCAAAGCAAAGAAGCGGAGATAGCCCCATCACCTCTTGGGTCATTTTTCTTGTGTTTAGAGACAAATTCAAATTCAAATCAAGCAATCCATTACTAATCCTAAGTGAAATTACTGTTTTATGGAGTATCCATTTAAACTCCATATCCTTTATTTCCTACAAACCACATATTATGGAGTTCATTGAAAATAAGGAACTTGGGCAGAACTCCGTATGAGCTCTACTTATGCTTTTCAAGCGGCCCATAACCACCTTTCGGTTATGGGCCAATAGGCTTCATAAAAGAGTTTAGAAAATATACAAAGCTTTGTAACTTTAATTCTAAAACCCCTATTGTTTGTTCAAGACGTTTTGTAGAGTCTTGAACCCTAGCATGTAGCTTAAGCCTTAGTTGCAAAACTAGGTTCATTCTTTTAGGTGAATCTCAAGTCTTCCTTGATAATACTATGCTTACAACTGATATTAGCATGAGTTTCTATGAGCCAAAAAGAAGCAAGAAAGTACTCTTGTTGGTATGCTTGTTGGTATGTAGATCAAATCCAAAAATCTCAATTGGTCTTTAGCTTTGATAGAACTGAGGTTTAAAACCAAAAAAATTGTCTTGTCATGGAGCTGAAAGTTGTGGTACTCTTGAAGTGTTCCTTTACTTCCTTACACAAAGAACTATAATGTAAATTGCTGATTCTATCAGAATCAGCAATTTAATTGTTGATCTAGAAGGAAAAATTGACTATGATGAGTTTGGAAAATAGTGATCATTTGCATTGCTATAATTCTCCTTCCCTGCCATTTTGAGAGCAAGAGAATTTTTGGGCTTCACAAGAAGTTGTGGTGGAAGAATCCTCTACTACTGCAGATTAGTAGTCCTAGGGTGCCAATCGCAATAGCAAGATTGATACCGTGATTGGCACCCTAAGACAGATCTGAAACCTGCTCTGATTGAGCGGTAGCAATCTGCTCTAATCAATCTTGGTAACAATCAGCAAGATTGATCACCAAAGTAAGCTTTGCTCACTATTTCCAATGCTTTGAAGATTGTGGTAGAAATGTTCCTTCAACATGCAAACCAAAGAAGGAAATTGTAAGGATTCATAACCAGGTGCTTATGGAACCATGGAGAAACAAAGTCCAGACAAGTTCATAGACTGATTTTAAGATGTCCAAAGAATAGGATAGGGTATATAGCATGAGATCCCAAGATAACAAGTTCTAGAGGGCATAGCAAGAGTGCTTCTAGATTGTTGTATAAGACCAGCTCCCTAGTTCTCAATCTTATGGTTGTTAGCACAATGTTGATAAATAGGGGTTTTTCAACAGTAAGTTTACAACTACCCATAGACCTCCTCCATAAGAAATTTTATAGATTTTTATGTGTAGGGCTAGAGGAGAAAGAGGTGATTTTATGAGCATCCAACAATATTCAATGAGCAATTTTGTGGGACAAAAGGTGATCCATGACTTTTCATGGATGACAAAGACTCCATAAATATTAAACAAACATTAAATGTGATTTTTGTGATTCAAAATTAAAATTCATGAGTATGCTCACCTCTCTCCTTCCTTCCAAAGGGTGATATGCTTGTTTTCCTTGCTTATTGCTTATGTTATAGTTGTGATAGGTTTTGAGCAGCTTTTGGTGATTGTGTAAATCAAAAACTCTTAGGTAATCAAATGAGTGCTTGTGTAATCAGGCATGTGTGATTAGGTTGAGAGGGTAGGATGTTGCATATTAGGGGTCATTTGAAATTGAGTAGGAATATTGTAAAATTGATTGAATGATGTATTAGAGCAAAGATGTGTTATGAATGGAACCTCAAGGAGGAATGGAATAGTGATGAAAGCCCTTGAGACATGTTATTTAGGTGGTGGGAATTGTTAAATTGGTAAAGGTATCTACTACCCAAATTGCACATTACTTAGTGTTTGGTATTTTTTTGAAGTATTGTCAAGATTTGGATGCTTGAACCTTTAGAAAACTAACTTGCATGGACTTAGAATAATTCTATGCACTTGTAGATATTATAAAAGTGAACCCAATTTTTAGGAAAATACATTGGAGAAACCAAACTCTTGTATGGATCTAAGTGGCAATAGTACTAGATAGATTTGGGCATAATGCAAAAGTACTTGTGTAGCAAGGGGCCTTAATATTTGTGGCATTATTGTAGGATACACAATTTTATTCACCAAGAGATTCATATCTGCATGTATTTGTATACTCAAGAAGGAAATGGATTAGCTAGACAAGGAAGAGTGCCTTAGAATTTTCTCCTTATTTACTTACAAAGGGTTCCCAAGATGCGTAGGTCTTGTCAATATACTTTGTTTCCTTTAGTACAACAACCAACCATAGATGCAAAATTATATTACAATTTGAAAGGGTTATATTCCATCAATTTTCAAGTCATCTATGACAACAAGAGAAGAATAATACACTTTACCAAGGGTAAGTAGGAGCAATGACACACACACACACACACACACACACACACACACACACACACACACATATATATATATATATTCATTTGAGTGAATGTTTAATAATTAATTGAGGGTTGAGCTTTGAGCTTTGAGCTTTGAGCTTTGATATCAACACATGTGTATCTTATGATGTATTGAATGAAGCTTTTATTATATATATAAATTATGTGTTCACATTGATTATAAAAATGCTTGGTTTTTGTCATGATATGATGTGTTTGAAGAAATATCCCCTGTATGCAGATTTGAATAAGGAAGAAGCATGTACCATGTTTGACTAGAATCAATATCTACTTGATGACTAGGGCTATTTTCCAATGAACCATCTTGTGCACTTGTTCAAGTAGACACAAACCAAAGAAAATCACCTTTCTAACAAATGTCTGGCAAGAACAAGAGTATTGAATGAACATTGTCTTGGAGTGCCAAAAGCCCATTGGCATTTTCTTGGGGAATTAAGGATACAACTCAAACATCCAAGAAGAAATGCATATATATTAAAATGTATTAGTGTATGTGTTATTTTACATAATCTTTTATTAAACCGAGCAGATATTTGGTCATGGAAGATGGTGATTTTGTAGAGGAGGCAGAGGTAGATGTTTATACCAAGGTCCTATAATGACGCTTGAGCAAAGCAAAGAGGAGACAAGAAGTATGGGAGTGCAATGTTGTCTTTCTCTCCAATGGCAATCAGATGATCTTCTTAATCCATGATAAATGTTATAACAAGTTTGTTAATAACATAAAATAAAACAATTTTCCATTTTTTGAAAATTCTTGTATTTTATATTGAGTCTCCACTAAGCTATGCTTGAAAACATTGCTATGCACCCAAATGCACATGCATTGGTGCATGGAATTGTTGGATCTTAGTCACTTTAATAATACAAGTCCATATATGGAGTATAAAGTATGTTGGTATCCATTGGGTGTTGATGTCATTGGCTTGTGATTTTGATCATGTGTACATTTGAGAGGATTCAACTTTTAGCAAGAAACAATATGGATATTTGAATAGATGCATTGAGAAGGGTTGTGTTGAGTGGTTGAGAGAAATCCAGGTTTTTGAGATTCATATTTCCATTTTGAGCAAATTCTCTAAGGAAAATCCTCTATAGGATTTTGTATTGAGAAAGAAGAGAGACTAGAGACTCTGGGTCCTTAATTGCTATTTCATGGATTTTGATAGAGTTCAAGTTCATGAAAGGAGAGTTGAGTGCACAAAGAGAGGAGTTTGACATAGTTCTTTGATAATTTTTTAGCATCTTGAAATTTTGAGAGGAGGGTTGAGTGCACAAAGAGAAGGTTTGGCATACATTTGATGGTTTTTTGGCAAATTTTGAAAGTCCAAGGAAAGAGTGGAAGTTTGAGTGGAGAGCATGATATGTGACCAAGTGCAAGACATTTGATTTGATTTCACATATCATGGGTGACATTTGCAATTGAACTCAAATTGGTGGAGAAAAGAGAGACCAAGGAAAGAATTTTGATAAAATATAGAGAATGGGGAAATGGATGGAATTCAGACTTTATTCCCTCTCATACCAATTCCTTAGTGATAGAGTTCAAGTTTAGGAAAGGAGAGTTTAGTGCATGAAGAGAGGGCTTTGATAGTTCAAGAGGAGAGTTGAATATCCAAAGAGAGGGTTTGATAAACATTAAAAAAATGGAATTTCAAGGGAAGAGAGGAAGTTTGAGTGGAGAGCATGACATGTGATCAAGTGTGAGACATTTGATTTGATATATCAAAGATGACATTTTCAATTTTATTCAAATTGGTGGAGGAAAGAAGTTTGAAAGAAGGCAAGGTTTGGGAGTGGAGAAATTGGTGGAGGAAAGAAAGTTTGGGAGAAAAATTGCCAAAAGAGTGAATTGGATGGAGGAAAGAGAGGGAATCAAGGTTTGGGAGGACTGGGAGGACTGGGAGAGAGAAATTACTATTGAGTGATGAAATTTGGTGGAGGGAAGAGATTGAGGTCTAAAATATTTGGCATTTCAAAGCTAGAGTGAATCAAGTGAGAAAAGAGATAATTTTTTGAGAGAACTTATCTAAATCAGGTTGGGTGATGAAAGAGAGGTTTTGGGAGAATTATTTGGAGAAAAGTGAGATCAGAGGACAGGTTCTGAATTTGAGAGGACAAGTTTTGAATCTGAAATATGAGAGAAGAGAGTGCCAAAGATTGAGAGCTTTTTGAAGATAAATTTCAAGGGCGGGAGTTTTTCAAAGGTGAGAGAGTCTAGAATTGTGAATCTTTTGAATGTGAGCTTTTCAAAGGTGAGAGAATCTAGAATTGCTATCTTTTAAACATGAGAAGAGAAAGTTTTTGAGAGCTTTCCAAAGTCAGAAAATTTTCTATTCATGAGAGTCTGAACATTTGGAGGTGATAGAGGTCTGGATGAAGATAGTTGAAAATTTCTAGAATATCACTCATAGAACTGGGTGTATATCTGTGAAGTGGTAGGAGTTTCAAAGGCAAGAGTTTAAAACGAGCAATGGCAGTAATTTTCTCCTATCTACGAGTGATGGATGAAGATAACATAGAAAGTTTCCACAAGGGATATTGGTTAATAAACTTCCACACCCTCCAAGATTGCTAAACATTCATCTATTGGTGTTAGATGGATAAACATCAGATCAAGGAGGTGGTCCAAGGGGTTTGGGAGATAGACTTGGACATAAGGGGTCTGAAAATTCTTGTCAGCAAGGAATACCCACATCCTCCTATAAGAATACTTGACCATTACTTGCATTTTTTCATTTGCATCCGCTATATGACTAGCTTGTGACATTTGCTACATGATTTGGTTAGGTTCTATGAGTTATGTAGTATTCATTTATTACTATAGGTTATTTTATGATTTTTTTCTGCATAGTGGCTTTTCTCTACAATTGTCACCAAGTTTGTATGCCTTTTCACTTCAGTAGTACATACCATACATATGTAGTCAACTAAAACTCTAGCAGACACCAATGCATACCTGGTTTAGTCTAGCATATATGAGCACCGTCAGTTGCATACCCATAAGCAAACAACTTTTGCCAACAAATACCAGCACAGTCAAGCACATATTTAGTGTTGGCCAGCATATCCAAGAGTGTTAGATTATGTTTCTTGGATGTTTGCAAACTGTGAATGTTTTAAAACCTTCCTACCAGTCAGACCATGCTCATATGTTATATATTTATTTTTTCTTAATTGTGTATTAATCACTTAATTTTTGGTTCTTTATCTTGTAAGTTTGTGGTTCATTCTTGAAAGTTTGTGTTTCCAATATATTTATGCAAAGAATTTGTCTCATCTTGGAACCAAGAAACAAAGAAGGCCAAAGTCAGAAGTAGGGAGTTCACTTTTGAGTGTTGGTATGATTCATGAAGCACTTGCTTTGCCACGGGGTAGAACACAATAAGAAGAGATCTGTTCCTTACACTTTAGAGATGGATTGGTTTAGTATTTTTTATTAAAAAGCAGGTAGGTATTTTGCAAGTCAATGTGCACATCTAGGATTCTGGCCTTTTTTCAGATCATGTGTTCCTTCTTTGTTCCAACTAGGAGACCTAAATTTGTGCATGGATAGATCATTTTGAATGTGAAGCCAAAACTTAGGAAACCTTGTGTAGAGGACTATGATTGGGTAGAGATAGTGTTTTCTATTATGAAGGCCAAGGTAATAGTCTTACAAAGGTAGATTTAGATCTTGATGGGCATAGATTCAAGGTGACTCATATGAGGCAGATTCTCACTCATCTCTTTGTTGAGAGAGGCTTTATGGGAGAGGATGAGGCATCATATGAGAGCAATGGAGACAAGTCAAATGTTTCATTAGAGGAAGAGGTACTATTCCATGATGCACAAGATGAGGGTGAGGAAGAGGGTGAGGAGCATGATATGTAGAGGGTGAGTAAGAGTATATTTTAGATGTAATATTCAAGTTTTTATGTCATTTCACCACATATAATAAATATTCTAAAAATGAACAAGTAATGGATGGTTTGCATGTATTTTTCAATATCTAAAATGCCTTTTTGCAACTAATCTCTTTCACCTAATTTGATATGCTATCTTCTATATTCTATAACTTCATACATAGAATGATGAGTTAGTAGAGGCACATACAACTCTAGACTTGTTGAGGATTGAGCTAGAGGCAGCTTATGAGGATATCACGGGAGGCACCTGAACATAGTAGATTTATTTTAAATAATAAACAAGCACATATGAGCTAGAGGGCTCCTCTTATAAGTACATATGGCTGCATGCAGCTAATGGCAAACACATATTGTCTTATAGTAGTGCACATGCATGCATACAAAGCACATGTATTGTCTTATAGTAGTGCATGTATGTGCATACAAAGCACAAGGAGAGCACATACTTGAGTACAAGGGACAAATAAAGGAATTAAATCCAACTTGAGGAATGTATAAGAAAATGCTTGAGTGATTCTCAAACTTGGAGTGTCAACTTCCTCTTCTTCAAGTTTAACATCCCATCATGTTGCCCTGTTCCTTTGGCCATGCCAATTCCCATGCTTACAAGTGCCAAGGAAGCAATCTTTGCTCTATGGCCAAATATCATAAAATAGGGGCAAAGATGATTTAATTTATCATCTATGATCCCCCAAACACCTTTCAATTTCTTCTCAATGAGTCCTTCTTTGGTGTGCTCGTCCTTCCAATTCCAAGCTCTAATACATTTATGCATGTATACTTTATAGAGATATCAAGTTTGGTATTCCAAGTATTGGAGAGATATTATCTAAATTGGTTTAGCTAAGGTTTTACATTAGTCATGATTATCTAGAGTTAGTCCTAGCTAAGATGAAGGTGACCCTATTCTAGAGGAAGAGAAAAGAGTGAGCATCACTATTTTGTCTTCTAATGTATTGACTTGGTATTGCTCCTAGTTATTTGACTTTGAAGAGTTGAGGACTGTTGGACCTACAAGCCTTGTTGGTACTGATTTTTCTATAATCCAAGGATAGCAAATGTGAAGGAATCCTTGACTTAGATGGTAGGTGAGGATAAGATCAACTATCCATGGGATTATTCCCATGTGCTTAGATATTCCTTTAGATCTTTTGACTTTATTTAACTTTTAGCCTAGTAACTTGAGTAAATTTGGCAATTAGTAACTTTGGTGTGTAAATTTTTTACAAATATATAAGCTAGGGATGAGGAGGTATTCATGATCCTTTCATTTGCAACTATCTCTCTCTCACTGAGTTCACTAGTGAGCAATACTTGAGTGTTGGAGGTGCCTTGGAGTCTTAGCCTTGGAGGAGTGTGATGGAGTGTTGGTTCTTTGCCTTCTTAGTCCTTGGTGTGTTACAATAATAGCAATGAGAGGTTCATCCTAGGTGAAAGCTAGGCTGGCGCACAAAGCATCTTTGTATGATTTTATATAGCATGCACATTTCTTATATAATTTATCTCCTATCATAGACTAGTGAAAGCCTTTTCCATGTCATACCAAATAATTGCCAAATAAGTTGAAAGTAGTGCTCTTCTAAACTGGTTTCTTGCAAATTCTCCCTATACTTTATGCAAAATGCTCTTCATCTTCTAAATAATCTAAAGTTTGCACATAATGATAGGACATATACAAAACCTCTCATCTTCAAATTTTATTTTGGCCTCAATGGAAACAAAAGAAGGAGTAGAGGCAAATATAACCATTTTCTTGAGCAGATGTTGGAAAGTGCAATCTTTAGGAGATATGCAAAGACTTGAATTGATATTGGATTAGGACAAAGATCCAAATTTTTGTACTTCATAATATCTACTAGTGCAATTTTTCAAACTATAATCCCAAATAGAGCTCCAATCTAAGATAGAGCACCGGTACAATTTTACAAACTACAATCCAAGAGCACTAAATGCAAAGTACTAGGGTCCAAGATGAGTAGGGCTGGCGGCTCCAATTTGAGATGTCAATGATCCACATGAAATGAAATCAATTCCATTATTTCAACTTTGGATTCATTGAATAATTAAAATTGTGAGAGAGAAAGTTTGAATTTCTCAAGTGATGTGCTTGGCCTTGATCCATTTAGCTCCTCTTCTCCTTCTAATTTTCTTTTAATTCTTCTATGTAAGTTTTTTAGTGTTTTGATCAATATCCTTCCTCTAATTTTACCCGTAACTAACCCCTGAACTCTATAAATGAAACCACCCTAGCTCAAAACCAAATTCCATCAAAATTTTAATGGTGGTATTTAGTCATTAGTCTTTTTTTATAGGTTCTCACAAAATTTTTAAGGCATCCACCTTCTACCCATAAGGTTCTATCTTTCTTACTATTGAAACCCCTATTATATACAAAGTTTATCAAACTGATAATTAAGTATCCTATAAGTTACCAATTTGAACTCCAAATCTTTTTGAACTCATGGAGATGCCAATGTGTTTGGTGGCATCCTTAGTTGTTTCAAGTATATCTATTATTGGAACGCCACAAACACAAATGTAGAAATTGTAGATTAAAATGTGCTCATGAGTAATACGCTAATAAGTTTGTTAGTAGATAGATCTTTTGATTTGGAAAAACCTATTGAAGGTAACCAATGGATCAAATTGGGGTCACTTGATATGAATTTATTGAGAGAAATATTTATAGAGCAAAGCATTTCACTTTGACAAAAATATTATTGGTTGTTCTCTATTTTTTGGTAAGATTTGATTTGGTAGTAATTTGATTCATGAAAAGTAAATAATATCTTAAGAATTTTCCAAAATAAATTATTTATTTTTAATGATGTATATTTATAAATATATCTTTCATTCTATTGAGGTTCCATTTCTCAAAGATATTATTTTTACTTACTATCAAGTGAAACTAAATTTTTATTTATTTTATTTTCTTTCTTTCTTGGTATAATAGTTAGAAATTAAATTGATTAATTTCATTTAAATTAGAGGTTCAAATTAAAGTGAAATTGAATACTTGGATGGTATTTAGTGCACATATTTTCTTGTTTACAATTCCACCAATTACTTATGTATTTTTTATTGGATTGCATGTGCATTTTATAAGTAGTTTCAATACACTATACTATTAATTAAGAGAATGTGGATTTGTAATATTTTGAGGATAGGAGATCTCAAGAGAAACACAAAAGAAGAAACACATAATTTCACACTCAACCTCTGATGCCCCAAAGAAGCACCTTGAATGTATTATATAGCAAAGGGACTTCCCTAAAGGAAGCTCCACCCTTGGATTAGATACAAGGATTGGTGACATGTCAGTGAGCTCTACCTTTAGTTTAGTTTCATGCATGGGTGACATTTCGGTTCTGATCCTATTTGGTTGGTCAAACCATCTTTGATCAAAAAGAATCTTTAGGGAATCTTCTTGTAAGAATCTTGAAATTGCATAGGTGAGGTATCATTGGAGAGCTCTTGATGAGACAAACTTGGGGGGAGGAATGGCTAGCCTTTTCTTTGTTGGGGGATCTACATCAAGGCCTAATTCATTTGTTTGGCCTCCAAAATTGACTTTGAAGTTTTCAAGCTATTCTCGACTCTTGCTCTTTTGGTACTCTCTTGGTGATACATCTAACTAATCTACTTAGTCCATTATTTATAAATCCTCCCAGATGTTACCTATCCAATTTTCACCTCTAGATCATATGTCTAGCTATTGGTATTACATTTTTCAAGTTGTTTTCAACTCTTGCTCTATTAGTAGAAGTGCTCTTTTGTGACACCTCTATCTGATCTACCTAGCACATCATACCTAACATTCTTCTAGATATTATCACATCAATTTTCACCTCTAGATAATATATCTAGCTATTGGTATTACATGAAACAACTTCATGATACTTCTCTTAGGTTAAAATTCTAATGCACCTCTAAGATTAAAGATATTATTTGTTCAAGAACTCAATAAGAAATAGTTGCAAATGAAGAATGAAGGATGATGAGTGTCCTAATTTCTTGTTTATATACTTGTAGAATTCTTACACATAAAGGATAATTATTTTTAAAATAAATAGTATTATTGGAAAATAATTTTTAATTTTTAATTTTGAAAACATTATCCTTATAAATCTATATTGCTATATTTACTCAATAAATAAGCCAAAAATTTCTTCATATGGTTTATACTTGAACTATATGAAAAACCATACATAAAAGACTTATATGTACTACAGTACTTGATTCTTTACTCATATCCAAATAAATTGATATCTATGTAATGATATCTAGTTTGATATCATAACTCCATTTGTAACATAGTGGCTTTTGCAATAGCTTCATCAATATTACCCACTAAGTTACTAGATATCATAAATTGATATCTAATGATACCAAGTCAATACACTTATAGCTAAATTATTATTTTTTACTATTTCAATTTAAAGTAGTAAAATCTTTATCTTGGCTATCAATAACTCTAGTAAATCATAACTAATATAAAAGCTTGGTTAAGATCTAATAATAATATCTTTTAATTAAATGTAATATTAACCAATAGAACATACATATGTTATAGGTTAAAAGTTCTACTTTGAAGAGTATGGAGTAAGGAAGAGTTTATCAAACTCAAGAAAGAGTTCTATTATGGAGATCACTTATAGGAAAAGTGATTGCTTTCAAGATTCTAGATCTAGACACACTTTAAGAGTAATTTTCACAAATTATCTTGATTGCTTGTAATATTTTTCAAGCAACTTTCCATCTTTAGCTGACTATCAATCGTGAAACTAGGGCCTTTTGGGAATTGGGAAATGGGAAATTGCCTTAATGCATAAAAATATAAGGAAAAATTAATCCTATTACTAGGGCTATTTTAGAAGTGGTAAATTGATTAATGTTTAGAACCACAAGGAGCAATTAGTTTGTTGTGGTAGCTACTCATTACCTTACCAAGTAGGTGTATGTAGACCATTGATAAATAAGAATAAAGATGAATTTTTCAAATTCTCTATGAATAGATTATCACTAGATTCAATTGCACTTGGAGTTGGTTGATCTCTTGATCATGGAGAATTGTATAATTCAAGGATATTGAGCTTCAAGTATGACTTGAGCAAGGAAGATCAAATTGTAAAAGTCATGCTTAGTAAGGATTGATGAATACCATATGTTATGACGTAGGGAGATGAATGCAAGAACAATTTATTTATTGTTTTTTGAGTTCAAAGTATTCAAGTGAGGTTTGTCACCCAATCTTATTTATGATATTTTACAACCTTTGTAAAATGTTGGTAGAGTATCTATCAAAGATTTAGCTAGGGTTTTGCCTCAGATAGTGAGCTATATAAGTATGGTGTGTTACTTTGAAATAACTTTGCTTTCAAAGTTATGATTCTATTGTTTGGGAAATGAGTTATCTTATCATTGATAAAATCTATGGTGCATCTAAACCTCTGGTATTTTGAAAATTTTGAATTTGGTATCAAATTTGATGTGCTTGGAGTAAGTATCTTCACCCGATAGGTTATACAGTTTGTAGCAATAAATATATATTAATATCTTTAAGCCAAAATATTGGAAAATAGGTCAAATGAAATCTAGCATGCATTTTTAATAAGTGCACATGAGGGGTGGGATGATAAATTGAGGATTGGTGATATTTTTATAAAGTGTAATATATTAACATACATCATATGTCTTTGAAGTAAGTAAAATTGCATTAAGAATAATTTTTTTTCACCAATATTCATTATTTCAAATATTCTAACCTATAACTTGAATGCATAATAAATTTTTTAGGCCTCTTATAACAGCAGAGGTGTTTTAAGGCAAGGGCTAAACTAATTTTTAGCCTCACCTCTCAGAAATAGTGCAAATATGTTATTATTGTGGTCATAGGTCTACTTTAGCTCTAGTTAAGTAAAGGTACCAAATTTAGACATTGGGGATTTTAATATTAAGATCCATGGATATAGATGGATAAAGCAATGACATCCATAAAAAATTTTATGGGTGATGAAAACATCTAGGGAATTTTAGGTCTTAAAAATAGGAATGAAATTATAGATTGGATTGTGGAGAGAATTGTGCAATATGTTAGGCAAGTTTCTTGACACATTGTAGCAAGACCTACACATGTCAAGGGCAAGAAAGATGCAGATCATTCACATAGACTAGATAATCTCCTCATTAATCCCTTAATGAAGTTTGATAGGATGTCCATAACTTGTAAATTTTTATGGGTCATAATTTAGACCCATAATATCTTTACAGATTTTAGTAGAGTTTGTATATATTAACTAATAGAAGTCTATAGTACACATAAACTTAGTATTGAAACCCCCAATGATTTTTAGTGTAATACTTGTATATACTTCTTGTATTGCACCACACATGATTTAGAGTTAAATTTATAAATTTATTTTTCAATGGATACAAGTTCCAATTCAGAATGAACCACTTATATTAGTGTATTTTCACTAAATTTCATGTATTTTTTGTATAAATTCTTGTAATTAGTTCCAAAAATTAGTATGCAAGCTTATGTGAGGATAGATCTTAAGAATTCAAGTGTAAAATTTGAGGAAGATAAATTCAATGAAAATAATAATTTTTGATTATGATAATTGAAGATGAAAGACTTGCCTTTGTAACAAGGTTTGCATAATGCTTTAGGGAAGAATCCTACATACAAGAATAATAAAGAATTGAAGGAGATAAACTTGAGAGCTATGAGTACAAATTGTATGAGTCTTGTAGATAAGCTGTTGTTCAATATCATGAGAGAAAGCTCAACACCTAAGCTATAAAAATAATTGGAGAGTTTTTATATGACTAAGTCCTTGGCTAATTGATAGCAAAAGCAAAAATTATATACCATAAAAATGAATGACTTGAAGATCTTCACCAAGATGCTCTATAAGTTTATTAATGTTGATGTTGAATTAGAGTACATGTATACAACCTTATTATTATTGACTTCATCACCTTCTTTGTTTGAGCATCTTTTTACTTCTTGTTTGTATGGTAAAGACACCTTTGAGTTTGAGGAGTTTCATACAAGTCTCTTATCAAATGATATAAGAAAGAGACCTAGTTATGGAGCATCATAATTAGAAATCTTGTTGGTGAAAGGTAGGAATATACATCAACAAAATATTATATGCAAACTCATATCAAGACCAAAATATAAATTTGACAATCAAAGGCTAGGTTATTTGAATGTTGGAATTCAAGACACTATAAAAGAGAATATAAGATATAAGAATAGAGACAAATTTGAATAAAGAAATATGCAAATCTTCTAGGAAAGCAAGTGTTGTGGATTTTGGTAGAGAATTTGATAATATGTGTATTATGGTGATTGAGAAGGATAGATTTCAAGATATATGGATCCTTGACTCTGGCTATATATACTCTACGTTTCCTCAAAAGGTTATTTCCACATCAAAATTCCATATGAAGTAGTTTATGATTAAGGGAAGTAATATTCAATGTAAGGTCATATAAATTGGTAATACATGCATTAGGATGTGTGATGGAACCATCAAGACATTTTCTAATGTAAGAGATATTCTAGAGTTGGAGAAGAACCTTACCTCTTTAGAAGCAATACATTTGATTTGCTGTAGGTGGTCAACAAAGGTAGGAATCTTGAAGATTACCAAGTGAACTTTGTTAATAGTGAAGCACAAGAGAACCTACATGAGCTTCAAGGATATATTATTGTAGGTGGTGTAGTTGTTGTGTCTTCCCACAAAAAAACACTCAAATTTCTACTCAATTGTGGTTACTTCTTCGGGTCACCTTAGTGAGATAGTACTCTTGAATTACGTAAGTGCCAAATCATGAAGTGTACAAAATCCTATAAGTTAGATTTTTGCAAGTATTTTATGTTTGGAAAGCATCATATAGGGAACTCCAACATTTCCATTCATCAAACTAGAGGTAGATTGGATTATACACATTCAAATGTATGTGTATGGTGAGTTGGCATGTGTTTTACTCAAGATGACCTTCTGATAGCTATTAAGGTAACACAATATGGACTAAGAAGGCAATGAAACCAAACTCTATCACACTCCTCCAAGGCTAAAACTCCAAGGCACCTCCAAGATTCAAGCCATTGCACACTAAAGAACTCAATGAGTGAGAGATAGTTGCAAATGAAAGGATAATGAGTACCACCTTACTCCTAGTTTATAAACTTGTGAAATAGTTATACACCAATGTTACTAATTACCATAGTAACTCATATTACTAGTCAAAAATTCATATAGTCTAAAGTCTAAAGGAATATCCAAACTTATGGGAATAATCTCCTAAGAATGTGATCTTATCTTGACCAAACTACTAAGTTAAGGATTCCTTCACATGGTCTATCCTTGGACTATAGAAGAATCCAAACCAAAAGAACTTGTGGGTCCAAGAGTTCTTACCTCGTTTGTCAAAGCCAAACATCTAAGAATAATATCAAGTCAATACAATAGAATCCAAAATAGTGGTGCTCACTCTTTCACCTTCTTCTAAAGTGGAGTAATCTCTATTTTGGCTATGACTTACTTTAGCTAATCATGGCTAAGGTAGAAGCTTGCTTTAACTCTATATAAATAATATCTCTCAACTATTTGCAATACCAACTAAATATCATAATAGAGCATACAAGCACCATTGACTGTTACATTTATCACCAGATTAAGATTTCACTTTGTCCTTGGAGTGAAGATCTCTCTAACTTCTATGATATAACTTTAACTTGTCATGGTTAATCCTATCAAAGTGTCTTCTTCCAACTCCTTGAGATCATAAGTGTAATTGCCCCACACCTTCTCCATTATGAAATTTCCAAATTATTTAGAAAATAACTTCTTTTGCATTGTCTTGATATGAACAAAATCAAATAAAATTATCCAATCATCTTCCTTGAAGGACTCTACCTTCTTCTTGCCTTGCCTCTTATCATAGCTCCACTTTTATTTCCTTTGGGCTTGCTCCACTTGAACCTATGAGCAGGTCTATCTCTCACTCAAAAAGAACCTTTGATGGCTATTAAGGCAGCACACCAAGGATTAAGAAGGCAAGGAACCCCAACTCCATCACACTACTCCAAGGCTAGAACTCCAAGGCACCTCAAAAACCCAAGATATTGCTGACTATAAAACTCAATGAGAGAGAGATAATTGCAAATGAAGTGATGCTAAGTACCTTCTTATCCTTAGTTTATATACTTGTGAAATAGTTACACATCAAAGTTACTAATTACCATAGTAGCTCAAGTTACTAGGCAAAAATTCAGATAAGTCAAAATTCTAAGAGAATATCCAAACTCATAGGAATAATCCTTTAAGAATATGGTCTTATTCTGGCCCAATACTAAATCAAGGATTTTTTCACATAGGCTATCCTTAGACTATAGAAGAATCTAAACCAAAAAGACTTGTGGGTCTAAGAGTTCTCAACTATTTTCTCAAAGCCAAACACCTAAGAATAATATCAAGTCAATACACTAGAATCCAAAATAGTGATGCTCACTATGAAGTAGAGCCACCTCTATCTTGGCTATGACTAACTAAAGCTAATCATAGCTAATATAGAAGCTTACGTTAACTCTATATAAATAATATCTCTCAACTACTTGCAATACCAAACTAATATCATAATAGAGCATACCTGCACCAATGGATGTTACATTTACCTCCAGACTAAATTTCACTTTGTCTTTTGAGTGAAGGTCTTTCTACCTTCTATGATATAAACTTAACTTACATGGTTAATGTAATCAAAATGTCTTCCTCCCAACTCCTTGAGATCATAGGTGTAATTGCCCTACACCTTCTCCATTATGAAAGATCCAAAGTACTTAGGCAAGAACTTCTTTTGCACCCTCTTGAATCAAATGGAATCAAATAACATTACGCAATCACCTTCCTTGAAGGACTCTACCTTCTTCTTGCCTTGCCTCTTATCATGGTTCTCCTTTTGTTTTTTTTGGGTTTGTTTCACTCAAACCATAGCAATTGCTTTAGACTCTTCCAATTCCATGAGTTGATACTTCCTTGACTTCTCTACATCACTTCCTTGTACCTTCTTCAATTTCCTATGAACGCTTTGAAAAGTAGGAAGATCAAAGTGAAAGTAGATTCAATACCATATACCAAATGAAATGGAGAGTATCCAATCAATTTCATCATAATTTTCCTATACTCCCATAGAACCGCATGATTTCTCTTGTCCCAATGATGTTTTGCTCCATTTATTTCTACATCTTTGGCCAACATCATGCACAAAATTTGATTGGTTTTCTTTAGTTTTCATTGGAGTTTGGCTTATATGATATAGTCACTCTATGTGTGATAGAGAAATGTTGTAGCATGGCTGTAGTGATGCTTCCTCCAAACTCTCCTCCTCTGTCAAAAACCAACTCCAAAGGGCAACCAAAACAAGAGATGATGAGTTAAAAGAAATCTGCCAACTTCATCTTCATTTTTCCTCTCAATGGTCTAGTCTCAACCCACTTAGGAAGGAAATCAATAACTACCATAATATACCAACTGTTCCTTTGGATCCTATTGAGATGACCTACAAAGTCAATTCTCCACTTCTCAAAAGGTCCTAGAAATAGAATTGATCTAAGAGGTGGAGTGGATGTAGATTTTCTAGCAAAAGCTTGAAAAATATTACAAGTTTTTGCAATAATCTAGACACCTCAAAAATCCCCCTCCAATGGTAAACTGCATCTAGAATCTTGAAATTGGTCACCTTCTTGCAAAGTGACCTCCACATACCAAACCATCATGGAACTCCTTCAGAAGTAGGATAGACTACTCCTTATCCATTGCTCTTTGAAGGAGACCATATGTAATGTGGTAAAAAAGTATATCCACCACAATTATGTAAGGTCTAGTTCTTGCTACAAGAGCCTTCCTCTCCTTAGCATGCATCCTATCTGGATAGTTATCTCTTGTAACAAAGTCCATAATCTCATGGTACTCCATTGGAACCTCTTGAGTGATTGAGATTGTTGTGAGCTCTTCATTTGGAAGAAATCAGCAACTAGCTCAACTCCATCATGATCATAGGTTTTGGATAACAAATCAACATTTGGATGTTTTTCCCTTGGCCTATCCTCAATGGTATAATCATACTTAAACAAGAGTATCATCCACTTGGCTAGCCTTGTTGATGATGTACTTCAAAGCCTTGTGATCCATCATAATGGTGGCCTTTCCTCCAATCAAGTACTATATAGACTTCTTGAGACCAAAAATCACTATCAATCCTTCCCTTTTGTGACTGAATGGTTCCTCTATACTAAGCCCATTTGTTAGCATAAGCTATTAGATGATCATGCCCATATAGGTCTAGTTGACTAGGAGTGCATCCTATAGCTACATTAGAAGCATAAGTGTAAAAGAAAGGCTTACTCCAATCAGATTTAACAAGAATTGGAGCTATAAAAAGGGATTGTTGAGCTCCTCAAAAGCTTTAAGAGCCTCCTTGTTCTCCAAAATCACCATGTATTTTAAACCCTTCTTCATGTTAATAGTAAATGAATAAACCATATAAAAAATTGAGAAGATGAATCTCCTATAGTACCTTACCATCCCCAAGAATTGGCATAAATTTATCAAGCTTGAAGGGAATGGAAGCTCTAACATTTTTCTTACCTTTTCAAGATCCATGGCTATTTCATCCTTATAAATCATGTATCTCAAAAGAAGACCTTCTTCACAACCAAAAATGAATTTCTTTGGGTTGAGTGATTCATTTGCTTCATCCAAGTGTTGCAAGACCTTGAGAAAGTGCTTAAAGTGCTCTTCCTTGCTCCCATAGACACAAAGTCATCAATGAAATCTTTGACAAATTTCCCAATGAAAGATTTAAACACCTTGTTCATAAACCATTGGAATATGGTTGGATCATTACCAAGTCCAAAAGGCATGACATAGAAATCATAAGTCTCCAATAGTGTGGGCATGATGTAAAAATCATAAGTCTCCAATAGTGGGGTGAATGTGATAAGTTATTGATGCTTGGTGTAATCTTGATTTGGTTATAGCCATGATAACCATCTCCAAAGCTTTACCTCTCATGATCTGCAACCTCCTCCAAGATCTCATCAATGAATGTGAAAGGGTAGTAATCTTTCTTGATAACAACATTGAGATTCTTGTAATTGGCACATACCCAAAGCTTGCCATTCTTCTTCACAATCACAATTGGAGATTGTGACAACCCAATGTACTAATAGTATAACCAATAAGAATTGTTTATTTCTATGAGGATACATTTTGGAAATGGCTAGATGTGAAGAGAAAATGTCACTTTGTCACCGTTTGTCTATTTTCATGTCTTTATACTCTTGGGTAAGAATAATTAAAAAAAGAAGATAATGCAACCCATAGTGTCATTTTAAAGAAAAGTAAAATAATCAATTCACATCCACAAAAGATATACAATAAAGGTGCTTGTGAAGGTGATGGTTTAGTCTATTCTGCCAATGGCCCTAAAGGTATGTCTCTCATAGTTACCCATGTCATGCACGCCATTAAAGGCGTGAAAATGTCCTACCCTTCCCAAAAGGCATTCTTACTGCCATATTGTAGGTTTGAGACACACTAGTTTTCTGTTGTACGTGGAACTTCATGATACTCACAGCCCTCATGGTTGTTCAACACATCACTCCAATTCTTTAAAACCACCAGGGTTTCAACATCCCACCAAGCTTGAATGCACCCTTGCACTCCAATACTTGTATTTCTACTTTGAGTTCTTCACTGCACCTCAACCCAACTATCATGAAACATACACAACATTGATATAGATGCACTTAAATCTTGGAGATCCACATGTATCATCTCAAGACAAAATCCAACACAGATACACAATAACAAAAGATTTTACATACACAATTTGGACAGAAACATGTGACTTGGAATTTCAAAATTGAACATGTATTATGTTGGTGATTCTCCCTATACCTTCTACTACAAAGAGATGGGGCACATCCATGGCTATGCAATGCCACACTTTGAACTTTGAAAAATTAAGGTTAACCCTAATGTACCTACCTTGTTGGACTGATTAATTGCTATAAAGGTGCAACCTACAAAAACCACTTTTCTATACACTCTACTAGTCACAAGACTCCACCTATGCATAGGAAAACTGTCACAATGACATGGCACTACAAAATTATCTATTGTATATCCATAGTATCATATAGAGGATCTTCTAGAATTGTCATACTTGGGAGCAATTCTACTCTAATGATTTGACCCTGATGACAACCCATCCCAATGATGTTTGACTCTATTGGTCTCCTACCTTGATGGTGTTTGACTCCAATGATCTACCATCAGGATGGTATCTCATCATAGTGATGCTTGACTCTAATGGACTTTCATCATAGTGATTTTTGACTCTAATGGTCATGTCTCACTATATATGTATATAAGTTATAAGGACACCATGATCAACATCAAATCAACATCTTCTAGAATTGTCGTACTTGGGAGCAATTCTACTCCAATGATTTGACCCCGATGACAACCCACCCCAATGGTTTTTGACTCTATTGGTCTCCTACCTTGATGTTGTTTGACTCTAATGGTCATATCTCACTATATGTGTATATAAGTTATAAGGACGCCATAATCAACATCAAATCAACATCTTCTAGAATTGTCGTACTTGGGAGAAATTCTAATCCAATGATAACCCATCCCAATGATGTTTGACTCTATTGGTCTCCTACCTTGATGGTGTTTCACTCCAATGATCTACCATCAGGATGGTATCTCATCATAGTGATGCTCAACTCTAATGGACTTCACCATAGTGATTTTTTTGACTCTAATGGTCATGTCTCACTATATATGTATATAGGTTATAAGTACACCATGATTCCTACTATGCCTTCACCTTTACACTTTCAAATCAACTCCTCAATGTGCTTTTATACCTTTCATACTCCTTGTGGATAATTGCCAACACTTTATTGAATTTGTATTGGCATGCTTCTATAATTGGTAATCTAGCTTGGCTAGTTGCTCACTTGAGGATGCTTTAGCCTCAAATGTATCAATTCCAACTTGAGCTCTCTTAATCTTGTGTAGTGAGCCCATGTCACAACCTGTTTTTCCACTTGTGCTTTAAGTTGATTTATAGCTTCCTCCACTACAATAAGAACTCTTGTTTGCTTTGCATCCAAAGTTTCTTGAATGGATTGTACCTCCAACTCTACTTCTTGCTTGATTTTCACATGAATGATTTCTTCCTTCTCTTCATTATTATTGACAATCATGGTCAATTCCTCAATGCACATTTGGGCCTTCTTAGTACTAATACTATGGACCTATTGGTCCTAATTACCCTGAAGGTGCTAAGGACCCTGAAGGTGCCTCCAATTCTTGCTTCAAGGATGACACTTCCTTGCCTTGAGTATTCAATTGCTCTTTATGCTTCTCCTTCATCTCCTCAACATGATGCTGGGATCTCCCACAGATTGCTAATAAATTTGAGTCTAGTTGGGTCTTCCATAGTCAAGATCCAACCACCTTTGTCTTCATCTTAGCAATTTCTTTGTCCTTATTTCTCAGCTTCTTCTCTTGAGCTGCCTTGTATTCCACAAATGTCTTCTCACATTGAGATGCACCAAGCTTGAGTATTATAATCTCAGCTTTGGTACCATGCAATTCTTCCTTGTATTTCCCCAAAAAAATTGTCACTATCTCTCTTCCATACTTTGTAGCACTTTGAGAAAGCACCATACTCTGCCTTCTTAACATAACTCATCTTCCTTAGCTACAACTGCTATCTCAAGTTCTTGGTCCTTAGGCCATTCTTCATCTCTAGTTTCATTTGCATCACAATTTTCTCAAGTTTGGTCATATGAATAACACTTCTCTTCAGCTATCATAAGCCGCTCTTGGAGTTGTGTGAACTTGTGATTATCCCTTGGCTTAGACATTATTCTTGGTATGTTCATTGTTTCTAAGTAACATTGATTTGAGCCTCCAACCATGTGATATTACTCTTTGCTTTGTTTAATTCCTTCTCCACTCCCAACTTCTCTTAGACAGTGGTTTGTATGTGATAGTGTAGATACTCTATAAATTGCCTATAATCTTTCACCACAAGGTCTTTCTGCTGGTAAGTGGGAAGTAATTCCTCCAATGCCTTCAAGCATAGTTAAGTGCAAGCATTGCACATTCCTCCTCCCCATGCTCTGATTGCGTTTCCTTTCCTTGTGGGACTTGCACCTCTTTCCTTTTGGGTAGGTGATCCAAAGTTGTTGTTGTGATCATTGGGTGCTCTCCACTACTAGCACTGCTTGGGAGCTTGATGCTTCTCCCTTTCCTTTATTTTTATTTTGAACACCAATGCTTCAAATGCTACCATAGTCTTGGTAACAACACTTGAAACTACAAACAAGTTGTCCAAATCTACGGATCCTCTCCTTCTTGGTCATTTACTCTTTTCAACACTCAAGAATTACCCTCACTCACTTGCCTTCCCTCCAGTATACTGAGCTAATGTTGCTTTGGAAGCATTGGTTATTGGTTTATGGGCGGGGTTGCCACCGTTTGTTCCTCCAATGGCATGATAGTCAGAACCTACACTACCTCCACTTCTAATTCTCATGTTAAAGGACCGGCTATTCACAATTGCAATGTTAGGATGTCTTCCTCTTCATCTACCTGAGCTCTGGTTGTCTCTAGAGCACATTCATTTGGTATGTTTGGCTCCACTATTGTTGTAGGAGCGGATTGCACCTCCACACCTAGCTCTACATTGCCTCCTTCCCAACCAAAAGACAATTCAATCCTAGAGAGAGAAGTTGCCTACCTCAAAGATGATTGCACTACTTCTAGAGATGGTTCTTTCTCCCAATTCTTAGGTATTGGAGCCACATTGGGAGCGCCTTTCTTCACTTTTTTTGCTTCACTTCTTGATCCCAATTCTGGACTCAAAAATAGAATGCTATCTTTTTGAAGATTCCATAACATGGAGATTAGTCTTGTGCCTCTTCCCAATTTGCACAAGTCTTGTGACCCATTTCCTCTTGCTAGTACTCACCCTAGTAATCATGGTGACTTGCTAAGACTACCTCACCATCTCCTCCATTTCTTGAGGCTACTCCTAACTAAGGTACATCGCTCTGGATGTTGAATTGGGCACAAAAACCTTTTGCCAATGTTCTTCAGTCCAAGAAAACATATTGTATTGTAGGTTAGTGAATTTTGGGTTCTTCTTTGATTTCCAATATCATTGGGAGATAAGAGAAATCCCATATCCACAAGAAGAACTGCAACCACTTCATGTTGACATACTCAACACAAGAGTACCTTGAGTGAACCTTTTTCCTTCTCAAGGTGAAGTACTTGTACTTATCAACAACTCATTTTAGAATTGGTATGCATTAATGGTGAAATGTCCTTATTCCTACATGTGTGAAGTGTCATGAGGATTGAAATTTGCAAAAATCAGTTCTTTGTCCCACATTGTAGTTTCTTGTGTTGTCATCGGGAAACTAATCCATGCAAACCACTGGTGCCATTTTGTATGAGAGTTTTGTTTTTCTTATGTTATAGTGACTTTGGCATTTTTTAATGATATTGTAACTCAGGAGAGTTATTTCATGTTATCATGTCTTGAGAGTATTTTTTTATGTCATTGTAAAGTTGAAGGCTATTTTTGCTATTGAAAGCTTGGGAGAGTTTTGAACGTTACATAAGTTCTGATGTTTCTTTTATGTTTCGTGAGCTTGGAGGTTTCTTGAATGATGCATGAGCTTGGGAGTTTCCTTGAGGTTCATAAAATTGGGAGTATAGGTGTTACATGAGTGGTAGGCCTGAACAAGAGAGTTGGGGCTTTAAGGAAAGGGCTAGACAGAAATGTGCAGAAAAGACAAAAAGGGGAATAAAAAGGCTTCGGGTTTTTTCAAGGCCAAGATTGTGGCAAAAAGGAATCAAAAAGGGGAGTTGGTCAAGAGAGGACTTCAAGATGGAGGAGGTTTTGGTAGAGACAGGGACTTCAAAGGAACAAGGGGTTTTTTGGCAAGGAGTGACAGGGGATATTCTTAAAGGAGGAACAAGAGGAGGAGAGAAGGGGGGACTTTCTCAAGAGAGGAACCCTGAGGATAGAGTGGGAAGAGGTGAGTTATGGAAGGGAGAAAAGGGCTGACTGGTGCAAGAGGAGAAGGGGGAAATCTTTTGGGAGATCAGAGTTGTTGCAGGGCAGAGGAGTAAGAGAAGAAACTTGAGATAAGAAGAGAGAGCTGCACAGGGGCTGGGAATTTTCCCAAGGGAATAGCTCGTGACCTTGAGAATCTAGACAGAGGGGAAGAGCATTTGAAGAAGGGAGTCACAAGACAAGAGGCAGAAATCCATTGGATGTGAAAGGGAAGAGGGGATTTGAAGGAAAGGACTGAGCATTGGAAAGAGAGAGAAATTCAAGAGGTAAGAAATCAGAAGAGGGGTTTTGGAGACAAAGAAAAATCAGGAAGAGATCAGGAACAAAAAGTCTGGGCAGGGGAACCTTTGAGGGTAAGGTCTGGACTGAGAGAGAGGGAATGCAAGAGAGGGAAATCTCAAAAAGACTTGACATGATAGGAATTTGAGGGTGAGCAGTAGAAGAGAAAGGGTTTAGCATCAAGGGTTTGGGAGTCTAGACAGAGAGGCTGTGGGGAGGAAACTCAAATATGAAGGCCTGAACTAGGAGTCTGCAGGAGAGGAGATGCTTCAAAGGAAGGATTAGGGCTGTGCAGGAACCTTGAGAGTCTAGACAGAGAGGCTGTGCAGAGGAAAATTGAATGTGAAGGCCTGAACTAGAAGTCTGCAATAGAGGAGATGCTTCAAAGGAAGGATTAGGGCTGTGTAGGAACTAGAGAGCCTGGACAGAGAGAGGTTTTGAATGTGAAGGGTTGTGCAGGAATTGCCTAGACAGAGAGAGGTTCAAATGTGGAGGGCTGTGCAAAAACTGGAGAGCCTGGGCAGAGAGAGAAAATTTGAATATGAAGGGCTTATGAGTGTGGATGCAGGGAGATCTTTTGAGAGAAGGGCTTGATAGAGAGAGAGAGATAGGTTTATGCAAGGACAGCAGGGATAAATCTTGACCGGAAGCCTGAACAAAACAAGAGAAAAGGAGAGAGGAAAATTTGAAGGGTAAGGGTTTATAGTATAGTGTGATAAGAGAGGAACGAGGGGAGGAGGTTTGGAACGTGGCTGGCAAGGGAGCTTTTCTCAAAGGAGATACTGAAGGTCTGGACAGGGAATGAGGGGAGGAGGTTTGGAACGTGGCTGGCAAGGGAGCTTTTTCTCAAAGGAGATACTGAAGGTCTGGACAGGAACATAGAAGGGCGGAAGAAATTATTGAAGGACATGAGACTGTGCGGGGGGGGGGGGGGGGGGGGTGGGGGGGGGGGGGGGGGGGCAGCAAAGAAACCTTTGAGAGAAGGAGGGTTTTAGGAAGAGCCTATAGGAGAAAGATTGGGGAAAAATTGAGAGAAGACCTGGCTGTGTAAAGGTATTAAGATTGAAGTAGGTGCAGGGAAAGAAATTTTTGAAAGAAAATTTATCTATGTTGAATCTTCAAGAAAGGGTTGACAGTGTTGGGTTTGAAAGTCTGCTGTAGGGGAGGGAATCTTCAAGAAAAAGTTGACATTGCTGGAGTTTTGAGAGTCCAGAGAAAAGAGGAAGAAGCAGTGGAAGGGAAGACCTGACCTATGCTGGAGATTCTCTGAGAGTGCAATGATCTAGTGAAGGCTGCAAAAGGGCCAGAGGAGAAAGTCTCAAAGGCTTGAGGTTTGAACTGGGCAAAGAGTTGACCTATTTTCCCAAAGGAGAAAAGGTCTGCCTGGATATAGAAGAGAGAATGCAATTTTGAAGTGAAGGTGCCGGTTGGCCGGATATGTGATTTTTGAATGTAAGGGCTATGCATGACCCGAAGAACCAATGACAGGGAAGTGAATTTCAAATAGGCTTAGGCTGTGGAGGCTGCATGACATAGAGAAAGAAGAGGCATTGAAAGGTTTTGTGTCTGGGTAGTTAGAGAAATGAGAAGAGTGTTTTGGTAGGATAGTGAAGGAGTTTGGCAGGATAGTAAAGCATCGAAGAAGGAAAGCTTTGATAGGAATAGAGTGTGCCTTATCTAAGGAGAGACACAAAAGTGAAGGGCTGGATAGTGTGGGCTGTAGGGAGAACATTTAAGAGAAAGCCTGATAAGGAAGGAGAAAGGGCTTTGAAAGTGCAGGGCTGATAGGAAGATTTTTGAACGAGAGGGGTTTGTGAAGAGCTGGAGGAAGGGAATTTTCATATGAAAGAGACATAGCTTGTGCAGTAATAACAGGAAGGGTGAAAATTTCAAAATTTGGCTTTAGAGCTGTGACAAGACAGAAGGGTGAAGTCTTGAAGAGAATTGGCCGGACAGAGAGAGGATCTGGAGAGACTCATGAAATAGGTGCGGCGTTACAAGAAGACTACAGGCTGTAAGAGATAGGGGTTAGAACGTGGTTGAATTCATTTCTTCTATTATGTGCTTAGACAATTGAAACATTAGGTGTGATCACTGTATGATCTGGAGCTGATTGGTTCTCTCCAAAAAATCTAATTGGCAAGGCTTGGTGTTATGATGCATGTGTGGTTCTCCATGATTAAATGTGAATATTTTGAGCTATGAAAGGTGTCAAGGAGAGGACTCCATTCTCAGAGCTCCTAGTCATGCTACATAGGCAGGTTTGCCACTGACCTGTTCATGGTGATGTGAAACTGACCATAGGGCTTGTGACTTGTTAGTCAAAATCTACCACCACCCCATTAAATACAAACCCAATATTAGCAAACTTGAACATTAACTAGTGAATCTTGAAGATCAAGAATTTCCCAACAAGCCAACACGAGAAACCATTAAGAGGAGCCTATGCTCAAGGAATGTCATAGTTAGGCTGCTCCAGCACAAAGAAGACCGCTGCCCAGGTAAGAGTATAAAATAGGGCCTGATTACAAGAAGTTTTGAACCATTGACAAATAGAGCAATCTAAGCACAAGCAGCCAGGTGCCCGGTGCACTTCAAGACCATCTATCCCCGTGACAGTGTGTGTGAATGCTGACATGGAAAACTGATTGATTGATGTTGATATGGTAACATGTGATCATGATCATCATCATATTTGTGTTTGTAGTCCCTTTCCAATGGTCTCATGACTCTACCCATTTCTTGAATACATTTTGGTAGGCATCTTTTGGCAATTTAGGTACCAACCAAAACCCTATCTACTACTAACATTCTAACCTAAAACCTTTAATAAAGTCTCAAAAGAAGAAAAAGAAATTTGCATAAGGAGATGCAAGGTGTGCTACAACAAACACTAGAGAATTGTGGAGAATTTGAATGGTCAATTCAAATTCTCTTCCTCAAAGATAAACTTTGCCTCCTTGAGCTTATCAATCTCCTCCTTTACAATCAAATTTTTTGGTGGGCTAATGTAACATTGCTTTTGATGGAATGGTCATGCATATGATTCTACCTCTATTTGGTATTCCTCTAAGGTGACTTTTTTGAGATCCTTGTAACTAAAAGCAAAAACATGGATACACTTCTGGAAAATCTCCTCAAATTTTACCTTCTCTTCCTTGGTAATACTTGGACCATACTTGAGGATAGATGGTCTCTCCTCTATCTTCTCTAGTGGCAATGATGATTTATCAAGGTCCTTCAAACCTCTACCTTAAGGTAAAAAGTCCATGGCACACAAGTGATACACATCTGAATCAGATTCAAAGTCATTCTCCTTTGATGAGGTCTCTTCCTTCATTGGTTTGTCCACACTTGAAGCTACTTCTTCTGAATTTGATTCCCAATAATCAGAAGATGGTGTATCTGAATGCAAAGTGTGGATGATGTTAGTTAAAGGAATTATAACTTGATGGTTTGATGGTCCAATTCTCAAGTACCCTTTGTGCCATTAATGAATTGTGTGTGCTACTCTCAACCATGGCTTTCCAAGTAACAAATGATAGCTTGAATCCTTCAAGACTTGGAAAGTCATTAGATTTTGAACTCCCTTAACCAAAACTACCACCTTGTCCATCACACCAGTCAAACTTATTGCTTGTTTGCCATGCTCACCACAATGGTCTAGAGGGTATCATACCCAACTTTTTCATCAACCTCTTTGACATAGCATTCACTACAGATACTCCATCAACAAGTGCATCCTTGATGTTATGACCCTTCATCCTCACATCAATCTTGGAGGCATATTCACAAGCCTCCTATGATGCTAGTTTTACATCCACGACCCCCATTGATACCAAAGCCTTCTCCTTTGCATTCTTCTTTCCCTTGCTCCTTGTAGAACTCAAACCACCCCTTAGTTCCTTTGTCAAGGTAAGTTTCAAGTAATAGGTTTCCACCATGATGTTAGCTTGTGATTACCAACATACTCCAACACATCGTAATCCCATTGTTGCTTTGAGATCAAGAAATCATCCACCTCCAACTTCTTCCTTGGATTCTTTGTCGTTAATGGTATTGAAGTGCTAGTGCAAGTATTCCTGATAGACATAGGACTATCCTTGCTAGGAGTGAATCCTTGAGAAGAATGCACATCATTTGCAAAAAGTGCTCTCTTCTTCTCTTGTGCCAAAAGCTCCAAGTTAAGACCTTTGGATTTTTTGCACTCCTCTTTCTAATACTTACTCTCAACCATATCTATGGATGCTATCTCCTTACCTATATTTGGAGTAGGAGCTACTTGGGCTTCACCACCTCCTTCTTTCTCTATATTGACTCTCTCATAATACTTTCTTCCATGGTAAGTGGAATTTGGACAATTCCTTTGGATGTGACCTCTACCTCCACAACCAAAATAATATCTATCATTGATATTGTTGGTTAGTTGGCCTCCTTTGTATAGATAGCGCCTATAACCCCTTGGTCCTCTCCTAACATTCTGGTCCACTTCTCTCTTCTTCTATTTTTATACTACTACATTGATCTTGAGATCTACAAGTTGTTTTGTGATGGTTTGAAGTGGATCATTTGGTAAAGAACTAAGAACCAGAGCATCTAAAACTTGTTATGAAAGTTACCACAAGTTACCCTTTACCACTAAAGAATCAAAAGCTCCACCATACTTTCAGACTTGTGGAGGATGCATACCTCCTTCACAATCAAATCACTCTCAAACAACTTGCAATCTTGATAGCTTCTACCTTGGAAGAAATTTTATGTATCTCACCTTACTTTGAATATGTGGTTTCAACCCTCCCACAAAATTCCTTGTAAGTTTAGATCCTATCATATCCTATCCCATCCATAGTAGGTTTCACATTATCCTCACTCTTCCTTAACACTATGCAGAACCTGGACTCTAACTTCTCCACTCCTTTGCATAAACTCTTATTTTTTCTCCATCTCCTTGCTTGAGAAAGGCAACCTCACTCATCAATCTCTCATAAATTTTATCTAGGAGAAAGTTCCCAATGAATGGTATAGTCAAACTCTTCCAAGACTCCTCTTGACCATCTCTCCTATCTTTCTTTGGTATTTTGATTCATTCCATGTAAGTTTTACCCAAAATGACCATAATTCCCAAATTTTGCAATTCACCTCACACAATCTCTCCAAATTCTCTTATGTATGTAAGATATTCAATATTACCTCAAAAACATCATAATGAACTATAATGTTTATAATTAGATCTAGATTTTATAGTATATGTTTTTTACTCTATTTCCCTAATGTTCTCTCAAAGTGAGCTCTCATAGCCTCCTTCAGTCTAATATAGAATTGTATCTAAAATATTGTTTTATCTTCTACAGAATTTCTTAAAATAGAACCAAAATGTGAGCTAGCATGTTTTTCACTTAGGATAAACTTATCATCATGTAATGACAATAATTTCCAAAGTCTACAATCCACTCACACAATCTCTCCAAATTCTCTTACGTATATATAATGAACAATATTATGTCAAGAACATCATAATGAACTATAATGTTTTTATATGCATCTAGATTATCTAATATAAGTTTCTCATTCTCTTCTTCCAATGTTCTCACCAAGTGAGCTCTCATAGCCTCCTTCTATCTAATATAGAATTGTACCTAGAACATTATCTTATCATCTAGAGTGGTTCCAAAATAGACCCAAAAATGTGAGCTAGCATGTCTTTCACTCAAGATAAACCTATGATGGCTATTAAGGTAGCACCCATGGACTAAGAAGACAAAGAGCCCAAAATCCATCACACTTCTCCAAGCCTAAAACTCCAAGGAACCTCCAAGACTCAAGTCATTGTTCATTACAAAACTCAATGAGAGAGATAAAGTTGCAAATGAAAGGATGCTAAGCACCTCCTCTTCCCTATTTTATATACTTGTAAAATAGTTATGCACCAATGCTACTAATTACCATAATAACTCAAGTTACTATGGAAAAAGTCATATTAAGTCAAAAGTCTAAAGAATATCCAAACTCAATGGAATAATCCCTTTAGTATATGCTTTGATCTTGATCCAATTATTAAGTCAAAGATTTTTTCACATAGGTTATTGGGCTATAGAAGAAATCTAAACCAAAAGAGCTTATGTGTCAAAGAGTTCTCAACTCTTTCCTCAAATCAAAACACCTAGGAATAATATCAAACCAATACATTAGAATCCAAAATGATGGTGCTTACTCTTTCACCTCCTCTAAAGTAGAGTCACCTTTATCTTATCTTTGATTAACTTTAGCTAATCATAGCTAGTGTAGTAGCTTGCTTTAACTCTAAATAAATAAAATATCTCAAATAATTGCAATACCATACTAAATATCATATTAGAGCATACATGCACAAATGGGTGTTATAGTACTTGCACTGTTACTTTTTTGGAGGACCAAAATATTATACTTTTTTCCATATATAAATGATGTTTTGCTAAAGTTTTGAGGCTACATGATGAAGCAACTCTCTAGTGTGTTATCCATCTTCAAACAATGAAAATAGGTTAGACAAGTAAACTTGTAGGAGTTGAAGTGCCTTAAGTTTGATTATGAAAGAGTTAGAAGTTAGACAACTTTGATAAAAAGTACATTAGTAAACTAATCTCCATTTACAACTATTGAGTGTAAGACAAAAAAGGAATTTTGGAGAGTTAGTCTAGTAGATTATTAAGTACTTTGGATGTTCAACATTTGTCTATTTTGCAGCTATAGAAGACATCTAAGTTGGATTCCAAGGCAAAGAAATGTATTTAAGTTAAAAGACCTTGTGAAAAGATACAAGATGTGATAGTCTCACTAAAAAGCAGATTTTGGTAAGTAGGGATGTGAGGTTTGATAAGACTTCTGTTTTGAGTTTGAGAGACTTCTATAACATATACCATTCTAAAGAAGATTAATTGGCTACATTGTGCTTGATACGGAGGTTGATGTTCTTGAACCCTTAAGTATAAAGGAGATTGATCATAGATGGTGCTATATTCGACATTTTTAAGATGAGTATTCATAAAAATTTCATCTTTATAAGTCACAAAGAGAACATAAAGCACCAAAAAGGTTTGGCTACTCAAACATTTTTGCTTTAGTGCTAATTATAGGAAAAATTAGCCATCTACATTTCATGAAGCTATGGATAACAAACGTCATTAAAAATTAAACATGGAGAACATTGATAAAAGAAGAGATTAAGTTCCTTCATAAGAACTTGATATAAATCTAGTGAAATTAACTATAAGGAGGAAGCCAATTAATTGAAAATGGGTATGTAGAATAAAGGAAGGATATCTTAAAGCTACTATCACCAACAAATGTGAACATAAAGTAGGTTAGTTATAAGGATGGATAAGAATGGAGACTTTTAGAAGATACAAACATTAAGACTCAAAAGTAGTGTGGTATCCTACTCTACACCTCCTAACATAGATTTTTGTTCTTTTTTTGTGTGCAATTATTCAACTACCCAAGTTAGAATAACATTAGTAATTAGGATTCAGGGCTTATATTCCAATCACCAAAGAAATATACTAAAACACGTAGTCAAGGGAAATCATCAGAGTGAAGCCACCCCAACCTATGGAAGAGATGATGGTCTTGAGACCATGATAAAATAACTACTATCACAATCATGGATATAGGATGCCATGTTAGCATTCAGCCATCATTCTTTAACGGTTCAACTTCCCTTTGAGCAATTGTTGCCACATAGGAGAAGGAGTCCGTTTTGGTCACCATCAGTCCTTGTGCTACTTCACACATGTAAGGATAAAAATGCTCTTGACTCTCCACTTTCCTTCACCTATATACATCAGAGCCCTCAAACATGATAAGATCGTAACCCACGTGGCCAATTGCATACATGTACATAGGTTGCTCACATGGCAACATCTCATCTGTCAGATCTATCATACAACCTACTCCACTAATGTGGAGATAACCATTATAGTTTATTTTTTACGGGTTGCATAAACCACAACATGACATCATGCCATCATTGTCTTGATTTTTTCTAACTTGGACATGTTGGATACATTCTAATTCCATAGTAGGAAATCCAATTGCAGACTTCTTATGTATTACACTCTAAGATGTAGCTCCCATTGAGGGTTTTTGTAGAGCTTGGGAAATTTGAATTTTCTTACTTTGTTACATATTTATTTATTTTGGCTAGAGTGAAGGACATAATTCTTACTATCAAGGAGGAAAACCTATAAACTTGATTTTTAGGTGAAGATACTATCTTTGAAAGATTTGAGTCTTCACAAGACAAGACTCTTCAAAATCATTGTCACAAATTTCAATGAAGACAAAACTTTGTCTTCTAAATATTGGGCCTTCATCTTCAAAAGAGGCAGTGGACTATCTTTGGAAAAGGAGTCTGAACCTTTCGTAAGGAATGGCCTTGGTCACTGATTTCAAAGACATGCAAAGATAGCTCCAAAAGTGGAGAGTGATGGGTGACTAAAGACCATTGCAAGAAAGGAGAGGGAAATCCACTATAAACTTGAAACTCCCGTGGTGAAGAGGCTTCTAAATTCTTTGGCTATTTCACAAATTTTTGCTTCTTGCCAACCAAGTGAGTAGAGGAAAAATTGAGGGTTCCATTGTGAGGAAGCTAGCATGATGGTGAAGATTGCTTTTACTTGAGCAGTCTTAATTTGAAGACTCCAATTTTTGATTTGTGGGAAATGGTTGCCCAAAGAATGACATTAAAGAGGTTGAGAGTTAGCTTTCTTTTATTGAATTGGGAGTTTACTTTGGGTCCTATGGCTCTTGAGCTTTGTGGGATGACAAGAGTAGTACTAGGTTGGCTAAGAAAAAATGTAATGACATAGACACCTTTGCATTGGAGGAAAAGACATTGGGAAGAAAGCTAGGAGCTGCAAGGAGTTATACCTTCAAGTCTTGGTTCAACCTAAAGAGCAAAAGCCTTTTCTCACAATAAGCATCCTACTAATGGATGGTTAGTTGCCAATTATAAGAAAACTCAGCCTAGAGAGAGATTGTTGGGGCTTTGATGAAGATCTTCAAACCCCAAAAAACCGCCTATCGTACAAACTCTCATGCTACTTTCTTTTAGTACTTGTTTTCTGAAGGAGCAATTGATTGGGGACAGGTTTTCCCCACTCATGTGCATAGGATGTACAATGTGTTTGACCTCACTAATTGATGCCATTTGTAGCACATTTCTACATTAGTCATGGGTTACTCACCAGGGAAGAGAAGTTGGAATTCTTGAATCATGAGGTATCACCTTCTTATTTTTAGGAATTCCATGAGTGCTTGCACCAAGTGGAGCTCATGCAAGAGGTGGATGAGAGTATGGGAAGATGGGAGAATTTGTGAGCCCAATGAAGAAAGAAAAGAAGCACAAATTCTTTACCAATTCCCACCATCAAGAAGTTTGCTATTTGGAAGAAGGCCAAGGTTAGCACAAAAGCAAAATTAACATGATGTCAAATGAAGATTATGTCAAAGAAGAGCAGATACTCCTTGAAGAGCTCAAAACAAAAAATTTAGAAAAAAAAAGGAGGATTTGCATCTTCAAAAGAAGCCACCAGAAAATGAAGACATGCTTGAGCCAACCAACTTAGCCTTTCAAGCAGATATTTGCAAGGAGGTGAAAGACTTGATCCAAGATGAACTACAAAGGGCACCTATGGAGCCGAGTCTTGCACTACTTGCAAGACAAGTACCAAAAATCACCATATTGTCACACAACATGGCTACTCTTCCAAAAACCTTGTCCTCAAAAGATGTGACCTTGCCGCTTGACCTTTAGAAGAAGGAATTCTGTATGAAGATGAGCGGAAGAGGGAAGATCATCTGAAGAAGAAGAGACAAAGTGTGGCCGCTGGAGCACCACAGTGTGATATTATGGCAGACTTTGCCTTGGCTAGAGCAAGCATTACACTCAAACAATTGTGGGAGGATGATAAGTTCTACAAGAAGCAATTGGCAGTGGCCTTGAGAATAGTAACCAAGATTAAACACCATTAGTTGCCCCATCTATCAAATAGAGCAGAAAGATTTGGGTTCATAAAAAATTGAGGTAGAGATTGGAGGATGTGTTATAACCTATATCTTTATTGACTCTGGATCAGATGTTAATGTCATGATGGAAGACATAACCCACAATTTGGGATACAAAAATTTTGAGCCAACTTTGCATATCTTGTGGTTTGTAGACCAAACTTGGAGATGACCTTTGGGACTGCTAACAACTGTGTTGACTATGATTGGAAGAATGGCCTTCTGATTAAATTACATTGTCTTATGACCTATCGGCAAGATTGAATACCCATTACTCATTGGATGACCATAGTTGTACAATGCCCAAGTATAGATTGATTTGCACCACCATTTAATGAGGTTCAAAGATTCCAAACAAGGAGAACCAAAAACCTATCACAATCAGCTAGAAGAAGTTTCTGCATCTTGTGAAAACATTGTCCTCAAATGGAGGGTATATTACAGGCTCTTTGGATGGCTCTTCCAAAGAGATATTTGTGAATTATTTTGAGTGTTAAAAAGTTGGTGAAAAGGATCAAAGTCTAGCACCCAAAGATCCATCTCCAGAAGAGGAAGGACCAAGAGATTCTTTTGCCGTCTTGTGTACAAGTTGAGTAAGTCGTGTTGAGGGTATTGTCAAACCTGACAAATGTTAGAATGTAGTCCTTGAAGAGGGGAAGATTTCCAAGTACATACCTTTAGAAGAGTATGAATCTTATGCCACCCTATTCAATGAATTTTAGCATATCTTTGCATGGTCTATTGATTGGATGCCTATCATCCCTTGACTATTTGGAGAACATCATATTGACTTAGTGGAGGGAACAAATCCAGTTTGTCAATGACAGTATAGATTGAACCCAAAATACTCATTGTTGGTAAAGGATGAAATTGACAAGTCACTTTGTGCATGAACTATCTTTGTTGCACTCATTAGTGAATGGGTATCACCTATTGTGAATGTACCAAAGAAGAAAACTGAGAAGATTTGAGTATACCAAGACTTCTGGAGACTTAATACAGTCATAAAGAAAGATCATCATCCATTGCCATTCAAGGCATCATCCTAGATCAAGTGGTGTGCCATGAACGTTACAACTTCTTAGATGGATTTTTCAAATCAAGTGTCTGTTTGTGAGCAAGACAAAGAACAGACTATCTTCACCACTGATTGGGACCGTACGCCTACAATCAGATGCCCTTTGGCCTTTGCAATTCACCTACAACTTTCTAGAGAATGATGAATGCAATATTCAATGATTTTCTTTGAAACTTTGTGGAGTTATTCATTCACCAGTTTTGTGTATGTGGAAGACGAGCATAGCACATTGAGAATCTTTAGAAGACCCTTGAGAAGTGCCACACGACCAAACTTTCTCTTCATCCAGAACAATGTTTCTTCTTGATAAGAGAAGGAATCTTGTTGGGACATAGTGTCTCGTGAAGACGAATCCAAGTAGATGTGGTAAAACTCATAAAAATACAAACTATGTCTCTGAAATGGACATCGATTTGGTGAAAAGCAAACATGGGCATAACCTTTTGAAGATGAAGTTCAAAAAGAATTAAAAATGCTGGGACGGAATGAAATGTTAAAGTAACTGTCGAATATATCACGATTATGATTCCGTAAATGTAAATCTCTTACGAAATGTAAGAGATCCACGTTCTCGTGAAATGAACATTTCAATCTGATAGTTCATTCTTTCTCAGTTCATTTGCAGTTGGATTTTTCGATTCGTCCATAGAAGCCTTTCTACCGAAACAATCTTTCATCTGTATCAAAGAAGTCATTTAACATTGGCATTATCTCTTAATTTTGAGACTGCAAAGATTCACGATAATCTAATTTGAATGATATCACCACGTCAATCTTGAATAATACGTGATTTTGAGGGTAATTAAAATTATCTCTAGCTCATAGGAACATTGTCTCCCAGTATATCACCAAAAATTGAAGGGAATGATGGTGCAAACTAAGTCGAAAGCCTAAGATCTTGTAAATTTGGGATTCTCGCTGAATCGACTAAAATTACTCCGCGCGTTATGATGTGTGAAGCTGATAAGAACATACTTTACTTCGCGTTTTCCAGATCGAATTCGGAACTTATGGAGTGCAGTTTTAAGGTTCGAAGCCTTAAATCTCTTTATTGAAAAGGTTAATGTGTGATGATTTGACTTGAGATTGGCATATCTTCGGCGTTCCAATGCTTATTGGAACGCCAATCTGGTTCAATAAGTGCAAAAGTACTGGATAATATCGATTGAAGGTCCATTTTTACCACAATCAACTCTTCAACAAAACATCAACTCTTCATTTAGTCAAGTTACTTCCCTGGTGAATTTTCACTAGGTGGCCTCAACGGCCACTTAAAGCGGTCGGACAGAATAGTATTTTACGAATGTCCCTGCTTCCAGAACTTGAAGTCCAGCAGATGCAGACCACATATGACACTATGTAAATTCAAGACAAGCCAAACTGCTATCTGTAAGAAAGAACACTCCAAAACAAAGGTACTTTGGGCCAATGAGGCAAGTTTTAAACTGCACGGGTTACAAATGCAGGCCAGAAAGGGGAACTAAACATTGAAAACCCCGAGATCCGGTCCACAGGAAAAGCCATTGCCGTGAGTGCCTCGTGGCCAAATCTACCGGTCCTTCGTTAAAGGTCCAAGAGGACCAGACTAAGAAGACAGAAAGGTCGTCGACGTCAAGCTAAGGTCACCTAAAAGTTTAATGACCCCTTGAGAAAATACTGATAACGTTGGGGTCATAATAGACCTTTCCTCAACGTGCTGACTCCTCGTACAAAGGTAGCTGACTAGAACACATACGTACTATTAAACCTCCTGTACAACAACATTGGTAGGGAAATGGTTGTACCTGGTTCATATAGCACAGGGGTAGAGGAACTTACTCGGCAGGGGAAAGTTGTTGCCAAGATTTATGAGACGTACTACTACACTCGAAGGTCCAATTTGGAGTCAATTGTACGATAGAATCATGGGTTTGTTTATGCATTAGTTAGAACGTGATTATAAATAGTCGATCACGAGCATGCGTATTTAGCTTGGAAACAGGACTCGGTAGGCTTTTCTTTCTCCACTCACTGATGACTAACGAGGACGAGAGCTTGGCGCCGTTACCACTACATAAATGTGGAGCGTTGTAGAAATGGTACCTTCCAAGATTCCTCTGTTGATGTTAAGCATTAAAGTAGTCAGATTTGAGCGACAAATTTTCGGACCAGGTCTGACAGTCCCTGAGCCATTAGAATTTGAATCTTTATTAATTCGGTAATTTGTACATATTTTGTAGACGATGTCCATGAATTAAGGATGTGATTGTTACTTGGCCTGAAAGGGACTCCCTTGTATCATTTGTTGTCGAGAATGCGGTGTAGTGAGAGTCGAGGAGATTGATATAAGCTCCGAAATCTGATATTTATTGCTCTCTTTCCAAATGCTGTGGAAGGCACTTTTCAAGAGCTCTGATCATCATGTGATGGGGAATCAAAATCCATCACAGCGCATTCGGATCCTTCAAAATCGTTCGTGTGTTTTCAGCACACAATTCAGTAATCTGAGCTCGTCACCATGTCTGGTTGTTTAGCTATTCAATGTTTTTGTATTATCGAAACACGTCCGGGTTTGTAGTTAAGCTTCACCTCGCGACATCAGGCTCAGAAATCCTCACCTCTGAAATTTCAGAAGGTAGAGGTACTTTTTCAAAAGTTATAATCAATCTATGTCGGAATCAAGGTCGGTTTCAAGTTCACAATCGGATGTCTGAACTTCCAGCGTCTACGAAGTATTGCAGACAGATCTTGCTCCAAGGAATATGCAATCTTGCGAGTTCAAAGTCCAAGACATAGTACACTTGAGAGTCAAATTAACCACGGTGGGAGTAGCAGTGCACTATTCCTTGAGGGTGGAGAGTTGAAATTAGCCATGGTGGGAATATTCATTATTCAGTGAGGCTCAAGATGGGTTTACCCGGACAGTACTGTTCTTTGAGGTCCACTCGACAACAGGAGTCGGGGTTAAACCCAAGAGCCTCGGACTCCCTGGTTGCTTTTCCTTCGTGGTCCTCGGTCCATCGTGTTTGTCCCTTACATACGTCTCCACCCACCCAAAGTGGGTATATTTTATGCATGACATCATGTGGCTGACGCGATATGACAATCCCCTTACATCAACGGGAACAGTGGAAAAGGTGAGTCCATCATGGACAGAAACAATTTGCACCGAGCGTTGTGGGGAGTGAATCAGAAACAGAAACATCTAGCAGTTGTCTCGTGTAGCTTGTCTTCGCTAACAATCTCATTGTCAAATCTACGCCTTCTATTGATTCTGCTGATAGTGAAATCCTGAGTCGACTACTTTCAGTGCCCATCTTTATTACCAACGATCAAGATAAGAAGAAGGAAGACCTGTATCAATGTTAATGATACATATGCAGGTCTATGATAAGGACTCCAAAGCGTAACACCATGAGAGCTATATTTTCCCGTCAGAATGTGACATCACGTCGGAGAAAAAGAATGAATGATCATTCCAAAGAAAAAAGTAGTGGATGTTTATGAAATATTTGTACGACTAAATTAAAATTGGGGTTACAATGCAAGCTTACCATTTATCTTCCAAAATCTTTGTCCAATCGTCGAACAACGGAATCAAAGAAACAAAATTCAACACGATGTTTTACATGAATCGCTGCTCCTCCTCGTATCATTGTTCAATACGTATGTCATTTGCTCTTTATATTCTTTACGATGGTTTCACTCAGAAGACTTGAATAAAATAAGGGGGTTGTTCCATAATGGATTCCGTCCTATGGAGCCTAAAATTACATTAGCTCACTATTTGTGGAAGCTTGGGTGAATGTTGCCAACCGTCATAAGGAGTACATCTATATTCCTTCTGTCGGGATAAGGAATACCACCAATTTAGGAGAGCCACCATGGCTCGACTTTGTCCAAGTGGTTCGAATACCATACCTTGGGATTGAAATTCTATTTGATGTATATTCATTGGGGAGAGTTATTTCATCTTAGAAATATAAATAATATTCTCAAGGCAAATTGATGATATAAAATATATAATTTATAATGAATGAATATTATTATTCTGACATTCATGTGGATCCATATGATAGTAGTTGGAAATAGGATGGGAATACCTTGAGTTGCAGGGTGATTCTTGTTGACTATGGGACCGCATGGAAAGTTAGAAAATAATTAATAATTGTGTAGTTATAAAAGTAAACATTAGGATGATCGATTATGTGTTTAATTTTTAATATTTAAAAAGAATTAAATAAAAATATATATTTAAAGAAAATCTTCTCTATATAAAAATATATTTTAAAATTTTATGAAATATATAAAATTTGAAACGTATTAATAAAAAAAATAAAAATTCACAAATAAAAATTCGATTATATCCATGAAAAATTCAAAGTCTTTTGCACAAGCGTTGGAATGTATGAAGAAATTAAAGAAGTGGTTGTCGGTCCGGAAAAGTGCTCAAGAGAGCATAAAATCAGATTTGGTAATATGAGAATCCTATATTGCAGTGCCTAGCAAGGAGGTGGCGATATAGTACTGTAGAATAGCACATAGAGTCTCTGACTGACGGGAGTGCAAATTGTCGGACAGAGATGGACAACCGGAAAAGGTTGTGCGGATTGTCGGACAGAGATGGACAACCGGAAAGGGTTGTGCTGGGCACGTCTCAGTTTACATTCACACAGTTCTCTTGTGGACTTTTAATGTCATCTATTGCAGCTGCGTGAGGACCATTGTGCAGACGTTGCGTATAATGCGTTTCTCCTCTACCTGCAGTAGACTAAGTCACTTGCATGGACGACAAAATTTGAAGTTTGCTTCTCTGTGCTTGTCCGCATTTGGCTGGTCTAACTGAAACGTTGATGGTTAGACTTTCCTAAGGCGTTTACTGACTCCTTCCACTTTGCCCAAATTCACATGTACTTATGGTCACTGTGAATAGCGCTTGGATTCAAGTAGGCGAGTTTGATACATCTTGAATGACGGAAGATAGGGTTCGAATGAAGGTTTCGAAATGAGGCCTTGTGTCATGGATAAGGTGTAGATTTCTCAGCTCAATCTAGTGATATATCTGATACTATTGCACTGATAAAATTTAAAACATGACCACCCTACTGGAAGGGTAAAACATTTTCTATAATAGTTAACAACAAAAGAAACAGCTTTTTGACAAGATCACGGATTATAATTATACGAACTTGAAGATAAAATAAGAAGGTGTTGCCGCTTCTTACACGAGGTCCACTCACAAGGATGAACCCTTGCCTCGTAATTCATACCTAGACAGTGTGAATGATTAAACCACCTGGAATGGACATAGTTCGCAAAAACCTGCAAGTATCGAGAGTGGTCAAACTTTTGCTTAATCTAACAAGGATGGGAAAGACGCCTTAACATAGAGCTCCCGTTTTGTTTTGAGCATCAAATCTAGAATATAATTTCCTTTCTGTTTGCTGGTCCCAGTGATAGGTGTAAACGACCAACCTTGGCAGCTATGGGAACAGCCAGGGAGTGAGGGTCGCTTGCTTGGATCTGCATTTGTCATGGGAGAAGGGAAGTCTAACTAAAAGAATCGTTTATCAGAACCAGTGTGTCTGTTTGAAGAGGTTATTAGTACCTGTAGAAAGGTCGATTGAGGATGCCAGGAGATAGCTACCTCTTGATATCGTAACTGGAGAGGAGTTGTCTGTGAACACTACACTATCTATGATCGTCTCACCGGACAGAGATTTTTGGACAAGACTGATCTCATATTGGTTTCAATGCACGTTTACGGGCAGGTGGCTGCAGGACAAGCAAGGCACAGAGCCTGCACCTTATATACCGCGGTTTGGAACCCATGAGAGACAACAAGAGGTGTACTGTGTATGATGTTTCCTACTTCTGCCTTGCGACTTCTGTACTTTGTAAGACAACAGTAAAGTGATCAACACTAATCATGGATGTCCCGCTGACAAGTGTGCCTTATGATGATTTGAACAGGCCCTCACGTTTCTCTGATAAAGTGTCAAGGTAAAATTGCTGTACTGCTATTTTCCGTAGTCGCCAGAAAATTTAACCGCTCGCGGTGTTAAATGCATTCAGACATTTCTAGCGTCGGAATCAGAGCCACCAACATAAAACGGTAAGGACAGCGGCATAGCTTTATTCTGCCTGAGCGCGTAGCTCACTTCACCATATCATCAAAGCATTTATAAAAGTGTTGGTTGGTTTATGTGATAGAAGAATGGCATGATCCTCGTCAACGAACCTTCACTGAGTTCACGACAAAGTCACTAACCTTCACTAAGAAACACTATTACTTGACAAGGCTTATCTGTTCACGCAACTCGATATGCCATGTTGGACCAGATAATCGATCACAGAACTATAGCAACTAACATTCTCCACTTGGTATAGTCCGCAGCAGTAACTATGCTACTGTGCATTCCTATTATCTCAAGGCAAAACACTCAGGATCGAGCCTGCTGATCACTGCTGCTACTCTTGATGTGTCCATGCATACTACTCTAGGTATGAACTTCTGGTAATGAAGTGCGGGTTAAGTGCAAACCGTTTGGCTGTCACGATAAGTAAATACACAGTACTGTAAAATTGCCATTCAACAAATTACAGAAGTCTGAGATGACTCCCGTCTCATCACTTCGTGTCCGACAGTTTCGTATCTCCCTTTAACCGTTGAAGAGCAATTGTACACGAGAAATTTCGAAGCCATTTAGTCCAGGCGCCAGGCTGCTGGTGTTAGCTGTCTGTCGCCGATCCACATCTCCAGAGTAGTAGGATGTGGTTGTCTACGAGCCCCCGACCTCACGTAACGCCCTAGTAGCACAGATATAGCACTAATAGTTTAAAATTTACTCAGCTGAGATAACTACAGGTTGATATACTGTGTCCAATGCATGGTGTCTCGCTTTCGTTCAAGGAAGATTCTACAATCAGGACAGGTGGTTGCGTTGTAATCTTCGGTGTTGACATAGATCACGAGAGTTTTGTGGACCCTCTGTTTTTCTCATCCCAACTGGTACTTGCGATGAGCTGGAGAAAATCGAATTCCACTGCCCAAGTCCTACAATCCAATCATTCAAGTTCAAACTATTGTCGAAGTCGTACGGCATGGCGTCCAACAATGTCTTGCTTTGCATGAGGAGCTTCTCTGTTCACTGCCTTGTCGTTTGAGATTGCTTTATGATATAGAAGCAGGCCAGTGATGTTTGTTTCAGAGACTAGGGTCAGAAACAGTGTTACCCTGGTCTGCAGTCAACGCTGACGATCAAATGTAAGTTATATGTAACACGTCGGGATTTCTCTATCGATGTAGCTGTCCAACACTTGTTACGAGAGGTCAGTTGACTGGTCCACAGTATGCACAATCTGGTCAAAAGGGATTTTAAATTGAATTCACATTAGGCTTTTACCTTTCTTTTTTAGATCTACGGCCTTTCCGCATATCGTTTTGACGAGTTTTCATATCTCAGAATTGATATCTGTTTTGAGTTAGAATTAAGTATATAGTGCATATGCATCTACCCCCAGCTAGCAAAATTCTCAGGAGAACCCTAGCAGATTTCTGACCCTGAACTCGTCGTTTCCGGACTAGTCCTAGTATTTTAGGAGATCAAAGTTAATCAAGTGATGCTTACCTTTTATATGCTCGAGCAGAGCTGCTAAAACATTTCCTCTAGGAGTCATTACTTTACTTCGCACTTGGTGTTTGGCTTCCAAAATTGGCCGATTCTAGGATCGACCAAAATAGCAGCATCACTGATGTTTCTTGTTTCAAGGAATTCGAGTAAAGTCCACGCTCCCCATAATTTAATTCCATATCGGCCTCTTGTAGCCCATACTTTGGTTATGAGTACAGGCCATGGAATGGCTTTAATTTATTCCAGCATCGTCCTGCAGCTGCAGTGCTATTCCAGTTTATCACAATTCGGTTCAGGCAATGAAGGAAAGAATTATTGCGAACCATCCACCTGACAGTCGCAAAGACTCTAAGCTGCGGATCATGACGACTCATGAAACATTTTATATCCTCCAAAGGTCGAGGACATGCCTTGTTTATCTGACTTGTACATACAGCCGCACGGATGAACATGCACATATACAGGACGCTCCAGCAAAATTGAGCTGCATAGCTCAATGGAAAGCTCCCGTAAAAGTAATTTCGAAATTACATTTACAGGAGCTTTCCATTTATACAGGTCTCAATACGGAATGCGATGTCTCGATCCCTAAAGCGAGCATCCGTTGCGCTTTTTAGGATCAGTATATATATGCGGCCTTCAAGAGTACGTTAGTAATCGCTCCTACAGTCCAGCGCTAGCAGATCTACTACGCGCTAACAGGTAACGGACATTTGATTACGAATCTTAACGACGGCCTTGCTCTGAATTCTGGATTCCGTATCTGTAGAATCTGAAACAATTGATTCAGACATCAGTCTATGGACAAGGCATATGACAATTTGACCTCGAGTGCCAATCTATCAAGATTTGCCGTAACTTCGAACCAAATATCTATCTCAATTTACGGGCGGACATCCAATTCTTACAAGGTTTTCCCCATAGACTCAAATCTGTAACTGTGTAACATGAATTCCACTGTCACTATGGATATCTCATACCACGGTAGTTGATGCAGTACATTTCGATGGTTGATTGCGTCATGAACATCTATATTACAAGTATCTGAATTGGAGGAAACGTCTTCTTGAAATTTTTTTGTTAGTGACTGAAGTCTGGAATTGAAGGAAACGTTATGAACAAATCTGCCTGTCGGAGAAACAAATGGTGGTGTACCGTATATTGAAGCATACGGTTCAAAATCCCACTCTAGAAATTACTGCGCAATGGGTTCGCAACGACTAAATTTAATTTGTGAACGACCACACCCAGAAATCTTGGGCACGCGAATCTCTATTCTAGCTCAGGTTGACAATCTGAGCTCGAAACGTAGAAACAGCTATCCTCCATATAAAGAGAATCTCATAGTCGAATCATCTTCAACGGAGTAATCTTCATGAAATTATAACTCAGATCCGACAGGGCACGAATCCACGGGTTCTTGAATTTAAGTCCTTACCAACTCCGGTCGTGAGTTGCTAGCCGGTCAGTACAAAGAACGTTGCATCGCAGTAGCGGCCAACTATGTGGAGACATCTCCAGCTTGACGATTCTGAGCTTGACTGTAATGCTCTCAATTTGTAATTACGGGTTTGCCAATCAACCAAAGAAGTGCTTACATGGGCGACTATGAGGGTTAAGCATTCTTCTACGTGCGTTATGTATTGCAGTAAATTTACGAGAATGTGAAATGGTCCAATGCCAGATGTGAATGCTGTGATTCAAGATGCGCGAAATGCTGCCCGCCCACCACCATACATACGTGTAAACGCAGAAGCAATCTTTAGATCCCAGGCTATAGCTGGCACCCTTGATGAGTCAGTCCAGGGTCCAGTGACCTCACTTTAACCAACCCCATAAAAAGATAAATGTAGTCGAGTATTACATTATCTGCATCCTCTCTTTCGCACTCGCATCTCGCTCGAAGTCTGTCTCTTTCTTTGTCCCAAAACTCTGAAGTCTTCGTAAGCGAGAACGTATAACAGCTTACTTCATTCCCTTCAAGTGTTTCTGCTGCTGCCACAAGCTCCGAAGCTCAGAACTTGCGGCGGTAGCAGCACCAAGCCACTTGCAATTGTGGACCACAATTGCAAGTGGCTTAGCAGCGCCCGCCCTAACGTAGATCCTTCACACTGTTTCAAGCAAGGGCCTTGCATGACGCCTATCTCCGAGACAGGCCAACAGTGAATCAGTACCACCACCTGGAACTCGACATTGCAACGATTAACCATCGTAGTGAACAGAAGTGATTATCCCCGATTTTCATACTTTTCCTCTCCTGTCGGTTTTGTTCTCTCTATCATCGCGCGATAGACTGATGAACTTGCGTGATAGACAGATCAACTTCCACTGTTTAGGAATTTGCCCGTTTGTTGCGTGGAAATCGTTTTAATGTTTTCGTGTTCCTGCTTCAGTGAAGCTCCCGATAGTATAAAGACTGAAAAGATTGTTCTAAAATCTTCTGGACCTCCCATATCGCCACCTCAAAGAGTCCAAATGCGCTGTGTTGCAGATCGAATCAAAGAATGCTTGTAAGCAGAGCTCTTTACAAGGTACTTCTACAGTAATCCTTGCAGGTGACGAAAGGTGGACATCGTCCAGCCAAGAGTCAGATGCACACATCCAGCTATTCCAAACTTGTTCCTTGGTAACATTGATGTCCCCTCCTTTGGCTGTCATGGAAGCAGTGGTATGCAGACCCTACCGACCTTAGGTGTACCTTTTCTGCACTACTCCAATTTGAACGTGACGAGGGTAACCGGTTTCGATCTCTTGGCTTCTTTGGCAGCCAAAAGGAGGAGGTATTGACGTGACCAAAGGACAAGTTTGAGTATCTGCATCATCACTCTGTGACGATCCTTGGTTTCAATACTACTTAACAGAGATCCGCAACTAGATTGCTTTACGGATATCAATGCGCTCGAGCCTCGCTTTCGAACCGTGATTTTATTCTTGACGGCTAATGACCTATGTCTGGCTCCGCTTGTCCCTCCAGGTATGCAACATAACTTAGTTCGTCGATTTTATACTTAGTATCTTTAACGGTTTCAGAGAACCATGAACTCAGTCTTTGCATTTACGTAAGCGATTGCTTACCTGGGCTTCTGATTGACAATTTTATCCCGTAATTTAGAAGTGTAAGCTGCCGGTACTATTGTCTGGAGTCCGCCGTGTTTGTGAGTATAAGGCTAATTGCGACCGAGCGTAAAATTCTCTTCACGGTGGATTGTCCTTCGAGCTAGTCTGGGTGAAACTTGTCTTTGGCCGCTAGGTTTGACTGGTTATTGGGCGATTCACGTCGGTTCTCGAACGCAAGCCCTGTACACTTGATGCAAATGCTCAGGAATTGCTGCCATGGATGAGGGATCCAACCTCCTGAAAATTGGGAATCCGAATGTTTTGATTTATTGACACTAGTCTTGCATAGAAAGAGAAGGGATGGTTGTCTTCTTCCAACTACTGTTGTGTCACAAGGCTCTTTCCTTACAAGGAGAGGAGCTTCGGACTCCACCAAAGCTTTCATTTCCACACTAATCAATGCGGACGTGGCATCGTTCTCAACGTCATCGAGCTTGGAAATTTCGTGACTTTTTGTGATCCTTCAATATCGCTTGTTGGCAACAGACGAACTTCGGCAGCTTCATAAGAATCCTGAATTCAACGGAAGAAAAGAAACGGACGTGGCGTCTTCTGTGTACATCATCCCCATCGCTTTCCTGGAGCATTTCATGAATGGTGCATCTTTGAGGTGCAACCGCTATCTCGCGGATGCTCATTGATAGCGTTGTGAGCCAAGCGAGTGCTTTACTTAATCGTTCTTGGCTTATCTACAAACCTTTCGAGTTGGGCGTAGGATTTGCGAGAGGGCTGACACCTGAGGCAGTAGAAAGAAGCCTGCCTTGTCAAAGTCAAGAACGGTTTCTCTTCGGCGATTGCCTGAAATGGAATGAGTGTCACTGGAACTTTACGACGCCATAAATGGAACACCGATCACGCCAAGACAGTTGGATCGCAACTGGAGTCTAGAAGTTGACATCTGCTGCACGATTCACTTCCCCGGATTGAGCGTCTTGTTTGCTATTCCGATTGATTTTGTGTATCATAATTATACGTAATATGAATATATATTTTACTTTATAATAATAGAATAAATCAAAATAATAATTATATTAATAATTATTTTTTATTTTATTTTATTTTTATTCTAAATTAAAATTTTTATTTAAGCTAAATCATAATTAATAATTAGGTAATGTTTATATTTTATTTTATCATACTTCCAAAAAAAAATTTCTTGATACATCCAATCAAACAAATTTAATATTTTATGTCACCGCCTTGGTATTATCCGGTTATCCCTGGAGATTGTATCGAACTTCGGAACTCACAGTTGCAACTTTGCTTCAGTTCAGTACCAGACGAGTCAAATCGAAGCACAATACCGGAGATTAGTACTCGTATCCGGTCCGAGGTGAGGGTGACTTCTTGCAAAGAATCCAATTCACAACCGAGTAAGGAATAAGTAATCGATAACCAGAAAGATTGCCTAAATTTGAAGTGTTCTCTACATACAACTCGAGAACGTGAAGTTGGAATCACTAATCAGCCCGCCACGGTGAATACGTAATCAGGCAATATACAAATTGCCTTCAAACCATGGAAATTGATTTCGCTCACAACAGCCGACCAAGGATCGCGCCGTTGTTGAGTGCGGTCTCGAGTCATTGGTGATCTTATGTAGGAGACCAAGGTTGGGCCATTGATTGACATCAAGTTGTAACAAGGTAGCCGCAGAAACCTCTATCTAAATCACCGGACTAAAATGAAAGATTTACAAAGAGAGGTTTTATCTCATTGTTATCAGTCCAGCCTCCGACGGACGCATCATCCAAAAGAAAAGAAAAGAAACTATTTATGTAATTTTTTAATAATAATAATTATTTATATTCCTAATAATAATAATAATATTTCCTATTCTTTTCACTCTTTTCTCTATTTCATTTTGAGTAAACTGCATATAACGATGACAGACTATAATTTATAGACCAACCCCTACCCCAATTGGCAGACTTATTCTTTCTGTATTTTGATATTTTCAAATAAATTTTTGATTTTTGCTGTTGGTTCTTGTTCGCATCGTCTACAACCTTTGGCATCTTGTGGTTAAGTTTTAGAAAGAGACTATCACTTAGGATAGGACAATCTACCTTGCATCTGGTGGTTAAGTTTGAGGAAGAGCCCGACCGCGAAGGATAACAGGAAGGACAGGGAAGACACCATCAAGCCGTACAAGGACAAGAATGGAAATAAACTCCAATAGTTTCGGTATGACTAATCTACCCCGGTGGTTAAGTTGCGTAGGAAAGTGAAGGCTAAAGGTGATCAAAAGTTGTTGCATGAGACTCTGGATCTCTCTCCGACGGACAACAAGCTCTAAAGGAGTAGTAGCTTATCTAGGTATAGCATGCATATTAAATTGATGTATTGAATGAATTTGTATATAAATTAAAAAAGTTTATAATTTAAATTCATTCGATTATAAAGGTAAGTTATCTATATACATAGTATCAGTATAATATAATATAATATTTCTTATTTATTTTTATTTACAATAGTTATAAAAAATTAATATTATATTTATTATATTTTTCGTCAAAATCTTGATTATGTATTATTTTAAAATTTATTCCATTTTGTCAAAGCGTTGACTACATATTATTTTAAATAGTTAACATATTTTTTAAACCCGTTGACTACAAGCGGAACCATAAATTATCCCATTTTGACCGCTCAAATAAAACTGGAAAGTAGAATGTCATTCTGTGGCCACCATCTTTCATCTTTCAGGGCATTATATCCAAGGAAATGAAAAATTGGGCATATTAAACAAGAACCGAATGTCCTCTCTTTCTCCAATACGCGCGTACATGAGGAGGCAGTGTCACAAGTGCATGACACAATAAAATGCATACCAAAGAATGAACTTACACTTGGTTGGTCTGTTACCCTATATACTTTCGAATGTGTTCGTCCCGTGTAAATAGGCTCGCATGTGAGAAACAACCCGCCAGTGTGAAATCGCATTCTACGTGTTTTTGAACCGTATAACGTTTTATTCCATGTAAACTGTATTATGAATGAAAAAACCAGCTACCGATTTGAAATACAATATAGAGATAGAGAACGGGCTTGTCACGAAATTTAAACAATATTGCATTCGCCTGATATCGAAGATATATTCAATGCCAGTGCTAACGGTAGAAAGCCGACCACGTAGAACATATGAAGGATGGATGGGAAGACCCCATCAAGCAAACTAGCTTTTATGATTGCTAGATGCAGTTCACACGACCATGGTGTCCGTCGTGAGCAATATTGCATGAGATTGCTAGTGTTAGGGAACATTCGAAACGGAAGGATAAGTATTTAACACAGAGACAATCATGGATCAGAATATGAGAATCTTGAGTGTTAGAAGGCGGTGTGACGTATACTCTCGATCACATTAAATTATATCGTTGCTCAGGTGACTCTTTCACAGAAAAAGGAAGCGAAGGTTGGGAATCGCAATTTCCAGAATTTGCTCCGTTGCTATCTCCAAGCTGCCACTTCAAGTGTGAGGTATACTCTCAATCACTGTATAAATTAGATCGTTGCTCGGGTGACTCTTCACAGAACAGGAAATGAAGGTTGGGAATCGCAATTTCCTGTATTTGCTTCGCTGTTATCTCCAAGTCCACTTCGATTGGGCGAGTGGTTTTCTCTATAACATTACAGGTTGCTCGGGACAAATATATTCCAAAGTAAACAACGGACAGGTCTGATGTGCTCCGTTGCTATATCCAAGCTTCCACTTCGATTTCGGCTGCAGGTTTTCTCTCTTACGATGTATACTGCATGGGACAATATACTCCACAGTAAACAAGGTACATGTCGATGATTGATGTTGATCCGAACAATAACACTGAATATATATTCCGAAGAACACCGGAGCAGACCGACTTAGAGGACAGTGCCTGGCAAGAAAACCAACCAGATAAGGTCATGCTGATGCAGTAACGACAACAAGAGCCGACTCTAATTTATTCTGAATCAACATCTGAAAGCTAGCTAGGTGAGATAATGATGCTGTGCTAATGACAATAACAGCCGACCCTAATCGAATCTACATGTCAAGCTCGATACGGTATAACTAAGAGTAGGGTCGAAGTCGCAAGGGGGAACACCCTTAAACTCGTCTTTTCGAAGCACATGGCAGTATGCCCGACATACATGTGGCAACAAATCGTGAACCTCTTGAGACTCTTGCATACTTAAAGAGGATTTTACTTATTTGTTTTAATATTTAAATCTATAATTCTTAATCGAAGATTTTATTTGCTTTTCTAGAAAGATTTAAATTAGTAAAATAATATAAATTTTATTTAAATTTTATATTTCAATTTGTAATATCTGATAAAGAAAAAGATATATTTCTAGAGGTTCATCCAGCAATGGAGGCTTCGTATGTATGTGGTCTGGTAAAACTTTTCTTTGAATAAAGGTTTACAAACGCCCCTGTTCCCATTTACTTACTACATGATACTAAGTTAATTATTCCATATGGTTTTTAACTGCGGTATGAACAAGATTATCAACATTTAGAAATGAGGTGAACATATATCGCAGGGATGACGAGCATACCTAGGAGAGCCATTCTAATGTAATACATAGGATTTAAACTCTAAAATGGTTTAAACCGTCTTGGGCTGCGTTTCGGAGTTGTTCTGTCCTATAGTAACGACGGGGAAACGTCATAACGAGAGGACCATCTGCAGCAGCCGTGGGTCTTCGAGTCTTGAGTTGAACATGAGTATCCCTATAACTGAACTTACGGCCGATGCCTCCTGCATGTCATTGTAGGAAGGGACGTCACGATCCAGCAGAAGCCTGTTCCTAAACTCTTATGTACGTACTTGGCATGGATCAAGACTTAACCTTTTACCGCAAAAGAAGTAAAACACGTAACACGCAACGGAGGAAAACAAATATTCAGTACAGTACAGTACAGTACAGTACAGTACAGTAGTAGGTTCTCCATACAATGTCGAACAGAGGTGCGACTGAATTTTCAGACGAATGCCTTCCTTTTTTGTAGCAGAAGTTTTCACTGGTTCTCCAGGAGAATGCATAAGTTTCTCTAATTTTTACAATTTTTACAAACTCGAGATTCAATTCTTAAATTATCACTAAAGTACTGCGTCTGGAAATATAATATTCAGTTGTAATTGAAGAATTGATTTTCAAATTAAGAATCAGATGTATGAGTTACTAGAACGCATTCTACAGGAAGGTTTTGTTCGTAAAGAAGACGAATGAGTTGCTAAAACATGTTTTATTGTGGATTGAGATAAGTAGCTGGCTATTGATTGCTACATCATACCTTGTATTGGTGTGTTGTATTATTATCATCCGTCCGATAATAAGGCCTTGTTCATAAACAAGTAGGACGAGAAGACCAATCAAATGCTACAAGGATAAAAAGTAAGAAGCAAAATAAGGTTAATTCAGAATAGCACCGGAATGAAGGAGGCCTAAAATGTTAGAGTTACGTAAGTTAAATATATTATATACCATTTGAGTACCCAGAAAGCGCATTTCATATTACGATTCCTCTTCATGGATTGCACCCATCATTGTTCTTTGTAGAATGATTGATATCCTTTCGCTAAAGTATACTATAAAATAAGCAATGAAAAAGAACTCTTGTTATGTAATATAGTGAGTTCTTGCACCATCCTTGATGAACTTATCAGAGGTCATATCCATAGTTCAATGCAACTCATAAGTAAGAGATACAAAGAGGTAACCTCTCATAGACCTTGGCTAGTATCGCTCCCACTTGCCACCCATTTAGGAAGATGGATAATCCCATAACCACAACATCTGTCATTGCTACCTATCAATTATCAATGTGTACAATCTCTAAGTGTCTAACTACTATGGTTCATAATGCATACCTACATTCTCTCCTAGTAACATATACATGGCAGCATGTGTAACTATTCTCTTTCCTCTAACATGGCAACAAATCATATGGATCTTGATTGCATCTTAGGAAATACCATACTTACAAGTGAGTAAACTAGGTTTGGTTCACCCATTAACGATGGGTGAACCAAACCTAGATAGAACCTCATTGTTATAGAGAAAGTCCATATGTAATAATACAAGCTCAAGTGCAGGTCCAAGAGCATGCATCCTTATCAAATACATGCAATGGGTTCACAATCAATGAATGGATCAATTAGAAAAAGTAAAAGATCATGTTGAAAGGATTGGTCCATTAAGAAAAATTGCAAATAATGATAAATAATAAATAATAAAAACATAAAGTAAGAAAGATCATCTTGGGTTTGTGAGAACAAATCATCTCTTGCTCACTACAAAAGTACTTGGAGAGGAAAGGATCCCACCTCCATAAAAAACAAGACAATATTCCTCCATCCCCAAGATTAGCCTATTAACAACAAAAACTAGGAGGAAACCAAAGCTGAAAAGTGTATACAATTATCTCATAACTAATAAGCCTACATTTCTGTACAAAATTGATAGACTTATATATATATATATATATATATATATATATATATATATATATATATATATCTCTCTCTCTCTCTCTCTCTGTTTGTGTGTGTGAGTGAGTGAGAGGGTGTGTGTGTTAATTCCCCTTCCATTCACTCAAAAGTCTATGTTCTAATAATGTCACCAAAGACTTCCATGATCCTTCCACCAAAGACTCTCAAAAGTTTTAAGAAGCTCAAAGAAGGATAAATCATGCAAAGTAGATAGGTCAATCAATGATAAATAATTACAAAGAGTATACAAATTGGCATTTACAAATATCTTAATAGAGAAAGTCATCCACATGAAAAATACATTCTAGAAGGATAGCATCTAAGTAGCATATGATAAATCTGTGGATTCTATTAGCACTGAAAGAAGGCATAAGTCATCTATAGATGTAAAACACTCCTTACTAGAGGTTTGGAAGAATACCTAAAAGGGACCATACCTTACATTTTCACACCTTGACTCTCAAGCTTAATAGTCAAGTGGTTAAAGGCTTGCTTAGTTTTGTCTATGAGACCCACAAATTTTGTATTGTTTGCCAAGGAGGAAAAGATATTGGAGTCTGGTAAATGACCGGACCTCCTTCTTATTGCACCAAAAAATATTATACCAAAAAAATACCAAATTTTTTTATACCAAAAAAATACCTTTGACTTGGAAGACTTTTGAGGTGGAAAACCTTCAAAGTTGTAAGATTGTTCTTGTTGTAATTTTTGGAGGTAAAAGAGAGATAATATTTTTAAGAGAGATAGAGAGTGTCAAGAAAGAGAAATCATAGTGTTTTAGGAAGGTTATGGAGGGAGGACTTCTAAGTAGCAAGGAAGGGGTTTAACTTTTTAAAAAATTTAAGAAAGAGAGATAAAGAGTGTTTTGGGAAGGTTATGGAGGGAGGCTTTCAGGATAGCAAGGAAGGAAATTGTAAAGAGAGGGAGGTCGTGATTTTGAGAAAAGAATGGATTTTTTATTGCAAAGAAGGAAATTGAAAAAGAAGCTCTTGATTGTGAGGGAAGAAGGGTTTTCTAATAGAAAGGAAGGAATCAGAAAATATAAAGGTCTCAATTGGCAAGGAAGAAGGTTTTTGATGGGAAGGAAGGAGTTGTTAGTTGGATAGGAAGAGTTTGATAAAAATACGGAGGAAGGAAGGCGTCCTCAATTGGACAAGATGGAGTTCCCAATTGGATAGGAAGGGTTTTGATGTACCAAAAGAGTTTTGATGAATAGGGAGGAATGATTTTTTGGTTGCTAGGAAGCAGTTTCTGACATATAGGAAGCACAAAATTAGGAGAGTTTGGGTTGAGAGTGTAGTGATTTTACATTGCACTTTGTTAGGTTATGAAGAGAATTGTATTTCAAATCCCTTTTGAGTATAAAATTTCAATATTGTGGATTACAAATTAGACTATGTATGGTATATGGATTAATTTGAGAAACATCTAACAAGGTTGAGAAGAAGTTAGTAGTTATACCCAAATGGACTTGATGTCTATTCAAGACTTTGGTCTTGTAGCAATTGGAAGGTAAATTCCGCAACACCACCACCAAGACAAAGAACAAAAATCAATGAATATTTGAATTGGCTCAAATGCTTGCATGTGTGAACAACAATGGTTCATCTAGGACATATCTACCAAATTAAAAAATGGTTCAACTTGAGCTATAAATTTGAAGCTTCTACTTGACTTAATGCATCCATGAATCTGCATACAAAGAGTCCAAAGATTTCATCAATGAGAAACAAGATTTGAGAGTTGAGAGTTGAGAGCTTTAGGGATTGGATGAGTGGTTGTTAAGGTTAGCATTGACTTTTAGTACACATATTATAAGCACAAATAATAGCTTTCCTACCAAGAAGGCGTAGATAGTTTCAATGGTGATTATCAAATCAACTAAAGTGAGTAAGTGGCCTTCTATTGTAGGGAGGATTTTATCCATACCTAGAAGCTCTATTTCTTGTTATGGGTTTGAGTGACTTAACAATGATTCTGGAAATTGGAGATAATCAAGACTTTGTGTTAGAATTGTTAAGGAGGAATGTGTTTGCATGGAAAAAGGCTCATTGGCAAAGGTGCTTGAGCTTGCAATGGAATCTCCTCCATATGTGATGATAAATTGATATATAGTGGACTTATCTAAAGGGTAAACTCACCAAGGAAATCAAGGTGTTGTCCAAGGAGGAGGAGTTGAGGGATACATGATCCAAATTATGAAGAGCAATTGCTAACAAAATCATGAATCTGTTCAAGTCCAAGCGCACCACATACACAAACACAAGTCAAGCTATCTTCTATTAGTACCCTCATGAGGAGCGACTAATGAATTGGGTAGAGATGTTTTGTAAGTAGGTTCAAGACATATTTGGAGACATGAACAAGGATGGCAAAGTCACTCTTATGTTTTCTTTTTATACACTTTATATCAAGATGAAGTTGCTCACAAAGGAATAAAAGAAGAAGTTCCCATCACATTTTTATCATCAAGGGTATTCTTGTATTCACTCAAAAGTGGCCATAAATTACAAGGATTATAGGTTGGCAGATAAGACGTATGCAAAATCAAACAGTATGTACATACATGTACATGGAAGAGATACACAACACCTTGGGATACCTATAGAAAAGAAAGGAGTTATTAGCACAACTAAAGGCATAGGCATCCAAGACGAGGAAGTTGCAAGTAATTGACAAGTCCTCAAAAGGAGATCATGAAGAGGACAATCATGATGTAGTAGATGATGATATCATGATGGAGAAAGATCATGACAACACATACAACAAAGAAGGCATCACCAAGATACCAAAGGAATCATAAGAAGGAGATGCAAGTCCAGGAGGACACAAACGTTCAAAAGAAGGATTAGCAAGTGATGAATCCTTCATCCATATCAAACTTTCATTGGACATGGAGAAAAGACATGCAATCAGTAAAATCCTACACAATTGGTACTCTCACAAGAAGACATGGCCAATGAAGAAGAAGGCGGACAATTGCCACAAAATGGTAAGGAGTTCCTTCACAACCAAGACAAAATCTTGATCTATGCAAAGGAGTTGAATGACAAGACACCCACCACAACCAATCTCCAAAATCAGCAAAAAAGAAGGCTAGACCGTCAAGTTCAAAGGAAGATTACAAGGTTGAAGCAAAAGAAGGAGAGAACAAAAAGTAGGGAGATTATAGGCCAAGGAGGTACCCATGTTCAAAGAGGTAGTGAAGGAGATCATGAAGACCAAGGTGGAGGACTCCACACAAGCAAAAGAGGGAGAGAGAGATGTGTACTTGGCTGAAGATGCAATCACTACTTGCTAGGAAGCAGATGTATGTATTTCACTTCCCATCAAAGAGAGGACAGAGAATGAGCAGGGGAAGGATAAATCTTTGGGACAAAAAAAGCCTGAAAATTGAAGAATATGTAAGCCAGCTTGACCATAAAAAAGACCACTCTCATGGCAAGTGATCAATATAATAGGTCCAACTCTTCACAAATTGGAAAAAATATCTTCCCTACTATTTGGAATTGAACTTAACCATCACCAACCATGTGAAGTTGGTTGCTCACCTTCATTGTATTGCTCAAGAAATTAACAAGCAGAAGGCAAGAGTTTGTTTGGAGCTCAAGAAGATCAAAGAGCAGCTCAAAAACAAAGAAGAGACTTATTGTGAGTGGGAACAAAACAGGACAAAAATCAACAATTGTAAAATTTTTTATCAATACAGTTATCATTTTTTTGAGATCTAAATATAATAAATTATAAAGTTATCAAATAAATTACTTTCTTTTCTTGAAAATAAATTCATGGAGGAAGGTAGAGAAAACAATATGACCTTTATCAAGTATTGTGACCAACTTTCTATCTTGATTTATTTGTGAGCTTTCTCTCCACTCCTTTCTCCTCCAATTTTAGGCAATGGAGTCCTTTATCTTACTCGACAATGAGAACCTACTACCTAAGCACATAAGATGGTCACATGGAAAGGATTGGGGCCCAAAAACTACCTTTGCATCATAGGAGGAAGCAAAAGCAACCACAATGGCCTATGCTCAAGCCATATTTTTCACTTGTCGCAAACAGCTATGCTAGGAAATACCTTAGAGAAAAATACTTGTATGTACTAAAATGCTGTCAAGGAGAGGAAAAAAGACAAGGAGGTAAAAAAATAGCAGCACAAGTGGCTTTCAATGCAAGTTGGATGTGAATATGAGTTGGAGATGAGAAAAAGTGCAGAGAGATGGGCCATCAACATACTCAATCACTTACATGCCAACCACTAGCATGCTTATAGGCCAAAGTTGAATCATATCTTTCAAATCTTGGTTGGTGAATAGGTAGCCCTTCCTACTCAGATTTCTTTGGATGCTGTATGGGCATAAGTTTCCCTTGTGTTGGTCCATGACTTCCACTCTCACCTCTTAGAAGCAGCCATAAGGTGGAGGAGGTGAGGCAAAAGTCATGAAGCAACATTATGACAACTTATGCTTGTATGATATTCAAAGAAATTTGACTATGAAGGGTTATCCATTCACCAATCAAGATGTGAAGGATATGATTCATGCCTAAAAAACAGGGAGTTTTCCCTGTTTTTTAGTTTTTTAGTTGGAGAGTCTTCTGCCTGTCCAAAAGTTGCTCTAGACTCTATCCAAGGATAAAGTTACCCATTAGTGCATTACAATGGAGGTCACACATCTGCTTATATTTCATAAGCAGTTTCAGGACATTATGGAGCAATTTCAGCAAGTAATTCTGATGGATTGCACTTACAAGACAAATAAATTTAGCATGCAAATCCTCCACATTGTTTGCTTCATGATATGTTGGCTTCACAAAAAAATATCATGTTTTCACCATGTGTTCAATGTGTTATGTTTCATGGAAGGGGAGACCAAAGAAGATTCATGCTTTTCCTTGGAAAACCTTTCATAAAGTGTTTGTGAAGATCCTATCTTTGTCCCTATTATAGATTTTGCACTCATCATTGTGCATGGTCAAGTGTATTACTTTTTTCTATCTCTTATGTAGATGGTATATTTAATAGAATATTTTGATAAATTGCCAGCCCTATTTTGGGGAAAAGAGGTGGCAACTAAACAATGGATCACTTTCCTTGACTATTGGAATAATTTGGTTGGCGACACCAAAAATATGCCGAGATGAAGAAGTCATTAAATACAAGAGACATGGAGACTAAGGATGCTATTAATGGTGATGACGGGAAGGAGAATGATAAAGCAAAAAAGGAGAACGGGAGAAGATGGATGCAGGCATACCAATGGTTGTTGAATACTGAGAAAAGAATAAGATCCCTTTCTATGAGAAATTTGGGGCTCTCTATACAAACAAACAGTTTCATTTCAGAACAACATTGATATTGCATAGCAAGAGTGCACATTGGAGACTCATCAAAGTTTGTTTGGAAATTAGCGATATCAAACATCACTTATGGGATGTGTACAAGAAGCTTGTTGGGTCATGCAATAATTGAAATGTTGCTATCAACATTGTAATGGACCACTTGTCCCTCTCATTTACAACCTCCCTAAAAAATGCTATCATTTTCCAGAATATCCAATGTATTATTTTTACACTCACCCATAATTTTTAAAGGACAAGAGAAACACCAATCTAAAACACAAGAGAAACATAAGGTTTCATTCCTCAATACTCCAATACTCCAAAGGAGCACCTTGTCTTTATTATAAAGCAAAGATGATCCCCTCAAAGGGAGCTACACCTTTGGATTAAATACATGAATTGGTTACATTTAGCAAGCTCCAACCTTAGATTAGCTGTATGGATTGTTGATATGTTAATCCTTGTCCTATTTGGTTGGTCAAACAAGTGGAATCAAATAGAATATTTGGAGAATCTTCTTGGAGGAAAGCTCAAAACAACATGGGTGAGGTATTTTTGGAAAGATCTTGACCAGAAAAACAAGGGGGTGAAGGAAATGCTATTTATTCTTGGAAGGGGAGGGGAATTTCTTTATGAGACCCAATTCTTTTGTTTAGGCTTCCAAAATTGACTTTGAAGTTTTCAAGGGGTTGTCAACCTATGTCTTATTGTTGGAAGTAATTTTTGGTGATAACTCTATCTGATCTACTTAGGCCATTGTATATAACACCTTTAAAGATATTACCAAGCCAATTTTCACCTCTAGATACTTTGTATAGCTAATGGTATTATATCATCCTAGGATGATGGAAAAACCTGCAAAAGCAGCAATAAATAATCACTCGACAAAAACTTATGGCCCACTCAAAAAAATGAATTAATATAATGATTATCACATACAAGTGATAGGCATACCTTTTTGGCATGTGTTTTCATCTACATATGAAGCAAAAATAATCAATACCTCATTGCACTATTTACCAAGCAATGGTTATTGGACTTAGGATTGCTTAACAAATCACTCAACTTCAATGAGCCAACTACAACGCAATGTAGGAATAACTTTCCAATAGCACCAATTGGTCACCTCTAAACTTGCACAAAGAACATTGATGGTAAATATGATGTTGCAATTATGTTGCAACAATAGACTCAAAAACAAGGAAGATATCAAACAACAACTACGTGAACAATGCTTTCAAAATCATCTTTCTAGCTACCTTTTAAGGAGCCAATGTTGCAATAAATGGCAAAGAAAGCATTATGAAATGCAATAGTTAAGTAGATTACAAATACAATCAATGATATCCAACATGTGCATGTTATCAAGAATATTTGCAAAGATAACTACAATTGATGGTGGTTGCATGCAAGTCAACTAAAACAAAAATAATATAGAGATTTGACAATCATTATGGTCCATAGATTGATTAGTTCAATAGGATTTCTATGAAATTTTACAACATAATGATTTGAAAATCATTGTGGTATATAGATCACTCACTTCCATGGGTTTTTTGTGAAATTTGACAATCATTGTGGTCCAAAGATTAATTGGTTTTATGGGATTTTGGGGAAATTTGACAACATAGCAAATTTTCAACTATTTTTATCATCCTATTTTTATCCATCTATATTTATATTATATGATTAACTATGTTATAAGAATCACATGCTGAACAACATGATGAATGATGTGCCATTGGTAAATTCTCTTTGCTACTCAACTCAATTATGATTTCATATCTTCAATCTACAAAAATTAGCTATATTTAGTTGCTTGGAGCATATCTCACCTTCTACAAAGAAAGGTTATTATTTTTAAAGCATATTATTTGTCTCAAAAAAACATATAATGAAGCTTAAGAGTGTAAAAATAACCATTTTGTTATATCATGTACTAGAGTTAGCTGGTTGAGTGTATTCCAAGTAAATTTATATCCAAACTATTATGGTTGCTTAATTGATAGCTTTAACAATAATCTAGACTAATCTTATTTAAAAGGAAGAATGGAAGAAGCTCTATAGAGATTGATTGATAATTGAACTCTTATAGTATGTTTCATATGAAGTAAATGATGTCTCAACCTATAGAATTAGGTCAACATTTATAGAAATATAGAGCATGTGAATCCCCATGGTTTGTAAAGAAGAGTAATCATCTATAAGAGAGAATTCCACCTTAGCAAAAGTGTAAACTTAATTCAAAAAATGTTTTTTACTACAATTATCTATCATATACATCCCAAGCAAAATTATATCCAAATTGCTTTTGTTGCCCAATTTATAGCATTAGGATTGTTAGGAATGCAAATCTGCAATCTAGAAAAAAAGATCAATCATGGGATACAAGAAAACACATATACAAATATTATTATGTGGTATGGTTAAGAATCTGCCTGCATCCACAACGGTACTGATTGGACATTAGGGTACTTTGTCATATGGGTTACAATGTGTCATCTTATTCACATGAGCTCTCACCAAAACAGAATTTCCTTGCTGGCAAGTGCCCCAAAAACCTGACCTGACAGCAAGTTCCCAATGGGGGCTCTATCCCAGACCCCACTAGAGGTGCAGCACCCCAAGCCCTTGCCCCATACCACATTTGAAAAGCCTATTAGAGGGCCATGAACTAAAGACACCAATCAGACTACACATTCAATAGGAATAATAAAGACTAGTTGTTTACTTCTAATTCATATAAAAGAAGGTGAAGAGATTTTATACAGATAGGTTGGTACATGCAATCAATAATAGTATAATATATGTGAAGCATATAAAAATCCACCTATAGAGATGGATTGACTTTTATAGAAGCATTGAGCCTATGACTTACCATGGTATATAAAGAAGGGATTGTAACACCAATTTATGCATGTATGTAGTATTGTGATATTTAGTTTGGTATTACTAGTACTTGACAGATATTATTTATAAAGAGATAAAGGATTGTTCTACATTAGTCATGATTAGCTAAAGTTAGTCATAGCTAAGATAGAGGGGACCTTACTTTAGAGGAAGTGGAAAAGATGAGAATAACTATTTTGGATTCTAGTGTGTTGATTTGGTATTATTCCTAGGTGTTTGGCTTTGAGGAAAGAGTTGAGAACTCTTGGGCCCGCAAGACCTTTTGTTTTGGATTCTTTTATAGTCCAAGGATAGCCCATGTGGATGGATATTCCTTCATACTTTATGACTTTACTTGACTTTAGCCTAGTAACTTGAGTTACTTCAATAATTATATATTATATAATTATAATATATATATATATATATAGTATTTATATACTCACAAGTATATAAACTAGGGGTGAGGAGGTAATCATCATCCTTTCATTTGCAATTATCTCTCTCTCATTGAGTTCTTTAGTGAGCAATGTCTTGAGTCTTGAAGTGTTAGCCTTGGAGGAGTATGATGGAGTTGGGGTTCCTTTCCTTCTTAGTCCATGATGTGCTACCATAATAGCCATCAGAGGTTCATCCTGAGTGAGAGACAGGCAGGCTCATAGGACATCATCTATAGGCGTAGGTGACTAAGATCAAGAGTAAACTAACCCAATTATATCCTATATACTATAGTTGAGCTTTAAAAGTGTATTAATGGTTTCCAGATCATGCTCTCTCATTGCATGATTCTTATTGTGCTATTATTCTAGTATCAAATAAGCCAAGCATAGAGGTCTTACTTTTACTTGGCATAATTCAAGTGAAGCAAACTTATTAGCAAATTGCTTCCTATGTTGGGGAGTTGTAATACCAAGAGCTAGCCATATGATCTAGATGTGAAATTTGGTTTGGTAACATCTGGAATGATGTTATACATGGTGGTCAAAACAGATCAGATAGACATATCACCAAAAGAGTATTTCTACTAATAGGGCAAAAACCAAAATGGACTTGAAAACCTTAGAACCAATAGTTAAACATATGATTTAAAGGTGAGAATTGGTTTAGTAACATCTGGAATGATATAAAACATGATGGACTAAAAAGATCAGAAAGAGGTATCACCAAAAGGTGACTACTACAAATAGAGTAGCAATTATAAAATGCTTGAAATCTTTGAAGGCAATTTTGAAGGCCTAAACGGATGAATTAGATCTCAAAAATGTCCCCCCAATAATTCCCCCCTACAAGGGAAAGGTTAGCCTTCCCTCCCCCATGCTTTGTCTCATTGAGAGCTTTCCAACAGTATCTCACCCACGTGATTTTGAGATTTGTACAAGAAGATTCCCTAAAAGATTCCCTCTGCTCAAAGCTTGTTTCACAAACCAGATAGGACCAGGCCCAACATGTCACACATCCAAGGAAGTAATCCAAGGGTGGAGCTTGCTGAAATGTCATCTATCTATGTGCCTAATCCTATGGTGGAGCTTTCTTGGATGATATACTCTTTGTCTATATAATAAAGAGAAGGTGCTCCTTTGGGGCATCGAAGTTTGAGTGTGAAAGTGTGTGTTTCTTATGTTTTGTTTCTCTTCAGGTCTCCTATCCTTGGATTATTACAGGAGTATTATTGGTCTAATATCTATATAGAGATGCTATCATGTTCTTATAAAATACTCAATCTACAAGGTTGGTCAACATCTATAAAAGCACAGAGCATGTAACAAACCTTAACCTAGAGACAAGGGTTATCAATCATAACACATCAAATAAAATTATACAGAAGTGAGGTAAATATGTTTGCAAATTATATAATATAAAAATTTTATTAGTGTTTCTAGGAACAAAAAAATTAATTTCCACATACATAATAAGAACATAGGAGATAGTGAGATCCATAATTATTGAAGTGCTCATTTACTTTCAAAATGTAGTATATAAGATAAGTCTGATGAGTCTTATGTGCAATAGGTTGGCCCTATCAAGCTAGGTTATATGCTATTATAAATGTTAATGTTTCTTTATAGACTCAAGTGAGTCATATGCTCCATGAAAACCTCTATAAAGAGTATTTATAAGCATCATGCTCCTATTTTATCAAAAGAATTAATCTAGTCTGTTATGGACTTTCAATATCTACCATCTTTATAGATCCTCTTCCTTCCATAGCCTGAATTACATTATAAACTAAATCTGATTTTACTCTAAAAAATCTAAGAAAAGGAACTTTTAAAAAAAAATATTTTGATACCCATACTATAAGTCTATTATATTGATACAAATGAGGTCCTATAATGCATACCTAAAAAGCATAGGGTTTAAGTTGCACTTGAATAGAGAAGTATAATCATCAATAGAGATGTAAAACTCTTCACTCATCTCAACATAGCATGTGACTAACCTAGGTCAATTATGCATATTTTGGCTAAATACAAAAGTATTTCACACCTCCCTAAATCAATAGGCTAATCTAATCCTTCACTTGCCACAACTTTATGTAATTGATAATACTCAATTTTGACTACATGGCTACATTTTGTGATTGGATAGCCAAACTGCCCTACGATTCTTATCATCTATTCAAGAAATATGAAGGCTATCAGATTATAATATGCACGCAAACATAGAGTGCAAAGCTAAGAGCACTACATTGAGAATGAAAAAATGATACAATAAGTTATGACAATAATGAACATGTCCTTATTGGAGTTTGATAAGTCAGATTGATCTAACTGCTAAAAGAAAGCACAAATGAGCTTATTGGTAGTTAATTAGCTTTGTGATAATTGATGGAAGAAGTGGAAGAGCATATAAACATGCAAGTTTCAAATAAGAGAAATGAAGGTTATATTGTATATTTTTTCTATCAAGGACAGTAAACATCATATCAAGAAGGTGAATTCAACCTATGAGGCATGAGATATTCTTCTTGAGAAAGATGACATCAGCTCTTTAGATATTAAATTCACAAGCTAAAATAGACTAAAAACAATTTATGTTGAATCATTTACATAGATTGCAAACTATAATGAACAAATATCAAATATCAATGGTTAATTTTGTGATTGTGATCTGGTTCTTCTTGCCATGAATAGCTTACAACTATCATATCAAGCCTTTTTCATAGTGCTAAGGAAGGATGCTCGTTATGCCAAGTTGAAAAATATTTTGGTACAAGAACAACTCGAGAGTTAAACAAGGTAAACTTAATTCAAGTGAAACAAGATCTCATGCCACATGGAGATCTATGTTAAGTTACAAACAAAGCGGAACTTACGAAGGAAGATGCTAAGGACAAGGAAAATACCTAGAACTAGGATCTAACTATATAAGTGCACCTAAGAAGATTTAGGACAGAATTCGTCTGACTTATCCTGATCATCTATGAATATCTACACTTTAGTCTCAAAGAATTCTTATTCCTTTTATATAGCATACAATGAAGAAGATGTCATGTGAATCTGCTGACAGATTAGAGACGCGCTTTTTTGTTTGCTCGCTTGCAGCGCCGCTTCTCAATTTTTGAGAAGCGGAAATATGAGAACTAAGGGTTAAAGGGAGTATCATCCTTTGCGTAGAGAACTAATCATGACTTCGAGCGCCGATCGTGTCCTTACAGTAACTGGAAGGATTACCCTCAGGGGAATGAGGGGAATCCTTCCATGACCGTATCCTGATGCACATTGAAATCTAGGAGACAGTACTGAGCGAACAGCAATTTGATCAGGTTGAGAATCAGATCAAGCTTACCTCCATGCGAGACAAGACAAAGTGCAACGCTGATAATTGCGAGCCGCTTGGAAGACAATGGGAGCCTCGCTTGATATTATACTGAGGCGTCTTCTTTCAAGCCAAAGATATCTTTGGGTTTCGATCAGGTCCTGCTCGAAGTCCCTTACACCTGTTTGCTGCTGCAGTAAGGTGCACTCTTGAGTCTCCTGATTTCGAGTAGTGATAAGAAATCATTTGTGAGTGGAGGACACAAACAGATTGGGAAACCTTTCACTACCATAGCACACCTTGTGAAAACTGGGCAATGGAGAAGGCGAGCTCAAACGGCAGGTTACAAGAAGAACATTCGGTTACTCCAAAAGGGTGATATTCCTCTCCTGAACTAGCACTGGTTGCAGCAGTTAGCTTGCTGCAGACACATATATGAGCAACCGAACTAGCTAGCTAGCAGCTTGGCTGTTTAACCTTCTCCAAAGAACTTAACGTTGGAATTTCTTACTCCATGACGATCTCATTTGACCCCTGAAGGCTTTACTCAACGACTGGATAAAGCTAAAACCGATTGCATCAGCAACTGGTAAGCAATTCTTTTCTATCTATCTGCACAAGTAAGCATGGGGATCTGAGCAGGGGGAAGTTACAGATGGTCACAGCAGGTGGTGAAATATGAGCCATCAAGAAGTACACGTCTGAGAGGTATGCGGTCGTCACATAACATGCAATTGAGTCTTAATCTCGTACTCTTGGAAATAGGATGCTGCTGCGGATCCAAGTTGGTGTATATTTTTCTAGCGAACTCAAGCTTCCCTCGCCGTACTTCGTCATTTTCAAGACACGGGCTTTAGTTGAATATTGGCAGGAAGCAGAGGTTTGGATATATTTTTTCTTTGTTGAAATTGAGTCAAGTTCACATCAGCAAGGAAACAACTTTAAGTAGCGGCTGGAAGCGGGTGAAACATGCAGTAGAAGCCGGCAGAAACGAACATTCCACTCCATGATGTCTGGATGCAACCAGAATGCAGAAATTGTGATTGGTAAAGCAGCATGATGAAGTGTGGACCAGGTCCCGACCAATTATAATGCAGACCACATTTACATCCGATGTTCTTGGTCATTTAGGTGAGCTTGGGTGGCATAAGGTGAGCTTTTCTGTACCATGAACCCAAGCTTCCCTATGATGGCAGGCCAGTGAACATGACGTCCACATTTGCCCACACATTGCTCGTTGTTTATGGGACCGAAGAATCTGTCTAAAAACTGTCTTGTTTTCTTTCTGTTCTTAAATCAGCTCAATAGCAGAGTGCGCAATAATGATTCCAACCAGGGAGCCATCTGGATTACGAATGACATACCTAGCTCGCGTCATTGTGCTGCAAAAGCCGGCATGCCATATGAGTTTATTATCGAGCCCAAACTAAGCCGTTCGATGCTTGGTAGATATAGAACAGCCATCAAACAGTAACAGACTCGTAGTACATGCTGACCCTTCAGCATGCTTAGATTGTACAAGCAGAATAGGCATGAGGTTTTCCTCCTTCTCTCCAAAATAGTGTAACCAAGTGTGTCTGAAATGCAAAAGGAAAGGACATCGTAAAGAGATAAACAGTGTCCAGTCTCCAAGAACAGTGTCCACTCCTTGGAGACTAAGTATCCAGGTGCCTGCAACCAATTTGCATTTAGCTAAGTATAACAACCAGTTCAGAAGTTGGTTCTACAAGTTTAGGAACCAGCTCCGAGATGATTATATTAGCTAACCATCGATTGAAACAAGAGTGTGGTAAAAATTCAGACGTGTTCTGTTTTGGTAGACGTTGATCAAGAAATATTCTATGCTTATTTGAATTCAAAGTATCCAGAGAGCGCCTTCTGATCCAAGAAGGCTATTCATGAAGGGAAACACTAGTGTGATAAAGCTGTAGACTTTGTTTTGTTTCTGCCAATTTCACCAACATATCTCGTGATAATGATATGTATTCAAGGCAATTAGAATCGTCTGCAGTGATGTCCAGGCGAAACTTTGAATTCTGAAGTAAACATGCGTAGACATAGAGAACCAAAATTTAGCCAACCAACGGGGATACACATGTCAGGTGCATGCCACATCCCATCCATATATAGAGAACGTTATAGCCTTCATGGACAGTTGTGTTGGCAGTATGGCTTCGTGCTTGAATTTCTTAAAGAAGATTGGCTTTGAAACGGGGTATTCTAAGGTGTACAATGAAACGAAGTTCTTTTACTGAAGTTTCTAAAACTTTAAAGAAATTCTCCGCAGAACTCCAGATCTTTTCGATCTGGGGATTCCTTACAATTGTACATCGTATATGACCTGATTTTGACCACACAAGAACAGTGAAATTCTGATGAGAAGGCTATTTTTCACGGCTTCTTAGCAATCTTTAACTATGCTAGTTCATCGGTTATTATACCAAAGAAGTTCAGGTTGTTACGGTTTCTGCACATTTAACATAAGATTTACTTTGCGAAATGACGTTCATGACCAAATGATTCGGGAGCTGTCTGCTCTGAAGAAAGTTTTGAAATGCCTTTTTAGATCGTGCTATTCGAGTACAAGAGCGACGGAACGTAAGAATGATCATCTATAGTTGGATCTTGAGAGTCAGCAAAGAGTTTATGTGGTGAGTTTCAAGACGGCAGCTGAAGGTAGTGATTCATTGCATGACATGATTTATCTCCTCAACGCTGTTAAACAATGGGTGTTATAATTTGAGGAAGGGTGCATAATTAGATACAGATTCTGAAGCTTTCATCCCAGTGTATCTTTTAGAAGGCTTGAAAAGTTCTGTACCCTTTGTTTTTTTATATCTCCAAGACTCACTGTGGCACACAGACCTTCTGTTGAGTCTCACAAGCTAGTATTCCTAGCGGCTAGTGCAGGCGGGAAAGTTTAATCTTTAGTCACCATTTCAGATCCATGGTGAAGAGTGATTCAACATACGTGTATACTTTCTCTTCCTCTCTCTATATATATCGCAGCAGGACTTGTGTCCCGCAGACCAGTCTTTGGTGAACTTTGGTATCTCCACTCTCTTTTTCACTTCGTAATACCTTCGTCATTGGTACTTTGCCCACCATCATAAGACTTTCCTGTGAACTTTATAGATTGTTCACGATTGTGCTACTTTATTACAGGTCTGACTAGTTCAAATTCAATAAGTAGATGCATGACTTGAAAGATCTCATGCTATGACAAGTTCACGAACTGTATATCGAGCTGATGCTGATGCAAGAAGATATGGTTCGGGAGCGTACATAATAATTGGTATCATCATCAATATCTGGGCCAGTTTTTAGATACTTAGATATCTCTTACACAAAAAAGGTGTCTCAGATTCTTTAGTTGTTTTGCTGGATCCAACCATAACTCGAGTCCCGACATTTGGAATTTCAGTTCCGATGTGAGGCAAGAGCTATCTCAACATGTTTTTGGCATTTTATTTTCGATGTGGGTCAAAGGTTATCTAAAAGGGACGTAAAGAGGACCTCAAAGTAAGATCAACCGTACAGAGAATATCGAATAGATATACGATGTGAACAGGTTTCAGGCAAAAGTAAAGTAAAGTAATGTACATATAGACATATCACATTTTATAATAATAATAGATCCACTTAATCATACTATTTAAATCTGTATTAGAAAATTAAAAAAATTTATAAATATTCAATTGATAAATATATTTAAATCTATTTTAACTAACCTTATTGAATGCAATCTAGTTTTAAAAAGCCCTGTTAAGCATACCAAAGTTAGAATAAACTTCACTTAAACTTTAAAGTTTTGAAATCAATAGAGTTATTGACACAACCTCAAATTGCTTCTCCAGATTTTTACATAGAGTGAACGAGGGAACTATATCCTATCTCCAGTTCGTGATTGGATGTTGAAATAGAAAAGAGCATAACCTCTTTTATAATGCTTTAAATATGTAATAAATATTTTTCACTATTTTATATATTTGAGTAATATATATTCTATATAATATATACTATTTTACTGACTTACTTAAAATATTGATATTCTATGCCACGTATTGTCTTAGTGAAATGGAATGACCGTTGCCATCATGGTTAATGGCGGGAATTTGAGTATTTTGTTGGTCAATTGAGGATAGGAAGGACAACAGATTTGCAGAGTTCACTTACTTTGGGATTTCTGAGATTTAATACTCAAAATCACATCTAGTGTTTTCCTCTTACACTTGGTTTTGTGTCGCTTATGTGTCTCTTAGTTTTAATTCACTTCATAATTCAATAGTTAGAGTTGAAGGAAATATATCTCCTTTGTCATTCCATCCTTTTTGTGATTATATTCCCGTATTTCCTCCCAAACTTATGTACAAGTTGCCTCTATCAACAGAATTGGACCGAAGGTGTTTGGAATGCATACTATCTTCTTATCCAATAGAATTCGAAGACAATGAATGAATTTTGATAACAAGTGATTATCATTGCATGATTGATATAAAAGCTTTTAATGGAGCAAAGTATTTTATAGACTTATATAACTAATTAATATGAATAATTATAAAACCTTCTGATTACTTTCATTAGAATCAAATGAGATAGTAATACCATATCATATAAACTATCCAATGACAGTTATCTTAAAGTTTATAACCTATGAGGTTATAAACAATAGCAGTCATTGTGCATTTTACTACTACAGTACTAGGTGAGGTCACTTTTGAGAAATACTGTTTTCTAGACTCTACTCTTATTGTGCTATTATTCTAGTATCAAATTAGCCAAGCATAGAGGTCTTACTTTTACCTAGCATAATTATGACATCAACATACAATCCATGTTTCCCATGGATATAGGAATTATATTATCAGTCTACATCGTTGTTATACCTCATTTATTGTGTGTTTCTTGATTTTTCTTGCCTGTACGGGTGCTACAATTTTGTGACTGTAGGAATTGTAGAGTTTATTGTCATACTTTACCTTTTTCTTTGTTGGTACACACTGGGTGCCTAGCTATAGAGCCTATAGATAGAAGGTCCTTTGTAGACTTATCACTAATAGTTAGAGTCACTTGTTTGCCCAACCACCATAACCCTCTACTCTTGCTTTTATTGTTCCTTTTATCAAATATGGGAGTAACATGCAACCTAACTTGTCATCACAACATGGACTCTTTGTTTGCTATTCATCATTTCCAACATAACCAAGGAGAAATATACGCCACGCCTAGAAGAAAGAACCTAAGCGTAATTTTTTCCCACTAATCCAAGCCAACTAAATATACAATCAAGCATGCAAAGAATCTGAAGACAAGAAGCTTAGCAAAAACTCTCCATGTTTTTTGGTAGAATTGTGCTTTAGAGCCTCCTTGCTCAATTATACCAAAAAGAATTGGAACACTGGAGTCAACAATGTTCTAAAACTCAACAAAAACCTATGGGATAAGCTTTCCAATGATATAAAGCAAGACTCAATTGGATCACTACACCTCTCTTTACAAGGTCTCAAACTTGGCCTAATTTTGTAGTTCAAACTCTAATTTTGAAACCCTAAATTAGATTCAAGTTTTGATTCTTACACATGGTTTGGCCAAATTTTGGCACGTGGATTGATGTAAAACAATAGTGAACACTTTAAGAAACTATAATCCTTTCACTCATGACTTAAATTGGAGATTTGATATTCAATTGGAGTTGGACATGGAATTTCTCCACTAAGCTTATTGTTGTGTGTATATACATTGCTACACAACATACATTGCTGTCAACATCATACACAATCGAAGCACAACTCACGCATAAGTCATACATAAACTCTAAAGAGCCACAATAATCAGATTATTTCCAACTCAAATCAATCAAACTCAAATCAATACTTGATCTGATCTTCAAAAACTTGCCAACAATTGGGCACTGATTACAGTCAAGCCACACCCACTCTAGCTAAGAGACTCTAGGTGACGCTTGCCGGCTTTTTGTCCACTCTAGCTAGGAACTCAAAGGCTCAACATCAAAGAAGTGAGCTCTTTGGAGCTGCACTTCTAGGGTATACTCCTGATTTTGACCTAGGTCTCATCCCAACGGTCCCGCTGACAGCACACTTGACGGCTCAGACAATGCAAGTGACGGTGGGTACTACCATGAAGTCGGTACCCTAAACACAAAAAATGACCATCAGAAAGTAGTCTATGAGTAACTACCAAAATACCTCTAACTACTAAAACTAGAACTCAAGTGTCCAAGTAATCTAGATGCAACACTACAAATGGTGTGATAACTGTTGTGCATACATACATTGCTACACAAGATACATTGTTGTCAACATCATACACAATAGAAGCAAAACTCACACATAAGTCATACATAAACTCTAAAGTGCCACAATCACCCCCCTTGCTGGCAGTTACGTCAGTCTAACTCCTGATATCCATCTACTCCAAGTATATGGTATACCTTATGATGGGCAAAGATCAAGAGGCCGTGTGCTATGGAGCCCCATTGTTAGTTGCATGTTTGCAATCTATACCATATAAAGAATGAACTAGCTATAGGTCAAGTACATCTAGGACATAACCACTATCCCTGAGGAACCACCGTGAGTGGAGGAGTCAAACATGCCATATGCCATCCTCTAAAACAACTATCACACAACAACATAGTAGTAACTCCACTAGAAGAGCCACATAACATACACCTCAAGCCTGCACATACAAGTGCCAAGCTTGGGTCCATAGTACCATCAATGTTTGGGAGGTGGCATGGTGCACAATTGCACACATGATCCTTCCAAACAATACCATCACGTCCTTCTACCACAAGGACTCTAGATGGCAAAACCTCACACACTCTCAAGATAGTGCAGATTGTTGAAACATCAAGTATAGTCAGTGCTATCTGCTATAGATATACATAGTCTCTTGGATGAAATCGACGGATCAAGGGTCTATAACCTCCTCCTCAAATGGTAGTATAGCATAAAGTATCTTTATGTTGAGCAATCGCCAAGTTCTCAAAGGCCATCGGCATCACTCTCCAAAAGATCTCTGCTTGTTGAGAACATACGCTCATCCATACATCTGTGTCATCCAAGTCCAAGACTACAATAGCATCTTAACAAATGGCTACAAGTAAATCTAGATCTCATCCATAGAGTAGAAAGTACGGAGAGAAGGATGCTAAGGAGGCTTGTCGGTTGAATCGATAGCCCATGGCCAACCAAGCTAATTGGAGATCCCAATCTCCCAAGTGGCTTCTCTACAAACCATACTTTTGCAATCTTCTCTTCACCGTCTGAACCACTTTCTCTGCTAAGCTATGTGCCTCAGGGTACTTTGGGATGTAGTACAATGATCAATCAAAGCCTTATCACACAAGACCTTAAATTCCCGCAATTGGATCAACTCTTGTGTCAAACTCCAACTTAGAGTTGGGCTCCTCCCTCATTGGGACCTGAGATACAGGTTGATATAGAGCACCACTCCAAGTAAACCCATTGTGTAATGTAGGGCTATCTCCTTTGGAGTCCCCAAAGAACTCTATTGTGACAAAGTAACCACAATTGCAAACTGCAACAACAAGAGCCAACACCACCAGGTGCCAACACCAACCAAGCACCACCAAGTGCCACCACCAACCAAGTACCACCAAGTGCCAATACAAACTGAGCACCACCAAGTGCCAAAACTAATAGAACATTGTCCACTAATGTAACTCTAATCAAGATAGCTACACTAGGTGCAAGAGCAACCTATAACCTGCTATCACAATACACATTCTCACGGTTTGTAGGTCATAACTTCCTGCCTCACCAAAGAGAAATAAAGATAGTCTGACTAGTCATCACTCTAGTTTCACTATCAAGAGCACACCAAAGCACCAACGCTCAAAATTTAGGGCACCTCACACAAACATGGTGTACAAACATGATGCAAAGAATGGAGGGGGTCCAATCATAAGAATGTTAACCAACAACACTCTATCTCATAAATCAACACAGGACTGACTCTACCACCATTTGGCATTTGACATAATTGGAGGAACTATCTACTTCCTAAGCTACGATGATCACCAAGGATCGGATTCAAGTTCTTCTTGCCAAAATTGATGTAACTCCTTCACAAAATCTGACATAAAATCTTACAAAAATCTGATGTAAAATTTGACATAAATCTCTAAAAATAGTTGACCATTAAATCCTCAACTAACTCTTCACTCGAGCCAAATTAGAAAAATGGGTTTTGTCCAATCTTCAATCCATGAGGATCTACTCCCAACTCCACCTTCAATTTCAGTTTTTGAGCCTCACTCATAACAAATTAGTCTTGAGCTCAAAATCATAGCTACCGCTTGAAAATTGTTTCTTCCTTGGCTCTTAATTTTGCCAGCGCTTCCGCACACACAATCTCTCGGGGAAATTTGAACTACTCAATCAAGACACCATGATCCACCAAGCTTGGAGATACTACCAACACTTGCAGTTCTTGCACCCAATTTTCCCCTGACGCACTTCTCTGATGTAATCAGATCGTGTACAACTCAAATCAATCAAACTCAGATCAATACGTGATCTGATCCTCAACAACTTGCCAACAACTGGGCACTTATTACAATCAAGTCACACCCATTCTAGCTAAGAGACTCCATATGACGCTCACTGGCTTTATGTCCACTCTAGCCATGAACTCAAAGGCTCAACATCAAAGAAGTGAGCTCTCGGGAGCTGCACTTCCAAGGTATACTCCTGGTTTTGACCTAGGTCTCATCCCAACGGTCCCAATGACGGCACACCCGATGGTATGGATGATGCAAGTGACGGTGGGTCTCATTGTGAAGTCAGTACCCTGAACACAAAATCTGACCGTTGGAAAGTAGTCTATCAGTAATTGCCAAAATGCCTCTAACTACTAACACTAGAACTCTAGTGTTCAAGCAATCTAGACGCTACACTACAAATGGTGTGACATTATAATAGTATTTCAAGTAGAGTTTGTTGCACTAGATCTCAATGTCTATGAACCTTGAGCCAACCAAATTTTACACATTATTTTTGTATGCTCTTGTCAAATCCTTTATAAATTTTGATGGTTTAATCCAACCCCAATCCCTAAATATGAATAAATTTCCAAGTTAGGCTAACTTTTGAGCTCAATAGACCTATGTTTACTTGATCCAAGACCTTGAATTATATATTTGAAAAAATCTTCTTATGTAGATGCAAAACCTAACCACTGATAATTTTGGAAGTTTTCATAAGAAGATTCAAACCAATACTTGAGAAGAGACCAAAACCCCAAACCTGATCATAATCTACTCTCCAACACTTCCACTTTGATTTCTTATACTCCAACTTCAATTGATAAGATCAGATTGGAAATTGACTCAAATTTTGAATTTCCTAAGCTTAGCATAACCACAAGTTTGTTTACTCTCCAAACCCCATCAAAAAATCATCAAATAAATCATAAAACTCTCACAATCCTTTAACTTGTGCAATTATGTATGAATTTTACCTCCATACTTCAATTGATCATATTCCACTCAAAATTTGCTCAAATACCTTAATTTTATCTCCAAACAATATTTTATCAGCTTTTCTCTCAAATTGTGGTCTTTTCTCTCCTAATACCTTCCTTAACTCTGTTGTGCGTATATACATTGCTACACAACATACATCGCTGTCAACATCATACACTATAGAAGCACAACTCACACATAAGTCATACATAGACTCTAAAGTGCCACAATAATCAGATTGCTTACCACTCTCAACTCAACTCAACTCAGATCAGTACTTGATCTGTCACTCTATAAACTGCAAACAATTGGGCACTGATTACAGTCAAGCCACACCCACTCAAACATAAAGAATCCAGGTGACGCTCGCCGGCCTCTATCCACCATAGCCAGGAACTTGAAGGCTCAACATCAGAGAAGTGAGCTCTTTGGAGCTCACTTTGAAACTATACCCCTTGGACTCAAGCTAGCTCTGAAACCCTAATGGTCCCGCTGATGGCACACTCGATGGTGCAAAAGGTGCAAAGTGACGGTGGGCCCCACCATGAATTTAGTACCCCAAACACAAAATCTGACTGTTGGAAAGTAGTCTCTGAGAAACTGCTGAAATAACTCTAACTATTATCACTAGAACTCCAATGTCCAAACATCTAGATGCGGCACTACAAATGGCGTGACAGCTATCGTGCATATATACATTGCTACACAACATATATCATTGTCAACATCATACACTATAGAAGCACAACTCACACATAAGTCATACATAGACTCTAAAGTGCCACAATCGCCCTCCTAGCTGGCGGTTAGGTAACTCCAGATAGCCATCTACTCTAGGTATATGGTATACCCCCTAATGAGCAAAGATGAGGAGGCCGGGTGCTATGGAGCCCCATTGTTAATCACTTGTTTGCAATCTATACCATATAAAGAATGAACTAGCTATAGGTCAAGTACATCTAGGACATAACCACTGTCCTTGAGGAACCACCGTGAGGGGAGGAGTCATACATGCCATATGCCATCCTCTTGAACAGCTATCACACACTAACATAGTAGCAATTCCACCAGAAGAGCCACATAACATACACCTCAAGCTTGCACGTACAAGTGCCAAGCTTGGGTCCATAGTACCATCAATGTTTGGGAGGTCGCATGGCGCACAATTTCGCACATGATCCTTCCAAGCAACACCATCACGCCCTTCTAACATAAGGACTCCAGATGGCAAAACCTTGCACACTCTCAAGATAGTGCGGCCTGTAGAAACATCAAGTGTCGTCGGTGTGTTTGTTGTAGATATACATAGTCGGCTGGATGAAATTGACGGATCAAGGTAACTTCCTCCTCAAATGGTACCATAGCGTAAAGTATCTCTATGCTAAGCAATTGCCAAGTTCTCAAAGGCCATTGGCATCACTCTCCGAAAGATCTCTACCCGCTGAGAACATGCGCTCATCCATACATCGGGGTCATCCAAGTCCAAAACTACAGTAGCATCTCAACGAATGGCTGCAGGTAAATCTGGATCTTGTCCATAGAGTAGAAAGTATGGAGAGAAGGATGCTAAGGAGGCTTGCCAGCTGAATCGATAGCCCATGGCCAACCAAGGTAATTGGAGATCCTAATCTCCCAAGTGGCCTCTCTGCAAACCATACTTTCACAATCCTCACTTCACCGTCTGAACCACTCTCTCTGCTAAGCCATCTGCCTCAGGGTGATCTCAAGAGGGAGTACAATGATCAATCAAAGCCTTGTCACACAAGACTTGAAACTCCCCCAAGAACTCTATACCTTGATCAGTCAAAACCTCAGCTGGTGCACCAAAATGACTAAGAACTCGATCCAGGAACGAGTAAGCTGTCCCTTCACTAGACTTGTCAGGAAGTACCACCAACTCAATCCACTTGGAGAAGTGCTCCACCATCACCAAAATATACCAATGATGTCTCACAATCAGTGGTAAAGGTCCGGCAAAGTCCAAACTCCAATGGTAACCCAATCCCATGATAGGTAATGGGTGTAACTATGGCATAGGAGCATTGAATGATGCTCTGACTCGGTCACAAACCACACATCTGGCAACAAACTGTTGTACCTTGGTCTGCATACCGCACCACCAATAATGACTCTAGAGTAAGCTATACATACGCTTTACTCCAAAATGTCCTAGCTCCTCATAAGCATGACGGACCAAATGTGGTCTCTAAGATGGAAGTGATACTACTCGCACTCTACCATCCTCCCATACATGCAAAAGGTGTCTACCTTCCAATCTGAACCATCTGGCTTGTTGAAGAACACAGTCTCTCTCCTTGGCCCCAATTGTGCCACCCACAACACCAGTGCAAAGATAGTCCATCACTAAGACATCATCATGAATGTCTCACAACTATACAGTAAGCCGGCTTGTCTCTCACTCAGGATGAACCTCTGATGGCTATTATGGTAGCGCATCATGGACTAAGAAGACAAGGAACCCCAACTCCACCATACTCCTCCAAGGCTAACACTCCAAGACTCAAGACATTGCTCACTAGAGAACTCAATGAGAGAGAGATAGTTGCAAATGAAAGGATGATGAGTACCTCCTCACCCCTTGTTTATATACTTGTGAAATAGTTACATACCAAAGTTACTAATTACCGTAGTAACTCAAGTTACTAGACTAAAAGTCAAGTAAAGTCAAAAAGTAGAAAGGAATATCCATTCACATGGGCATATTCCCCTAAGCATGTGGTCTTATCTTGACCCAACCACTAAGTCAAGGATTCCTTCACATGGGCTATCCTTGGACTAAAGAAGAATCCAAAACAAAAAGGCTTGCGGGCCCAAGAGTTCTCAACTCTTTCCTCAAAGCCAAACACCTAGGAATAATCCCAAGTCAACACACTAAAATCCAAAATAGTGGTGCTCATCTTTTCTACTTCCTCTAAAGTAAGGTCCCCTCTATCTTAGCTATGACTAACTTTAGCTAACCATGACTAATATAGAACCATCCTTTATCTCTATATAAATAATATCTCTTAAGTACTTGTAATACCAAGCTAAATATCACAATACCACACACATGCACAAATGGGTGTTACAGTACCAATATCTTCACTCTTTGGATCAGTAACCTCAATAACTCCTCCTGTATGCGCTGTGAGAGATACCACCAAAGCCTCTGCAAATATACACAGAAAGGCCGATGCATGCCAACTTGGCACCATCTCCTCATTTGTCTCACCATGCCAACGTGCTCCGGTCTGATCTTGCTGGCTGGGACATGAGTTTCTACTCAACCCATCTGCATCACGGTTCACCACTCCAGGTCTGTGAACAAACATGAAATCATACTCCAGTAAAATTAGAGCCCATTGTGCAAGCTTCCCTGAAAGCTTTTCGGACTCCATCAATCACTTCAGCGGCTGATGATTAGTGATGAGAGTGAAGGGGTTACCAAATAGGTAACATCAGAAATGTGCTACTGCCCAAACTGCTGCCAAGCACTCTCCCTTATATGAACTATACTTCACCTCCGCTGAATTGTTGGACCGACTAGCATAGGCCACCACAAACTCCTTCTCCTCATCATCATGCTGGGTGAGCACCGCTCCAAGCCCCAACATACTCCAATCAGTGTGAACCTGAAATGGTCATCCCCTGATTGGTCTCCTCAAAATAGGAGCAGATGTAAACCTCTCTTTGAGCTCTACAAAAGCTCTCTCCTGCTCATCTCCCCAACACCAGTCCTATGTAAGCTTGGTCAGCTTCATCAAGGCCTTGGCAATGGCACTAAATCCTCTAACATAACGACAATAGAAGTTTGCCAACCCAAGGAATGCTCACACTCTGCTCACATCCGTAGGCCAAGAAATACGTGCAATAGCTTCCACCTTGGTCTGCTGGACACCAAGTCCTCCGGGGTAGATAGTGTGACCCAAATACTCAACCTGCTCATGGAAGAACCTACACTTCCTAGGATGTAATTTGAGTCCATGAGATCTCAACCTCTCAAACACCTCCAACAACTGTCTCTCATGCTCCTCCACAATAGTGCTATAAACCAAAATGTCATCAATATAGCACTGAGCAAAATCCAATCCAGCTAGGATCCTATCCATGACCCTTTGGAACTCAGCAGGAGCATTCTTTAACCCAAATGGTAAGAACCTCCACTGATATAACACATCCTTGCCGTGAGGATCAATAGCCCAAAATATTGTCTAGGACTTATCCTCCTCCTTGATCGGCATATGATGATATCTTGCTCAAAGATCCAAAGTACTAAAGATCTTTGCATGCCTAATCACATCAAAAATCTCCTCCGGTGTAGGCATGGCATAGCGATCACCCTGGTCTGTCGGTTGATAGGATGGTAAACTCCACACATCCACCTATTTGTATAGTTGCCATGCATATCCTTCTTGGCTGGCATCATTGTCGCTGATGCATACTCTCCATGTGAAATCTCCACCAAACTAGCCTCAAAAAGGTCACTACTTTGGCTCTGAATCAATGTACTCTCCATATCACTATATCAATAAGGACGTCAAAAAACTGATGTGTCGCTAGTCAGCTCAATCCGTATACCAGGTCCCTTCAGAGCACCCAATCCTTCATATTGAAGGCAAAACAACTCGTGTGATTCCTCAAGAACCTCCAAACCCTTCGTCTTTCCTCCCCAGTAAGCTTGGGTCCAAGATCTGGCTCCCAAGTATCCTCTGTAATTGTAGTAAGAGTGGAAGACGTACTGATTGACTGCTACACTGGGCCCTTGGGAGCAATAGTGTCATGCTCCCGACCACTAGAGGTCCCAACCTCTATGTGAAAAATTCCCTCCACTCTGGCTGCAAGCTCCACACGTCCTCTGGCTGCATCCCATGTGGACCAAGGGTGTAATCCAAGTAGCCCACGCTCACCTGGATGGACTCCAAGTAGACCACTCTCCCTAGTAGCTACTGGATGTGTCCCAAGAATACCATGTCCACTCGGTCCATCGCCCCCAGCATGTGCCTAAATCGTCTCGATAGGCACAAGGCTCACAAGTGTCCAAGTGGTGATGCCTATCAAGCGCATCCTACACTGCTCTGCCAAGCCAAGGCTCACAATCTAGGTCAAACAATTCAGGTCCATAGCCTGACCTAACACCTGACGCCTGGATGCCTCTGACATTGTTGGAAAAACGGTAATACCGGTGCAAAAACCCATCACCTGCTCTCTCTCATTAGCGTTGGGCTCCACCAACTACTGTAATTGTGAGTCCCAAACAAGTCCAAGTCCTCCCTCTCAAAAAGCAGAGAGCCTGGGAAACTCATGAGTGTGGGAAATGCGGCTCTAGGTTGTCCAACTAGGTTCACCATTGCCATAGGGGACCTATCAGCCACTACCATTGTTTGAGACTGACGCCCAACATCCAAGATATCATCAACAAGAATGTGGTCTAGTCGTTGAATCCCATCATAAGCACGCTATAGAACCTCTTTGGGTAAGAGGTTCGTCCACCAAAGACGAAGATGATGAGCTTGTGATCCCACTCTGGCTGCATCTAACAGTACAGCAGGTCCCATCCAAGAATGGACCTGATGTATACTCGCCACCACTCTAGTGCAAGAATCACCCATCAAAGGAACGTTCTCCAAAAGGTAAGCTGGAGAAACAGATTGATGAACCTAGAGATGTTGTAGTATCCATAACATCTCCCAAAACACACCAAAATGAGGATCCTGAAGACCCAATCCTCTACCAGCACGTGTATGTCCCTAACATGGCCATCCAGAAATCACCAAGTGAATAAGCCCATGTCTCTCTAGGTCATGCACCCCCAGTAAGGGAATGTCTCCTGGTAGAGCCTTCTAGTAACCTCTGACTGTTGACATCAATAATAACTCTGGATACTCATAGGCCAAGTGTGCCACATGATGTAGAGAGCCTCACCTAGTAGTCTCATCTCTCTCTACATAAAAGTACCTCTGTACTCGTATACCCGCCTGTAACACCGCAGCTAGTCCGGTGATGATCCCACCAAACAACTCCAATAGGCATATCCCCTCTATTGGATATTGCCAAGCAATGAGTGTGGTATCCAGAGGTGTCAAAGCAATCGCCTCTGGAGGCTCATCCTCACATTCATCTCCTGATGGTACGAAGGCTCCACACCAAGCCTACTGCACCAACTGATCTGCATGTTGTTGCAATACCTCCTCTAAACTCCACAATGGAACATCCAAGGTGGATGGAACAATCTCACTCGTACTCCAAAGCGGAGTGATCTCCTCTGGTACTGGAGTATCCTCTGCATGGGCGTTCCTATCCAACAAGTCACCAAGCCAAGTAATTACACCACTGAAAGCTAAAACTGATGCTGCCATGGTCCCGGACTGTAGTGAGCCAAGACTGCCACTACTAAAGCGTACTGGTAGGCGATATACCCGTCCCTCACCAGACTGCCAACCGGGTCTATAAGAGGTTGTCTCCTCCCAATAGTCAATGCTGAAACCCATGGGGTATAACACTGCTCCCCCAACTAGCACATCATATGACTCAGCTATTATCGCAATAGCCTGAGCTCTCACCACCAAGCTATCAATCGGATGACCAGGCTGAACCTGGACAACAAGCTCCCCACGTGTGATATACTGTGTCGAACCACCACCTAGAGATGTTTGGATCTGAAATGGACACCTCTCCACATCGGTCTTCCGTAACTCCAGACCAACAATTGCAGCCTTCTCCAACATAAAGGGTTGTGCACCAGAGTCTAACAAGACTCTCTATGGTGTATAGATCTTTCCTAAAGGTCCCACCAAACGGAAAATCCCCCTCTGGTTATCCAATAGGACAACACCAGGTGTGAACCGTGCTCTCTCAAAGGCCAGTCTAGCTAGCAACTCCTCCAGTCTAGCCATTGCTGCTTGCCATAAACCATAGGTCGCTGAATGGATCCCATGCTCCTCAACCAAGTCAGCTCCACTACCAACCACCTCTGCTCTAGTAGTAGGAACTGCACCATCCCTACTCTCACACAACGTGGTAGCCAACCATAACACTAGGGTTGGGTCAACTCCCAATGTAAACATATCACTGGCTGAAAACAAAGGACGCCACATAATCAGCTGAGCCGCCCCCAACATCATGCTAAACTCAGTCTGTGTAGTAGCAGGTGGCTGACTAACAGGTAGTCCATCATGTACTCCATCACCACCTACCACACCTGCACTGGGACATCTAGGAACCATGGATGTTGTCTGCAAGGCCTCAGATAGCATGAAAGACTGGGGAAGTCTAACCTGTCTCCCAACCTCTCCTCTCTATGGGTCCAACTCCACCGATGCTCCTCTAGGCTTTGGAGCACGTACTGCATTCCTAGTCACTGCTGTCATCCACCTGTGCTGCTCCGCACATGAAGTCCAAAGCATCTCTATCACCAGCATATGAGGTGGAAGCCTCAGCACCCGAATCTGATCTCCTCTTAGCAATAGCCATACTAGCGAATCTCTGCTCCAACTGCTCAATCCGAGTAGCCATAGCTGTGTCAGAAGTAAGGGCAGGTACTGCACCCCTACTAGGTGTAGATCCTCTACCACCACCTCTACCACCTCGTCCTCCATGAACTGGAGCTCCTCTACTACCTGCCATAGCAGCCCTACCACTTCGTAACTCCGGGTGTAGGTCAAAACACCGATCACTAGTGTGACCAAATCTATGGCAATGCTCACATTGCCTCTATGCTGGCTGTGATGCACCCAAGGTATCAGGTCCATTGCCCTGAGTACACTCTTTCCGATGGTGAGGTCCACCACAAGTCCAACAAGCAACACCACCACTCACTGGCTGCTGCTGACTCAAAAATGAGGTAAGGGTCTAACTCTACTAGGCCCTCCACTCGCTCCATAAGATCTGGGCTGTCCACCCTGTCCTCAAAAACCAACTGGGCGTGGTGCAGTCTAGAAGAAGTCATAGCCGTGGATGAGTCTCCCTACCAAATCCAGATGTCACCACCCTCTCCTCTACCATGTTGAGCTCAATACGCTCAGCCAAACCAAAGACTACTGCCAAAGTAGGCGAAGTAGCCTATAACGTAGCATCACAAACTCTACGTCGCAACTCCTTGTCCAGTATCCCATACCAAAATTGGACTGCTTGGGCCTTAGTAACTCCTTGAGTGAAACTGATCAGCCACCTTATGCGAGTGTATGCCTTGCGTAGGCTCTTTCCAACCTTCCGCTAGAACTCCTGCAAGCTCCTCAGCTTGTCAGTCTGCACTCCCTGGTAGTTCTGCCTCAAACATAGGAAGAACTCCACCATGGGGTTAAACCCCTGTACCACACCACCTCCTGCAGCGGTACCTCTACTCGTTGTAGCACTATCTCCAGCTAGTGCGCCTCCACTAGCTCCACCAACACTACTCAAGCTAGAACTTGTAGGTGCAGCCGATCTACTCCTAGCCACCGAGCCTGAAGTGATAGAGACATAGTTTGGAGACCAATACTGTCTCCATAACTTGATCTCCTCCAAATAAGCTCTCTTGAACTCATGGTAGTCATCCATTGGCGGACCCTCTAAGTGTTGAAACAACCCCTTCCATGCCATGAAGGGTGTGAACAAAGTCGAGTTCCGCATCTGGTGCAAATCACACCAACTATCGAACTCTTGGATGAAGTCATCCAACTCAATGGTACCCACTATACCAGAGTAACACCTAAGACCTTTGGAGGCCCCATAAATCTTGTCCATGTCCCACAACAACGGTGCGGACACACCAAGTGCACTCTCAACTGAATCAGCTCTTGTGTCAAACTCCAACTCAGAGTCAATCTCCTCCCTCACTGGGACCTAAGATACAGGCTGATACCAAGTACCACTCTGAGTAAACCCATTGCGTACTACAGGGCTGACTCCTCTGGAATCCCCAAAGAACTCCGTCGTGACCAAGTAACTACAACAACAAACCCAAACCACCAACTACAATCGCAAGTCCCAACCGCAAGTGCTCCACCAAGTGCCAACACCACCACGTGCCAATACCAACTAAGCACCACCCACTACTGTAACTCTAACCAAGATAACTACACTAGGGGAAAGAGCAACTTGCCATTATAACACGCACTCTCATAGTCTGCAGGTCATCACTTCCTGCCTCACCATAGAGAAACAAAGGTAGTCCTGATTGGTCATCACTATAGCCTCACCACCAAGAGCACACCAGAGCACCAACGCTCAAAAGTCAGGGCACCTCACACAAACGTAGTGCACAAACAGGAAGTAGAGAATGGAGGGGATCCAATCACAAGAAATGTAAACAAAAACCCTCCATCTCATAACACAACATGGGACTGACTCTGCCACCATTTGGCATTTGACATAAGAGAAGTTCGTATCTAAGTCCTAAGCTACAAGGATCACCAAGAATGGGATCAAACTGCCTCTCCTAGCCAAATATATGTGTATAGATAACAGTAGCACAGTCACTAGGACAACAAGTGACGGTGGACCAGTTGGCTAGGGCACAAGTCTAGGAACAAGAGATCTAGGGGTCAAACCCTGTTACGCACAATCTAGCAGGAAAGGCTGAATTTACCAACCAATGACCAAGATCTACTCTAAACTAGCTAGCCTCACGCCAGCAAGCTGGCTTGCTGGCCCTTCTGGCTCTTTGTAGCCTCTCATAGCCCATAGCCTTATGCCTCAAAGCCTCTATAAACAGCCAACAACTAGGCACTGATTACAGTCAAGCCATACCCACTCAAGCATAGAGAATCCAAGTGATGCTCGTCGGCCTCTGTCCACCATAGCCAGGAACTCGAAGGCTTAACATCAAAGAAGTGAGCTCTCTAGAGCTCACTTCAAAACTATACCCCCTGGACTCGAGCTAGCTCTGAAACCCTAACCGTCCCGCTAATGGCACACTCAACGGTGTGAACAGTGCAAAGTGATGGTGGGCCCCACCGTGAAGTCCGTTTCCCCAAACATGAAATCTGACTGTCGGAAAGTAATCTTTGAGAAATTGTTGAAATAACTCTAACTACTATCACTAGAACTCCAATGTCCGAGCATCTAGATGCGGCACTAAAAATGGTGTGACAACTCCCACAATCCTTAAAAATTCTAGACTTCACATGTTGGGACCCAATTTGCTACAATTTTATCACTTAGCCATTTCTCCTTTTACACAAAGACCTCACAACTCCACCTTGAAGCCTTTGAAAAAAATTAAGCTCCTTTCCTTCTACAAGAGTACATAAATTTTCAAGTCCTAGACCTATCCATAAATAAGTATAAGAAGGATAATATAACCTAGGGTTTCCATCACTAAAGCCATGAACCTAGGTCCAAAATGTACTACCATTCAAGCTCAAAAGTGATCATGATGCAAAATCTGAAGCTTGATCAGAAAAGGATTTGAGATTGGCAGATCGAGAGCACCTTTGGTTCAAACCCGTCCTTCAACACTCTAGCTCCCATACTCTACTAAAACTCTCTTTCTCCAAGTCATTAATAGTTACATTAACCATATGAAGAGCCTTGTGGATCAACTTGCTTTTTTGAAGGTGGTAATTGGTCCAATTAAGCTAATTAGAGATGCATTTTAGGGTCTAACACCACACTACATGCAATTTGTGACATTAATTCCTACTTGCAAGCTACTTCCAAAGTGGGATGAGTTGGTTGTAATGCTACTTGGTGAGGAGGTGCAATGATTGCAAAGGCTAGCTCCACCTCCACCAATGTCCTAGAGGCTTGTATTTTTCAAGGATAGGAGGATTTTGAGGTAGTGGACAAGGCATGAATGTTGCCAGAGGTGGTGTTCATAATGTTGGCAATCAAGTTAGTAATGGATGTGAAGCATTGAAGTAATAGATGTAGAATACTAGACAAAAAATAGACAATGTGCTCTTGGTACTTACAACTACTATCACCAGCAAGGGCACATTTCCAAGTTCTACTTCAAGAATCAAAATGACCAGCACAAGCAAGAATGCTATGCTTGCATAGAAGACTATGAGCATCTATTAGTAGTCACCCATCAGAGCAATGCAATGTTCTATCTTGAAGTTGATTGGGTGATTGATTTTGGTGATACAAATTGAGAGTGGTTCACTACCGTTTAGCCTAGAAAAGCACCACAATACATGGGGACAAGAGATGACACCAAGCACCAGATCCAACAAATAGGTCACATTTTGCACTTTATTGCCCATTCTTCATTACAAGGAATGCAAAATATTCTCCATGTGTATATCATAATCAAAAACTTGCTATTTGTAGGATAGTTAGTAGAGCAAGGTATGCAACTGTGCTTCAACAAAAATGGATGCTTTGTTGAAGATGTTGATGGTAATCTTATAGCACAAGGTAGTAGGAATGGAAAATTGTTTAAGCTTGATGCTTTTGCATCTCTATTGCAATCTATCATGTATGGACAAAGGTGTATAGTAGTGCTTGATATTGTCATCTAGCACAAGCAAGTTAATCATATGAACCTCCAAAGGTTGAAGAGTCTTCCTTCCTTTGGTTTAGTCATTGAGTTGCCCAAACTTGTTTTGGTTGATACCTCTATTGTATGTGGAACATGTAAGTAGCAAGCAGGCTAGACAACCATTAAGTGCCAAGGTAGACATGCTAACAAACTCATTGAATTGATTCATACCAATATATAGACTCCTTTTTGAAAAAGAAAGACTTTTATAAACATCAATTAAAATTTTAGACTTTCAAAAATTAGTAGAGAAGAAATTTGGTTTTAGTGTCCTTGGGTTTCTCCTCTTCAATCTTGATCCCTTCATGTGAAACTTTATGGCCCAAAAAGTTACATTTTTATGCCAAAAGTGTAATAATGGAGATTATTGGTGAGTTAGTAAAGGCTAATGAAGTAGCAAATAGGACAAATTAGCCTAGAATATTTTAGAAGTATCTAGAAAGCTATCTAGAAAGTGCCTTCTAAATATTGAGTAATGTGCACACCAAGTGGCAACTTCTAGTGGGAAGCTTCTTGAGAAGCTTCCCGGCTAGCCTACCTTGGACCCCAAGTAGGTAGCTTCTAGGAGGAAGCTTCTAAGAAGCATCTAACTAGCTTAGTTTGCACACCAAGTAGACAGCTTCTAGAAAGAAGCTTTTTAGAGGTTTCTTGATTAACTTGACTTGCACTCCAAGAAAGCTGCTTGAGGAAACTTCTTGAGAAGCTTCTTAAGAGCCTTTTATACTCCTTATAAATACTAAAGCCCAAGCTCATGCTAGGCATTTGGAGTTTCCCTCATTCAAGAGTCCTCATGTGATCTTCAATTTCCATTCTCCTATTTCTCTCATTGGTCTTTTACATGAGTATTAGAGCAAGAATAGGATGGATGGAATTTATGGCCCACCATATCCATTTCTATCAAACCATTGGGATTTTGTGTCTGTGTATTACCCAAACATCATTTCACCAAATTCATCACCTCATGCTTTGGGCAATATTCTGAACACAATCACCTTGTCCAAGGAACCCTTGGTACTTCTGGTTGTAACTTATGAAGAAAGGTGGACATATTGCATTTATAAGTTAATTTAGATAAATTGGGGGTAATATGATAGAGTAGTAGACATGGAGGCAATGATTGAGGTTATCATTGCTATGGAACAACAAATAAAGCACCTTACTTGATGGTTGGATGAACAAGACCATCAACAACAAGAGCACATAGAAAGAGAACTATTTCAAGAAGGAGAAGAACAAATCTGATTTCCAAAACCTAAGGTATTTGATGGCAAGAATCTCCTTGGCATAGTGGAGAATTTTGTATTTGATTGTGAATGTTATTCGAGACTACAAATCTTCAGGATGAATAGTTTCAAGCTTAGCTTGAAACTCTTAGCTTCAAGCCAATTGGATGGAGTGGTGAAACTATGGTGGTAATTTTGAGTGGAGTGAGCTTAATGGTAGTTTATTATGCCAATCTTGACATGGGAAGAATTCAAAGGTGCAATAATTGGGCAATTCTAGGTGATAAATGTCATACAAACTGCACAAGATAAGTTTCTAGAGTTGTAAAAATTTGTTTTGTAATAAGCTATATCTTGCAATTCCAAAACACCATTATGAAAATTCTAGATATATTGGATGGTGAAGCTCTAGATCAGTTTTTGAGTAGCTTGAAGTCACAATCTCCTTGTTGCTCAAAATTGTAAAAAACAATATGCAGACCACCATTATTGTGATCTCACCTTTGAACTCGATGATAAGGTCATGCTCTCCTCTAGTAACCTACCCCTCCCACTTGATATCCAAGTCAGTAAACTTACTCCTAATTGGATAGGACCATTTGATGTCACCCAAATCATTTCTCCTATTGCTTATCAACTTACCTTGCCTTGTCACATATGCATCTACTTTATCTTTCATGTTTCTAAGTTGAAAACCTTTGCTCCTAATCAATCTTCTTTTTCTTCTTGTGTCTAACTTTCTCTTCCTTTTGTCTCTATCAATGATCATGAGGAGTATGAATTTGATTGTATCCTTGCATGTTGCCATATACAACATACAAAGTACAAAGTCCTTTGGAAAGGGTATCCCCTTCATGATACCACTTGGGAGCCTCTTTCTCATCTCCAAAATGCACAAACGGTCATCAATAAGTTTGAAGCTTCAATGGCCATGAGGATGTCACTAACTAGCGGTAAGGAAATATGTAACAATATGGAGTTTACCGACAAGTAAGTCAAAGCTAATGAAGTAGAAAATAGGCCAAATTAACCTAGTATTCTAGAATTATCTAAGAAACTACTTGGTATCTTCCAAGTATTGGATAACATGCACGCCAAGTAGAAACTTCTAGGAGAAAGCTTCTTGGGAAGCTTCCTGACTAGCCTACCTTGGACTCCAAGTAGGTAACTTCTAGAAGGAAGCTTCTAGGAAATTTCCAACTAGCTTAGCTTGCATGCCAAGTAGGCTACTTCTAGAAGGAGGCTTCTTGAGAAGCTTCTCGATTAACTTGGCTTGCAACCCAAGAAGCGGCTTAAGAAAACCTCTTGAGAAACTACTCAAGAGCCTTTTATATTCTCTATAAATACCAAAGCCCAAGCTCATGCTAGGCATTTGGAGTTGCTTTCAGTCAAGAGTCCCAATGTGAACTTTACTTTCCAATCTCCTATTTCTCTTCTTAGTCTTTTACAAAAAGACACACTTGGACTTTTAAAAATAGAACTTCTATTGTCATAGCCATCTTAAGACTTCTTTTACATAGTGTTGATCACGTGCTTAAGTCTTACTATAAAATTAAAATTTCTCCCAAGAACACAATTACTTATCAATCTAATAGCACCTCCAACACTTGATGTATCTGATCCATGAAGACTATCTAATCATTAATGAGCCCAAAAGCTAAAACTCTCCATTCAAAATGCTAGTATCTTATGCAAAAGGCGGGCTTATGCACATCCTCTCCATCAATTCAAATTCTCCAATAGTTGCTTTGAAGACCCAATTTTAAGAAGTATTGTGCTTCACTTATATGATCTAACAAGTCATCAATCTAAAGCAAGTGATTGATTCTTCATGATTTTTATTAAGACCAAGGAAATGATACAAGATCAAAGCACTCTATCATCCTTTGGTTCAAATAATATTGGTGCTTCCCAAGGAGATATGTTATATCATATGAAATCCTTCTCTAAAAAACTTGGTCAATGTTATTTGAAGTTCTTCTAACTCCTTTTTTGATAATCAATAGATTGGTCTACTCACTAGAATACTACTTTGCAATAGCTCAATCTTGAAGTACATACCTCAATCAAAGGGTAATAATTTTGGAAGATCATTTGGAAACACATTTTCAAACTCCTATACTATCTAATCAACCATTACTTTTTGATACTTCTTGTCCTCACCAAAGAATCCTTGTGCAATAGGTTTGATCCACATTGCAAAAATATAAATATAAATATTCCTAAGTTTGGTCTACAACCTATACACTAACAAACTTCTCATCCCAAGAGTTACTACTCTTAGATGTCTGCCTCAAAGGTGTAGACAACCTAATTGGTAATTCTTACTTTGATATTGTACTTGAATTTATCATCAGGTCTAATCAATTTGAACCCTATGAAGTTCAATCCAAGGAAGAACCAGAATGATATTGTAAGGTAAGGGGGTAACTAAAAATCTCATCCACTAAAGTATTCTTTTTCATTCTTGAATGCAATTGGTTGTGAGTTCCATAAGTAGAAACTTTTGTACTATGCGTTGTCATCAATTTACTACTTAATGTTGAATCTATAGGAATACCTTATTCCTCTACTAATTGTATGGGCATTCAATTTGCAAAACTCTCATAATCAACCAAAAATTTTCAGCCAAGATCTGATGATTACATTTATCATTGGAAAATTCCAAAATTTCAAATTTAAGTGTTTGCTTATCATTTTCTTTTGAAAGTATAAAGGAAGTAATAATTTAAACTTAAGATTTAGATCCAAAGGTCTAGAAAAGAAACTTAAGCTTCAAAGACAACTTCAAAGGTCTATGGAGTAGCTTATTCTTTGATTTTAGACCCAAAGGGTTGAGAAGTAGGTTGGCTTGTGTATTCATATCCAATAGTCTAAAGGATATAATATTGAAAGAAAAAATTTGCAACTAGGAATTTGGGAGAGCAATGAGAATCACAATTTGGCTTTGAGATGGAGCAAAATTCATTAATCAATCTGGTCAAGAAAAGCCTACATAGAAATTATGCTAAATTTCATATGGTTAATCTGCCTATGTTCACAACAGCCCAATATTTTCATTCTACTTTTGAATTTTTTATTAAGAACTGTAAAACAATAACTATTGAAGTCTACTCTAATAATCAGATCTACTTATATTTATACTCTTGAACTTAGAGACTCTCATCTAGTTTTAGAAACATGTGGTGTAGATTGATCTTGTATCTAAACTCTTGATTGTTGGGTACCAATTGATACAAATCACCTCACTCAATTCCATAAGTAGGGGGCCATGTGAGTAGCCTTCATGCAAGTCTCACAGTCCCATGCTTGCAATAGCCATGCCCATAGGTCTTATACTCATAGGTCCTAGAGCTCGCAGCCCACAATCCCATAGCTCTCATACTTTATGTATGACACATTTATTGTGAACTTCAACTTCTTTTCTAAGGCATTTTTTCATGATCTTGGTGTTTATAGAAAGCCCTTGAGAAGTCACTTCCAATGAGATAAAGCAAGCCTCATGTGCATCTATATTCCTAAAGATATATGCTCCAATATGGACTATTTTTTTGTTCACTCCCATAAGTGGAATCTCATGATTTGGAGATCCCATACTTACACTTCTACACTCCCATAGAAGATCTGGCCCGTACTTACTCTTCAATATTCTTGTAGAAAAGCTGTCCCATATTGACTCTTTTACATCCCCTATGATATTTTTCCCAAGGATTTTTCTCATAATTAATTAGACTCCATACTTAACATATAGTTCAAAGGACATGTCTCCAAAGGCAAGAAGAAAACCCAAAGGTAAGGAGAAAGCTCGTTCCTTTGGTTCTGGACCCAAAAAGTTGTGAAGTATATTCACCTTTGGTTAGATTTGAAAGAATAGAAAGATAGTATGCCTTTGGGATGAGACCAAAAGGAATGCAAGATAAGTACAAAGATCTTACCAACCACTTACAAACGACATAACTTGTATCATCTCTAAAGACAATTGCAATGAAAGTAAGTTAGCACATGCTGACCCATGATAACACTTGTGAGCCATGGTGACAAGAAATTTTATAATATGTGGGGTTGAATCAACCTTGGGAAGATCTAATAGTTTTTGATGAAATGATAGTACAACATACAATTTGCCGGCAATCAAGAAGGTGGGAAAGTGGTGGACAAGGATAATTCATCTACTCCTTTGTGCAAAGTCAAGATGGTAGAGAATATCATAGACCAGTCCAGACTTGGGCTTACTTTCACAATTATATTTGGACAATCACTATAGTTAGCAATTGGATCTCAACGTAGACCCAAAGGAAAGTTAGGCCTAAAGGCAAGAAACTTATACCTTAGTCCATTCCATAGCACACAACCACAGTATGAGAGGACCTTGTCAAGAGAGACCATTGAATTTGAATCAATACTTTGGAGATGTATGTTGGGAAGAGAAGTTTTAGAGAGGAAATATTCTAGATGTTCCTATTGTGGGACTGGTTGTACTAATCCATAGATATAGGGTAGGAAATCAAGGACATGAGACTCAAAAATCAAGGAGTAGAGTTACCAAGACAAAGATAAGTTGCAAGGAAATCCAAACCAATGGACTTGGAAGCATTAGAAGGATGTGTAAGGACCATGTGCAGGTGTAGAAAATATGCTAAGAAGGGATACTCAATTTCTAAATGCCAAGAAATTGGTGAATAAAGTGGATCACTTGTTTGATTGTCAAAGACAATTCCAAGAATGGTTGGAGAATTAGCCTCTATAGGGACTTGGTAAGATGTGATGTTGTTCTAAACTTACTTAGAATATTCAGGCTAAGTTGGACAACCTATGTCACAATGAATGAAGTGTTGTTCTTTCAACAAGTGCTTGAAGGCAAAGGCATTGGCTAGGCTAGGATATTTTATCAACAAGTCAACCAAATATGTTGTGCCTTATAAGAAGAGGGATCCATTACCTAGTTCCTTTTGATCCATTTTTACATAAGCTTGGGTTTTTGAAACAAAATCTGAGAAGGACTTCCTTGGCCACAAATTGAATGAAGATATTTTGAGAAGCTAGTAGGAATGGATTGTAGCTACAAGGAAGCTATAGCAAAAAGAGGAAAATTTTGGCTCAAAAAAGAAAAGCATTGGATAGAGTTGAAGGAAGAAATGGTCAATCTAGCCAAAGGACATATCACTCCAAAGAAGAGGAAAGCCACACATTCACTAGAGGCGGTAACATCTTGGTTGAAGAGAAAGGCAAGGAAGGAAGATGGCCTTGTGGAACATCAAGCTGAGGTGTAGGAGGTTTTTTCTACTACTACATCAGGCTATAACTCCAAAGGGGAGTGATCAATATTGGGAGGGAATCTGAGGTATCTTATCCCATCAAAGATGGATGATGTTGAAATTAACAAACACTTAGGAGATTTGGAATTAGATGGGTTGTTTCCAAAGGAGGTGGTGTTTCCCAAGAATCTATAGACAAACAAACGAGATCATCTGAAGTCAATGCAAAAGATGAAAGTAAAGATAACCCTTTGGGACATAGAAGTGGAGTTGATCAAACCTAAAAGTGACCCAAAACCCACAATGCCAAAGGCCATTTTGGTTGAGAAATGATTTATACTCCATATGTTAACCACCGGGATGGTTCCCATAGAAGAATTTCTGATAGAGATCTTTGATAAGAGCAAGTTGTCAAGAGTTGAGAGTATTTTTGAGTTGCCAAGGTGGATGCATCATACTTTGGAGGAGTGACAGAGTGAGATCCAATATTATAGAGGAAACAAGAGAAAATGAAGCAAGCCAAGGAAGAACAAAAGGCTTTGATAGGTTTCATGAAGAAGGAATTGCATAAATAGAAGGTAGAGAATGGCCTTTTGATGACTAACTTAGAACCTTAAATTAAGGAGTTAGAAGAACTTAAAGAGCATTTAGTTGTTGTCATAAAGGAGAAAAAATTTATACAAAATGTGGCAGATTTGACCATCACAAAACTCAAGAGTGAGATAGCCAATGCACATGCTAAGTGTAAAATGTTGCAAGAAACCAAGGGAAGGGAAGAGAAAAATTGGGTGGTATTGTAGGAGGCAAAAAAATCAAAGATCAAAAGTTAAAATAGAAACTAAAAGGTTTTATTGATCAGTTTAAAGCAATGATAGTCCAGGTGACTCAATTTGAAATGGTGTAATGCAATGCCAATCCAAAGCAAAAAGTAGCAAACAAAAGAGCAATCATAAAAGCCAAAGGCCAAAGAAGCAAAAAGTCTTGATGAATAAAGGACACTAGATCCAAAGAAGAAGGTAGATGAGCTGCAGAGGAGATTGTAGAGTGTAGTAGATAGTTTTATAGGATATACTTTATTAAGTGATGAGATTTAATTGCTATAGAAACCTAGAGGTAAAGTTAAGAAGAGTAGTGGAAAGCAATGGGAAGAAAAAATTGCAAAGTTTCAAAAAGAATACAAAGGAAGAAAGAAGAGAGTAAGGAGTATTTAAAGTATACCTTTAAAGTTGTAGGAGAAAAGTAAGATAGAATTCTCACAAGAGTACATGAGAAAAGTTAGGAGATAAGATAGTTAGAGTTAGGGAGCACTCCAATTCCTTTGGAGTTAGTCAAATGCCTCTTGCAATGCGATGTAAACCCAAGCATTTAGAGTTTTGATAGGCATCATTGTTTTTTTGTGTTGTTTTAGAGTAGCATTTAAATCCAAAGGGTTGAGTATTTAATGCCAGCATTTGAAGTGTTATATGTTCAATTCAATGATTAACTATTGAAAGACCTTATTGTTCTTTGTTATTTTCTATCATCCTTGTGCAGGTGTATGCCTTACAAAATTTTATCTATCAGCTGAATCTTAACAATAAAATTTCTTTGCTCCTTGTTTGTTTAATCCTTGGAAGCAAAGGCAAGTATTTTAGAGCAATCCCTTGATGGTCTTAAGTGTGATTGTAGTGTTGACAATAAACAAAAGAATTTTAAGGAGTGTGAATTGTATTGGCAAATCCTAACCTTGGATGGTGACTCAGTTTCTTGAAGTGTTCTAAACTTTAAGGCAAAATTGCAGTCCTTTGGAAACAAAGTGCAATCTGTCAAAGCTACATCAGACTTTTGGATAGAAAACACAAGCCTTCATACTTAGGAGTAGACCTTCAGACCAAATCCTACCTTTGGCTGGAAGTTGAGGCCTTTGGAGTTGAAATGCAAACTATTAGGTGCTATGCCAAACCTTTAGAGTCAAAGTTAAAGGAAAGTATTTTGTGGGAGATAAAGTCAATGAATTGAAACATCACTTCCAAGGGTTGATTGGATTTATTCGGATTATGCGTAATTTTATAGTTGTGATTTTCTATGATACACCTATGTCGGGGACATTTCCTTCTTTGGGGAGTTATCTTTGCCCAAGTAGTGAAAAATGGAACAATAAAGGACTAAATTTGTAATATCTACTAAAAAATCTCTCCATTTTGTACCATATCCTTGATAGAATGATTGGTTTCTTATCATAGAACCAAAATGTGGTGAGTTAATGTATTATTACAATCATACCTTGCAACTAGATCAAACTTGCATAGGTCAAGCCTTCAATCTCATTGGAACTAATTAGGTTCTTAATAAGTGGTTCAATATCTTCTAATATGATATATGACTCTTTTTTTCTTTGATCATCATGCTTCAAGAACTCCATTTGGGAAATTGGTCAAGGTCATTCATATGGGCATTTAGCAATGCAATATCTCATTTGTTGGCAATATCAATAGTAACCATTTTGTCAAAGCTACTCTTGGTTTGCCATGCCAAGTGGTCTTTGTTAGATGGCATCAATCTCCAGAATTTGGTTCATCTACCCATGCTTGGTTCTTTTGCACGTTTTATGGAGATCTAGGTTGATACTAACTTATATCAACCAAGGAATCAAAGTGATCAACCATCTACATAGCTTCTTCTAGATGTTTGGGTTCACATATGGTAAATTCCAATTTGGTGTGCAATTTCAAGCCTCTCACAAATCAATCCAAAGCTTTTTGTTCTTGTGTATTTGAAATTAGCATTATGGTGTTGTGGAATTGAGGAATATAACCTCTCACAAAACTATCTTGTCTCAATTCTACCAATCAATCTAGCTCACATAGCATTCATGGCTTAGAATCTCCCAATGATTGCACTCTTGTAGGCTTTCCATGTCAAAATTAGAGCAAAAAATTTCCATTCCATTTTCTCCACTTAGAATTGCTACCATAGTTTTACCACTCCATCTAGTTGACTCAAAGCTAAAAGGATTCACCTCAAATCATCTAGAAGATTTGTGGCTTCAAAATGACATCCATAATCAAAAAAAAATTTTATTGTCTCCAATAGATTCTTGCCCTCAAATACCTTTGGTTTTGGGAATGAAATTTAATCTTCTTCCCCTTGAAATGTTACTCTCTCCAACTGCTTGTGTCATTGACTATCATAATCTCTCTCTCCCAACAATCAAGCAAGATGCTTGATTGTTATATATTATTGCATAATAATGATAACTTTGTGCATTGCCACCATGAATACAAACTCTACAATACTACCTTCTTTGCAATTATCTATGTTAATACATGGGTACAATATGTCCACTACTCTCTATAAGTTACAATAAGAAGGATCAATGATTCATTTGACAAGATGATCACATTTTAGAAATCTTGGCCAAAGCAAGAAGTGATGAATTGCTAAAAAGATGCTTTGATAGTAAACTAACATGGAAGTACCAATGGCTTGTGAGAAATTGATTTGGTGGTCTATAAATTCCATTCATCCCATTCATACTTTGATACTAATTTAGATGACCAAGAGAGAGAAATAAGAGAATTTAAGTTCATAATAGAAGGTTACATTGAAAACTCTCAAGTAAGGAAAACTCCAAATGCTTATCATGAGCTTTGGCTTTGGTATTTAAATGGAAGCTAAGAACAAGACTCCCAAGAAGCTTTTAAGGAAGGAAAGTTCCTTTTAGAAGCCAACTTTCTTGGAGTGCAAGTCAAGCTAGTCATTCCTTGGCATACAAGCTAAGCTTGCTATTTAACTTGGTGTATAAGTTACTGAAACTTCAAGAAGTTCCTAAAAGCTTCCCACCAAGAAGCTTCTTGGATGAGCTTTGTTTAACTTATAAGCTACTACTAACTTTTCTATTAACTCCATATTATTACATTTTGGATTTAATCTTAAGTTTGCGAGAAGGAAGAGAAGAGGAGGATGATCATTCATAGAGGTGTCAGCTCCAAAAGAAAGGTGACGTGTGATGCGGGGCTGAGTAGAAGAAGAGAAATGGAGAGTGGAAGTTTGGAGAGCAAAGAATCCATTCCAATAAGGCAACTACCGCTGAGAAGAAGAATGTCAAGTAAAGAAGAAGAAAAGAAAGAGAAAAGCCCGAAAGTCAAAGTGAATCAGAGCAAAGGAGTGGAGTATCTACGGGAGATTGTCTGCCCATTGTTAATGAAGTTGGAGGAGAAGAAGAGAGAAATGCAATCAGAGTGTCCCAAGGTAAAGACTGTGTTGCAAGTGTTGGCAAAGTTAGAAGAAGAGAACTTGGAGTTGAAAAAGATCATAACCCAAGGAGAGGAGCGGAAAGAAGTACTACAAGTAGATGTAATAGTATAAAACCAAGTAATTGAGAATTTAAAGAAGGAAGTGGGAAATAAAGAGAGAGTAATAGAGCAAAATGTCATAGTTAAAGAGAGATAGATAGTTGAGTATGAAATCTTGAAATAGCAGTTTGTTGACTCACGATTAGAAATCATCCATGCTATGGCAAGAGAAGCAGAGAAGGAGCAAGAGCTTAACACAGTGATGGAGAGTGTAGAAGAGAAGAAACATCTTTGGCAAAGAGAGTTGACAGTGAGATATAGAGAGGAAGAAAGATTAAGGGAGTTACTTCGTAATCTGGAAGAGAAGATTGTTCAGAAGGAGAAGGAGAAGGAGACTATGAAAGCCAAATTCACGGTAGAACTAGCAATGTACACGGAAGATTGGCAGGCAGATCAAGAACATGAGAGAAAGATGAGGCTCAAACCACTAAAGGAGGTCGTAGTAAAGATGAATGCAATGTTGAGTACAAAAGCTAGTGTGAGGATTAAAGAAACAAGATTGCATGAGTTAAGGTTGTTGGCGCATGAGATGAGGAGAAGAAATGTGAAGAATAAAGATTTGAATGCTTTGCTAATTAGTCTCAAAACTCATGTAGATAGGAAGATATTGGAAGTGGAAGACAATATCACAATTAGATTAGATTTAGTTAAGTTAGAGATAGATAAACTTTGGAAGGATGTAAGAGCAAAGCCTAAAGTAGATGAGATAGGAGTACAGATATCTTTGGAGTTACCATTAGAGATATTAGAGAAGAGTGGGTCAGGAGATCAAGAATTAGAAAGGCTACACATGAAGGGAAGGGTAGATGAGGAAGAAGAAGTAGTAAAATTAGTAGAAGAGTTAGTAGTTGGTAAACCCGAGGATAGAGTAGTATGTGAGGTTACTTTGAGATTGGTACTAGAGGAAAAAGTAGACATCAGATCAAAGTAGTAATAGTTTTGAGATATGAACAGGCAAATATGAAGAGGTGCATTGTTTGTTTGGATCTACAGGTAGAAAGAGTTGTTAGGAAATGGTATAATTGTTAGATAACTGTTGGATAGCTTCACTATTTAAAGGTGAGATTTGCAAGATGTTGTTGTTTAGTATTCATTTTCCTGTGAATAGATAAAGCACAATGTTGTGAAGCAATGCTTGTCGCTTGAGCTTGATTCCAAGTATCAATGATGTGTTTGCAATTTTGAGTGTTTGTAGAATTTCAAAGTGCAAATCAATGTTTGTTGGATGTTGGATTTTGCAGCCTTGATCTTCATTTTGTGTGTTTGATCCTAAGCAATGCCTTGGTAGATCTGAGAGGAATTGCAGTGTTGGTAGTATTCTGCATTTGTGAGTGCAGCGTAGTGTTGATGTGAAGTAATTTTGATCAAGGAAGTTGTGCCTTTAGTGGAGGGGTGGAATGCAATTTTGTGCAAAGTTGTTTTGCAATGAAATGCCATTTTTAGGAGGGACTAAATCATCACAATCAAGATTGTTTGGAAAGATTTGATGGAGTTGTGATTGTGATTTGATGGAATTGTGATTGTGATTTGATGGAGTTGTGATTAACTGATTAACTGGTGACAAATTATTGTGACAAGACTACAACATAGTGCTTATTACTCTCTTCTAGGTGTGATTTCTACTTGAGAGATTAAAGAAGAAATTAAGAAGAATCATTTGACTTCATATTTGACCAATTCTAAACAATATCTCTACGGGAACAAACTTTACTTTCTTGATTACCGCAAAAGTGATATTTGCGAGGTTGTCACATGATTTTTTGGTGCCATTGCCGGATACAAATACTTTTGAGATACAAATCTCAAAAGTGTAAGAATACAAAGCCAATTTCAAAACTAGGTGTCAAAGAAATATGAATGTCTGCATTAAGAGAACAATGGGAGGAGAGAGTTTGAAGACAAACATTGCATCGTGAAGAAGACAAACACTAGAAGATCCAATCTACTTTTGACAAAACCGAATGGGAGGCGTTGGTCTTTCAACTTCTTCATGAAGTGCAAGAAGCCTTGCAAGAACTCAAACAAAAGAAACGCAAAGGCGGTTGGTAGGGCTATTTTCATCTCTCTCTTCCAAGAAGAAGAAAGACTTGAGCGGGCAGACATATTCATTACGACCCAATACACCGACTTCCCCTCAAGCTGTAAAGGAAGTCAAATTTATAAAGAAATTTGTTTGGGAAAAGATAGCACAAATCCTAACAGAAGAAGAGTATCAACATCTTTTAGGCACAATTCCTTGATTGTCTCAAAGGAATTTCAAAGAACACTCCAAAGGTGTTGAGCCTCTTTCTTCTACTCAAGTTGAAGTTTATACAGTCAAAGAGGAAGTAATTGTTGAAGAAGACCCAACATTGAACTTGACTAATGGGAATCCATGGGTTGCCAATACAGTGTAATACAAGCTAGTTCCTTAGCTCTATCAAGTTCAACCTTACCACAGTTGATTCTACCAAGCCAAACCATGAATTCACTACCTGTCACCCAACATGCATATAAAAAGTGCAAGGGGATTGAACAAGACAAAGACCCCAATGAATTCATCAAGGAATTTGAAGTCATTTCCTTTTCCAATAAGGAACATGACTCAACGGATCGATTGAGAATTTTCCCAAGTCTGCTTTGAAAGAAAGCTTGGAGTTGGTATACTCATGTAACCCAAAAGAGGTTCGTGCCAGCGGACTGGGCAGACTTGAGAAACAATTTCCTCAAACAATTTTGGGAAGTTGATTATGACACAAGTGTCTTTGTGGCACTCAATGACTTTGGATAGAGGCAAGAAGGAGAAGTTTAGAGACTACTCTAAGTAGTTCATGGCGCTCTTGAACCAAGTTCCAAAGAAATTGGGTGTGGTGGGTTACTCCAATGCCCAAGCCACTACTTGGTTCTTGGGAGGACTTTCACCAAAGATTTGGATCTTTGCCAAGGTGAGGAATGTAACTTCCTTGGATTAGGTACTCAAACACATTTCCCATTATGAGGCGGCTCACTCTCACTCTACCAGTAATCAAAGAAATTGGGAGAAGAAAGGCAAGAAGCCTAGAAGAAGAGCTTCTCGTAGTACATCTCCTTCTTTAGAAGAATCCTCCACATCTTCAAGTTTTTCTTTGGAATCCAAAGAAGTATCAAAGCCAAGAAGAATATGAAGATGTGTAGGCAAGAAACCACACACACCTCTAGCAAAGAGTGTACATAAGGCAGACAACAAGTTGGATGCTCTTATAAAAGAGTTTTTGGATTTTAAGATCTAGATGATTGGGGTGAAGGACCAAAGAAAGCTCCCATCATTTGGTAGATCCAATATATGGTGCACCACATGTGGCAAGTGAGGCCATGCAAATATGTAATGCAATACTTGTAATGCATTTTTGGTGTAGCAGATTGATTGGGTTCCAAGATGGAACCAAGAAGAGGAAGAGGAGGCAGTGTACCAAACTCAAGAGGTACTGCCTTGGGCGAGTACATAGTACCAAGGTCCAAGATATGGACCAAGGGAATGTAACCTCAATGCTCTTCCATGAAGACCACCGATGAGCAACCAAAACTGAACTCAGAATGTTGCACTCGGAGCATGTTACAATTGTGGCTCAATGGGACATTGGTCTCCAAATTGTCCGGAGCCAAGACGGCAAATTGGGTATGTTCCCTTATGTGTGAATTGTAAAGGATCTGGTCATACAGGCAACCAATGCCCTGATCCCCCAAACCCAAAGCCACATGTGAAATATGTACAGACCCCAACCAAGTGTGTTGCACTTCAGGTGAAAGGGGATACAAATGTAAATTGTATAACACTTGAGGAGGAGAGACCTCAAGAAGGCAGCTCGGCCTCTGAAGGTGAATAGCCAAACCTCAAAATTTTGAAGGTTGAGACACACCCAAGTAAGAAGAAGCGTGACGCCAAGGAACTAAGTACAACCTCTTCATCCTCACAAAAGGCAAAGAGACTGTGCCCAAAGTCAATCATTTCTGCCAAGGAGGAAAAGATTCTAGCAAAGCTAAAGCTAAAGCTTTGCAGAAAGAACTCAAGGAAGCAATACTCAGAACTCAAGAGATAAGTTTGGAGGAGGAGACAAAGACAAAGCCTCCAATTTTTCCGGTGAACATCAGATCCAAAGTGAAGGATTGATCCAAGCCGAGGTGGGCCAACCTGAGGGACCTTGGGTTAAGACCACTAGTACTCCAATCACCATCATGAAGCGCCCCAAAGTCAAATTTGAACATGGTGAGACTTCAAATCTAAAGACAAAGGCAAAGAAGGTGAAATTGGAAGAAGTACCTCAATACAATATTGTAGCAGATTTGGCATCTACAAGTCAAACATCACATTCAAGCAACTATGAGAAGACAATAAGTTGTATAAGAAGCAACTAAATTCCGCTCTCAAAGGTGATGTCTAAAAAGGACCTGCCTGCTATTTATCAAATTGAACAAGAAGATCTGGGATCTCCGGAAGTTGATGTGGAGATTGCAAGGTGCATGATCATGTTGATACCCATTGATTCAAGTTCCGGTGTGAATGTCATAACCAAAGATACTGCAAATTGGCGGGGTATCATATGTTTGAGCCAACATCCCAAGTTTTGAAATTTGCAGACCAAACCGGGAGACAACCATTGGGCATGCTATCAAACATTACCATAGTCATTGGACGGGTGCCCTTCAAGTTGAATTACATTGTGTTGTGACTAATGACCAAAACAAGTTACCCATTGTTGATCAGAAGACCCTGGTTGTATAGTGCTCAAGTTGTGGTGGATGGGCACTAGCAAAAGTTGCGGTTTAAGGACATTTTGTCCAAAGACCTGAAGCTGGTGACCGTGAGTTGGACAAAGGTTCTCCATCTTGGGGAAAAAACTTTGTCAGGAGATGAGGATGAATCTGAAGACTCATTGTCTTTGTCTTTCAAAGATTTTGAGGACAAAGTCCAAGTCAATTACTTGGAATGTTACGAGGTGGACGCCAACAATGAAGACCCATATTACCTCGCCTTGGGTGAACATGACTTGAAGGGAGAGGGTTTGATGGCAGCTCAACTCGGATTGAGCCAAGTGAGTCATGTGGAAGGAATCATCAACACCGATGTCGTGCGTATATACATTGCTACACAACATACATCGCTGTCAACATCATACACTATAGAAGCACAACTCACACATAAGTCATACATAGACTCTAAAGTGCCACAATAATCAGATTGCTTAACACTCTCAACTCAACTCAACTCAGATCAGTACTTGATCTGTCACTCTATAAACTGCCAACAATTGGGCACTGATTACAGTCAAGCCACACCCACTCAAGCATAGAGAATCCAGGTGACGCTCGCCGGCCTCTGTCCACCATAGCCAGGAACTCGAAGGCTCAACATCAGAGAAGTGAGCTCTCTGGAGCTCACTTCGAAACTATACCCCCTAGACTCGAGCTAGCCTTGAAACCCTAATGGTCCCGCTGACGGCACACTCGACGGTGCAAACGGTGCAAAGTGACGGTGGGCCCCACCATGAAGTCAGTACCCCAAACACAAAATCTAACCGTCGGAAAGTAGTCCTTGAGAAACTGCTAGAATAACTCTAACTACCATCACTGGAACTCCAGTGTCTGAGCATCTAGATGCGGAACTACAAATGGCGTGACAGCTGTCGTGCGTATATATATCGCTACACAACATACATCGCTGTCAACATCATACACTATAGAAGCACAACTCACACATAAGTCATACATAGACTCTAAAGTGCCACAATCGCCCCCCTAGCTGGCGGTTAGGTCCCTCTAACTCCAGATAGCCATCTACTCTAAGTATATGGTATACCCTCTAATGGGCAAAGATCAGGAGGCCGGGTGCTATGGAGCCCCATCGTTAGTCGCCTGTCTGCAATCTATACCATATAAAGAATGAACTAGCTATAGGTCAAGTACATCTAGGACATAACCACTGTCCCTGAGGAACCACCGTGAGGGGAGGAGTCATACATGCCATATGCCATCCTCTCGAACAGCTATCACACACTAACATAGTAGCAGCTCCACCAGAAGAGCCACATAACATACACCTCAAGCCTGCACGTACAAGTGCCAAGCTTGGGTCCATAGTACCATCAATGTTTGGAAGGTGGCATGGCGCACAATTGCGCACATGATCCTTCCAAACAACACCATCACGTCCTTCTAACACAAGGACTCCAGATGGCAAAACCTCGTGCACTCTCAAGATAGTGCGGCCTGTAGAAACATCAAGTGTCGTCGGTGCTGTCTGCTGTAGATATACATAGTCGCTTGGATGAAATCAACGGATCGAGGGTCTATAACCTCCTCCTTGAATGGTAGCATAGCGTAAAGTATCTCTATGCTGAGCAATTGCCAAGTTCTCAAAGGCCATCGGCATCACTCTCCGAAAGATCTCTGCCCGCTGAGAACATGCGCTCATCCATACATCGGGGTCATCCAAGTCCAAAACTACAGTAGCATCTCAACGAATGGCTACAGGTAAATCTGGATCTCGTCCATAGAGTAGAAAGTATGGAGAGAAGGATGCTAAGGAGGCTTGCCGGCTGAACCGATAGCCCATGGCCAACCAAGGTAACTGGAGATCCCAATCTCCCAAGTGGCCTCTCTGCAAACCATACTTTCATAATCCTCTCTTCACCGTCTGAACCACTCTCTCTGCTAAGCCATTTGCCTCAGGGTGATCTCGGGATGTAGTACGATGATCAATCAAAGCCTTGTCACACAAGACCTGAAACTCTCCCAAGAACTCTGTACCCTGATCAGTCAAAACCTCTGCTGGTGCACCAAAATGACTAAGAACTCGATCCAAGAACGAGTAAGCTGTCCCTTCACTAGACTTGTCAGGAAGTGCCACCAACTCAATCCACTTGGAGAAGTGCTCCACCATCACCAAAACATACCGATGATGTCTCACAGTCAGCGGTAAAGGTCCGGCAAAGTCCAAACTCCAATGGTAACCCAATCCCATGATAGGTAATGGGTGTAACTGTGGCGTAGGAGCATTGAATGATGCTCTAACTCGGTCACAAACCACACATCTGGCAACAAACTACTGTACCTCGGTCCGCATACCGCACCACCAATAATCTCTGGAGTAAGCTATATGTACGCTTTACTCCAAAATGTCCTAGCTCCTCATGAGCATGACGGACCAACTGTGGTCTCTGTGATGGAAGTGGTACTACTCGCACTCTACCATCCTCCCATACACGCAAAAGGTGTCTACCCTCCAATCTGAACCGTTTGGCTCGCTGAAGAACACGGTCTCTCTCCTTGTCCCAACTGTGCCACCCACAACACCAGTGCGAAGATAGTCCATCACTAAGACATCATCATGAATGTCTCGCTGAACTGTACCAATATCTTCACTCTCTAGATCTGTGACCTCAATAACTCCTCCTGTATGCGCTGAGAGAGATACCACCAAAGTCTCTGCAAATATACACAGAAAGGCCGATGCATGCCAACCTGGCACCATCTCCTCATCTGTCTCACCATGCCAACGTGCTCCGGTCTGATCCTGCTGGCTGGGACATGGGTTTCTACTCAACCCATCTGCATCACGGTTCACCACTCCAGGTCTGTGAACAACCGTGAAATCATACTCCTGTAAAATCAGAGCCCATCGTGCAAGCTTCCCTGAAAGCTTGTCGGACTCCATCAACCATTTCAGTGGCTGATGATCAGTGATGAGAGTGAAGGGGTTACCAAATAGGTAACATCGGAAATGTGCTACTGCCCAAACTGCTGCCAAGCACTCTCCCTCATATGAACTATACTTTGCCTCCGCTGAATTGTTGGAGCGACTAGCATAGGCCACCACAAACTCCTTCTCCTCATCATCATGTTGGGTGAGCACTGCTCCAAGCCCCAACATACTCCAATCAATGTGAACCTGAAATGGTCGTCCCCTGATCGGTCTCCTCAAAATAGGAGTAGATGTCAACCTCTCCTTGAGCTCTACAAAAGCTCTCTCCTGCTCATCTCCCCAACACCACTCCTGTGTAAGCTTGGTCAGCTTTGTCAAGGCCTTGGCAATGGCACTAAATCCTCTAACATAGCGTCGATAGAAGTTTGCCAACCCAAGGAATGCTCGCACTCTGCTCACATCCGTAGGCCGGGGAATACGTGCAATAGCCTCCACCTTGGTCTGCTGGACACCAAGTCCTCCAGGGTAGATAGTGTGACCCAAATACTCAACCTGCTCATGGAAGAACCTACACTTCCCAGGATGTAATTTGAGTCCATGAGATCTCAACCTCTCAAACACCTCCAACAACTGTCTCTCATGCTCCTCCACAGTAGTGCTATAAACCAAAATGTCATCAATATAGCACCGAGAAAAATCCAATCCAGCTAGGATCCTATCCATGACCCTCTGGAACTTAGCAGGAGCGTTCTTTAACCCAAATGGTAAGAACCTCCACTGATATAACACATCCTTGCCGTGAGGATCAATAGCCCAAAATGTTGTCTTGGACTTATCTTCCTCCCTGATCGGCAACTGATGATATCCCGCTCGAAGATCCAAAGTACTGAAGACCTTTGCATGCCCAATCGCATCAAAAATCTCCTCCGGTGTAGGCATGGCATACCGATCAGCCCTAGTATGTCGGTTGATAGGACGGTAATCTCCACACATCCGCCTATCTATATAGTTGCCATGCATATCCTTCTTGGCTGGCATCACTGTCGCTGATGCATACTCTCCATGTGAAATCTCCACCAAACCAGCCTCAAAAAGGTCACTACTCCGGCTCTGAATCAATGTCCTCTCCATATCACTATATCGATAAGGACGTCGGAAAACAGGTGTGTCGCTAGTCAGCTCAATCCGTATACTAGGTCCCTTCAGAGCACCCAAATCCTTCATACTGAAGGCAAAACAACTTGTGTGACTCCTCAAGAACCTCCAAACCCTCCGTCTTTCCTCTCCAGTAAGCTTGGGTCCAAGATCTGGCTCCCAAGTATCCTCTGTAACTGTAGTAGGAGTGGAAGACGTACTGACTGGCTGCTACACTGGGCCCTTGGGAGCAATGGTGTCATGCTCTCGACCACTAGAGGTCCCAACCTCTGTGTGAAAAACTCCCTCCACTCTGGCTGCAAGCTCCATACGTCCTCTGGCTGCATCCCATGTGGACCAAGGGTGTAATCCAAGTAGCCCACGCTCACCTGGATGGACTCCAAGTAGACCACTCTCCCTAGTAGCTACTGGATGTGTCCCAAGAATACCATGTCCACTCGGTCCATCGCCCCCAGCATGTGCCTGAATCGTCTTGATAGGCACAAGGCTCACAAGTGTCCGAGTGGTGATGCCTATCAAGCGCATCCTACGCTGCTCTGCCAAACCAAGGCTCACAATCCAGGTCAAACAGTTCAGGTCCATAGCCTGACCTAACACCTGACGCCTGGATGCCTCTGACACTGCTGGAACAGCGGTAATACTGGTGTGAAAACCCATCGCCCGCTCTCTCTCATCAGCATTGGGTTCCACCAACTGCTGTAACTGTGAGTCCCAAACAAGTCCAGGTCCTCCCTCTCGAAAAGCATGAGAGCCTGGGAAACTCATGAGTGTGGGAAATGCAGCTCTAGGCTGTCCAACTAGGTTCACCACTACCATAGGTGACCTATCAGCCACTACCACTGTCTGAGACTGACGCCCAACATCCAAGATATCATCAACAAGGATGTGGTCAAGTCGCTGAATCCCATCATAACTACGCTGTAGAACCTCTCTGGGTAAAAGGTTCGTCCACCAAAGACGAAGACGATGAGCCCGTGATCCCACTCTGGCTGCATCTAACAATACAGCAGGTCCCATCCATGAATGGACCTGATGTGTACTCGCCACCACTCTAGTGCGAGAATCACCCATCAATGGAACGTTCTCCAAAAGGTAAGCTGGAGAAATAGATTGATGAACCTGGAGATGTCATAGTATACTTAACATCTCCCAAAACACACCAGAACGAGGATCCTGAAGACCCAAACCATGGCCCGCATGTGTATGTCCCTGACATGGCCATCCAGAAATCACCAAGTGAATAGGCCCATGTCTCTCTAGGTCATACGCCCCCAGTAAGGAAATGTCTCCTGGTAAGGCCTTCTGGTAACCTCTGACTGATGACATCGGTAATAACTCCGGATACCGATAGGCCAAGTGTGCCACATGATGTAGAGAGACTCGCCTAGCAGTCTCATCTCTCTCTACTACAAGTACCTCTGTACTCGGATACCCGCCTGTAACACCGCAGCTAGTCCGGTGCTGATCCCACCAAACAACTCCAATAGGCATATCCCCTCTACTGGGTACTGCCAAGCAATGAGTGTGGTATCCAGAGGTGTCAAAGCAATTGCCTCTGGAGGCTCATCCTCACACTCATCCCCTGATGGTACAAAGGCTCCACTCCAAGCCTGCTGCACCAACTGATCTGCATGCTGCTGCAATGCCTCCTCTGAACTCCACAATGGAACATCCAAGGTGGATGGAACAATCCCACTCGTACTCCATAGCCGAGTGATCTCCTCTGGTACTGGAGTATCCTCTGCATGGGCGTTCCCCTCCAACAAGTCACCAGGCCAAGTAACTGCACCGCTGAAAGCTAAAATTGATGCTGCCATGGTCCCGGACTGTAGTGAGCCAAGACTGCCACTACTGGAACGTACTGGTAGGCGACATACCCGTCCCTCACCAGACTGCCAACCAGGTCTATAAGAGGCTGTCTCCTCCCAATAGTCAATACTGAAACCCATAGGGTATAACACTTCTCCCCCAACTAGCACATCATATGACTCAGCTATCGTCGCAATAGCCTGAGCTCTCACCACTGAGCTATCAGTCGGATGACCAGGCTGAACCTGGACAACAAGCTCCCCACGTGTGATGTACTGTGTCGAACCCCCACCTAGAGATGTCTGGATCTGAAATGGACACCTCTCCACATCGGTCTTCCGTAACTCCAGACCAACAACTGCAGCCTTCCCCAACATAAGGGGTTGCGCACCAGAGTCTAACAAGACTCTCTGTGGTGTATAGACCTTCCCTGAAGGTCCCACTAAACAAAAGATCCCCCTCTGGTTATCCAATAGGACAACACCAGGTGTAAACTGCGCTCTCTCAAAGGCCGGTCTAGCTGGCAACTCCTCTAGTCTAGCCGCTGCTGCCTGCCATAAACCACTGGTCGCTGAACGGATCCCATGCTCCTCAACCAAGTCAGCTCCACTACCAACCACCTCTGCTCTAGTAGTAGGAACCGCACCATCCCTACTCTCACACAACGTGGCAGCCAACCGGAACACTGGGGCTGGGTCAACTCCCAATGTAAACATGTCATTGGCTGAAAATGAAGGATGCCGCATAATCAGCTGAGCCGCCCCCAACATCATGCTAGACTCAGTCTGTGTAGTAGCAGGTGGCTGACTAGCAGGTACTCCATCAAGTACTCCATCACCACCTACCACACCTGCACTGGGACGTCTAGGAACCATGGATGTCGTCTACAATGCCTCAGATAGCCTGAAAGATTGGGGAAGTCTGACCTGTCTCCCAACCTCTCCTCTCTGTGGGTCCAACTCCACTGATGCTCCTCTAGGCTCTGGAGCACGTACTGCACTCCTAGTCATTGCTGTAGATGCATCCACCTGTGCTGCTCCGCACATGAAGTCCAAAGCATCTCTATCACCAGCATATGAGGTGGAAGCCTCAGCACCCGAATCTGATCTCCTCTGAGCAATAGCCATACTAGCCAATCTCTGCTCCAACTGCTCAATCCGAGTAGCCATAGCTGTGTCAGAAGTAAGGGCAGGTACTGCACCCCTACTAGGTGTAGATCCTCTACCACCACCTCTACCACCTCGTCCTCCATGAACTGGAGCTCCTCTACTACTTGCCATAGTAGCCCTACCACTCCGTAACTCCGGGTGAGGTCAAAACACCGGTCACTAGTGTGACCAAATCTGTGGCAATGCTCACACTGCCTCTGTGCTGGCTGTGATGCACCAGAGGTATCAGGTCCGCTGCCCTTAGTACACTCTCTCCTATGGTGAGGTCCACCACAAGTCCAACAAGCAACACCACCACTTACTGGCTGCTGCTGACCCGAAAATGAGGGTAAGGGTCTAACTCCACTAGGCCCTCCACTCACTCCATAGGATCTGGGCTGTCCACCTTGTCCTCAAAAACCAACTGGGCGTGGTGCACTCTACTACACTCTAGAAGAAGTCACAACCGTGGATGAGGTCTCTCTACCAAATCCAGCTGTCACCACTCTCTCCTCCACCATGTTGAGCTCAATACGCTCAACCAAACCAAAGACTACTGCCAAAGTAGGCGAAGTAGCCTGCAACAACGTAGCATCACGAACTCTACGTCGCAACTCCCTGGCCAGTATCCCATACCAAAACTGGACTGCCTGGGCCTCAGTAACTCCCTGAGTGAAACTGATCAGCCGCCTCATGCGAGTGTATGCCTCGCGTAGGCTCTCTCCAGCCTTCCGTTGGAACTCCTGCAAGCTCCTCAGCTTGTCAGTCCGCACTCCCTGGTAGTTCTACCTCAAACATAGGAAGAACTCAACCATGGGGTTAAACCCCGGTACCACACCACCTCCTGCAACGGTACCTCTACTCGTAGTAGCACTATCTCCAGCTAGTGCACCTCCACTAGCTCCACCAACACTACTCGAGCTAGAACTCGTAGGTACAGCCAACCTACTCCTGGCCACCGAACCTGAAGTGATGGAGACATAGTGTGGAGACCAATACTGTCTCCATAACTCAATCTCCTCCAAATGAGCTCTCCTGAACTCATGGTAGTCGTCCATCGGTGGACCCTCCAAGTGCTGAAACAACCCCTTCCATGCCATGAAGGGTGTGAACAAAGTCGGGTTCCGCATCTGTTGCAGATCACACCAACTATCGAACTCCTGGATGAAGTCATCCAACTCAATAGTACCCACTGTACCAGAGTAACACCTAGGGCCTTTGGAGGCCCCATAAATCTCGTCCATGTCCCACAACAACGGTGCGGACACACCAAGTGCACTCTCAACTGAATCAGCTCCTGTGTTGAACTCCAACTCAGAGTCAATCTTCTCCCTCACCGGGACCTGAGATACAGGCTGATACCGAGCACCACTCCGAGTAAACCCACTGCGTACTACAGGGCTAACTCCTCTGGAATCTCCAAAGAACTCCGTCGTGACAAAGTAACCACACCAACAAACCCGAACCACCAACTGCAACAGCAAGTCACAACCGCAAGTGCCCCACCAAGTGCCAACACCACCGCGTGCCAACACCAACTAAAACACCACCCACTAATGTAACTCTAATCGAGATAACTACACTAGGGGAAGGGCAACCTGTAACCTGCCATCATAACACGCACTCTCACGGTCTACAGGTCATCACTTCCTACCTCACCGGAGAGAAACAAAGGTAGTCTGATTGGTCATCACTCCAGCCTCACCACCGAGAGCACACCAGAGCACCAACGCTCAAAAGTCAAGGCACCTCACACAAACGTGGTGCACAAATAGGAAGCAGAGAATGGAGGGGATCCAATCACAAGAAATCTAAACGAAAACCCTCCATCTCATAACACAACACAGGACTGACTCTGCCACCATTTGGCATTTGACATAAGAGTAGTTCGTATCTAAGTCCTAAGCTACCAGGATCACCAAGAATGTGATCAAACTGCCTCTCCTAGCCAAAGCTACATGTGTATAGATAACAGTGGCACAGTCACTATGACAACAAGTGAGGATGGACCAGTTGGCTAGGGCACCAGTCTAGGAACAAGAGATCTAGGGGTCAATCCCTGTTGCGCACAATCTAGCAAGAAAGGCAGATTTTGCCAACCAATGACCAAGATCTACACTAAACTAGCTAGCCTCACGCCAGCAAGCTGGCTTGCTGGCCCTTCTAGGCCTTCGTAGCCTCTCATAGCCCACAGCCCTATGCCTCGAAGCCTCTAAACGCCCAAATGAGGCCTTTCTTGTTGCCACTTTGAACCTCCTCCAAAATTGGTGAAACTTCTCCAAATCTGCGAAACTCCTCCAAACTAGTGAAACTTCTCCAAATCTGGCCAAACAGCAAAACTCCTCCAATTCTGGCCCAAAAATCTGACGTAAATCTGACGTAAACCCTAAAGATGGATGTCCGCCAAATCCCCCGCTAAATTTCCACTCGAGCCAAATTGACAAAACAGGTTTTTCCAAATCACAATTTCATGAGAAGAGCTTTCCAACTCCACCTTCAATTTCACTTTCCTCCAAACTAGCGAAACTTCTCCAAATCTGGCCAAACAGCGAAACTCCTCCAATTCTGGCCCAAAAATCTGACGTAAATCTGACGTAAAATCTGACGTAAACCCTAAAGATGGATGTCCGTCTTGCCCCCGCTAACTTTCCACTCGAGCCAAATTGACAAAACGGGTTTTTCCAAATCACAATTTCATGAGAAGAGCTTTCCAACTCCACCTTCAATTTCACTTTCTGAGCCCAACTCGCATCAAATTGGTCCTGCCTTCACCTCCTGAGCTCAAAATCACAACACTGCTCAAAAATTGCTCCTTCTTTGCTCGAAATTTGGCCAGCGCTTCCTCACACCGTCCGCCTAACTGCCAAATTTGCATCAACTACACGAGCTTCTGCACACTAGGGAAACACAGAACCTGAATCGAGCTACCACGATCCACCGAGCTTGGAGATACCACCAACACTCAACGTTCCTGCACCCGATTTCCCCCTGACTTCACTTCTCTGATGTAATCAGATTGCTTAACACTCTCAACTCAACTCAACTCAGATCAGTACTTGATCTGTCACTCTATAAACTGCCAACAACTGGGCACTGATTACAGTCAAGCCACACCCACTCAAGCATAGAGAATCCAAGTGACGCTCGCCGGCCTCTGTCCACCATAGCCAAGAACTCGAAGGCTCAACATCAGAGAAGTGAGCTCTCTGGAGCTCACTTCGAAACTATACCCCTTGGACTCGAGCTAGCCCTGAAACCCTAACGGTCCCGCTGATGGCACACTCGACGGTGCAAACGGTGCAAAGTGACGGTGGGCCCCACCATGAAGTCAGTACCCCGAACACAAAATCTAACCGTCGGAAAGTAGTCCCTGAGAAACTGCTAGAATAACTCTAACTACCATCACTAGAAGTCCAGTGTCCGAGCATCTAGATGCGGAACTACAAATGGCGTGACACCGATGACTGTCAAGGTGTTGTCTTAATTGAATGAAAAATTTTGAAAATTTCTAGACAGTCACTTTGGAGGCATTGGCAAGATACATTGCCCTATTTATAGAATTCCATGATGTATTTGCTTGGTCTATTGATTAAATGCGGGGTATTCCACAAGAATTTGGAGAACACCAGATTGATCTGATTGAAGGCGCAGTTCCAATTTGGCAAAGATGGTACCATCTGAATCCAAAGTAGTCACTCTTGGTGAAAGATGAAATCAACAAGTACTTGGGAGCCAGAATAATCTTTCCTATCTTAAGCAGTGAGTAGGTCTCACCCATTGTCATTGTCCTGAAGAAGAAAATTGGGAAGATTTGAGTGTGCCAAGATTTTTGCAAATTGAATGCAATTATAAGGAAGGATCGTCATCCCTTGCCCTTTACCAACACAATTTTGGATCAAGTGGCATCCTTGCTATAGTTTTCTTGATGGATTTTCAATGTACAATCAAGTATTGGTCCAAGAAGAGGACAAGGATACAATCAAATGCCCTTTCTGTTGTGTAATTCTCTTGCTACTTTCCAGCGGATGATGAATACAATCTTCAAGGATTTTCTGCACAAATTTGTGAAAGTCTTCATTGATGATTTTTTTTTTTTGGGAAAATAGATGTACATTTGGATTACCTTCACCAAAATTTTGAAAGGTGCCATTTTGCCGGTTTTTCATTACACTCAAAGAACTGCTTTTTTACTGCTCAAAGAACTGCTTCGCAATGAAGGAAGGAATTCTTTTGGGGCATCCGGTGTCAAGCCAAGGTATTGAAGTAGATTTTGAGAAGGTAAAAGTTATCTCACCTTTGGAATCCCCAAAAAACATCCAAGAGTTGAGAGCCTTCTTGGGACATGTCATATACTACAAACGCTTCATCTCAAACTATGTGGTGCTTGTTGTACCCCTTACAAACCTTCTGAAGAAGTCCAAAGACTACCTATGGGAAGCAAGTCAAGAAGAAGCTTTCTAGGTATTGAAGAAGAAACTGGTTGAAGCACCAATTATGAGGGCTCTAAATTAGGAATGCCCCTTTCATGTATATGTGGATACTTCATCCATGGCAATTGAAGTAGTCTTGAGTCAAAAGGATGACAAGAAGAAGGATTACCCAATCTATTATGCCAGCCAACAACTTTTGGTTTCAGAAAGAAATTATTCTACAATTGAAAAGGAAGCACTCAAAATGGTGTATGCATGTAAGAAGTTTTGCCACTATTTTTTGGGATATGAGTTTGTCTTCTATGTTGACCATTACGTGTTGCAACATTTGGTCAAGAAGGCAGACTTGTCTAGGCAAATTGCCACATGGATCTTGTTATTACAAGAATTCATATCTATTATACAAATTAGGAAGAGAGCTTTGCATTCTAACATGGACTTCCTATCCAGGTTAGAAACTCAAGACCAAGAATGGGAGGTCGACAATTGTTTCCTTGACAAAGAGTTATATCATTTGACAGCAATGAGAAGTACAAGGTATGCAGCAGAATATCACTATCTACATACTCTCCAGTGTCTTGATGGGCTGGACCTAGAGCAGAGGGCAGTCTTTCTCAAGAAAATGGGGTTGTATCAGCTTAAACACAACATTTTATTCAAGATGAGTGAAGACAAAGTACTTTGGCAATGCTTGGAGGCATATGAAGTTGGAAGAGTAATTGAGTCTTTACACTCCAAAGCATGGGGTGACACTATGCCCTAAAGAATAGTGTAAAGAATATTCTTTCCTTGGGGTATTGGTGACCTACAATGTATAAAGACACACATGCCCATATTCAAAATTGTGACGCTTGTCAAAGAATGGAAAAGCAAATCGCTACTTCCCAATGGCCTTTGACCAATTTTACCATTGGCCTCATTTGAGAAATAGTGAATTGATTTTGTGGGACCAATACAACCGGTAACCCAAGTCATGAGAAAACAATACATTTTGGTTTGCACTGACTATGCTAGCAAGATGGTCAAAGCTGAAGTAACTCATAAAGTTGATGCAAAAAGATTTGCAGAATATTTCTTTCAAAATAATATCTCCCGATATGGATGTCCTTTGGAATTGGTCAGTGATAGAGGGACATATTTCTTGAACTTTGTGATGGAGGCATTAACCAAGTACTTTTAGATTAAACATCAAAAGACAACTCCTTATAATCCCAAAGCAAATGGTCTAACAAAGAAGGCGAATCGGTTACTCTGCAAAATTCTTAGTAAGGTGACTAAAATGATGCCTATGATTGGGATACAAAGTTACCAGCCACGTTGTGGGTATATCAAATGATAGAAAAGATCACAACCAAGCAAACTCCATACTTCTTGACATTCGGCTTGCATCCCATCCTATAATTGAATTTGAGGTACCGACGTACCGGATTTTGTGTGAGGAATGGTTGTCCAAAGAAGAAAGTCAAGATCTGCAGATCCATCAATTGTGCAATGCAAACCACAAAAGAAGTACAAGAATAGAGGAAAGTCAGCCACAATAAGCACATCAAGCCTATTACTATTCCCAAAGGAGACTTGGTTTTGTTATATGACAATTGCCAAATAATTTTTTTGTAGGCAAATTGCATTTGAGATGGATGGGCCCTTATTGAGAACTTCATCTTTATGACAACGGGATCATTCAACTTGCAGACTTAGAGGGGCAACCATTTTCCACTTGAGTGAACAGGTGGAGAGTTCAGAAATTTTGGATGATAGACTTGGAGGGCGGGAAGTAACCCGAGGTCTATGTTTGCAGGGACACTCACATTTGAGGGAAGGGTATGTGGTACCCACATTTATTTTATTTATTTTATTTTTTGAAGAAGAAGTGTATAGACAAAGTCGTGTTGCATGTATGGCATCAGAAGGCAAAGAATGGTGTCTTTGGGTTGTAACCCAAGGTAAAGTGACTTCATGTCAAAAGATGAACTACTCGGATTGTCAAATTTCCTATCAGCATTCAACCCAAAGTAAGGAGACTTTGTCTTGGGGGCTCTCCACCCAAGGTGAGGATAGGGTAACAACTTTCCTTTGGGGTTGGAAATTCAAGAAGGTACTTCACATAAAAACAGTTGGCCTATGAGAGGGGAAAATTTGACAATGACAATAGCATGCAAGAGGTGTGATTTCTTGGTAGAAACTCAAAGTGAAAGAAGACTGAGGAGGTGCTACTATAAAATTTGAGATAGAGACAAAGAGATGACAAGTAATTTCCCATTGCCATTAAGAAGGAGATCAGGGAAAAGAGAGTGTAGTAAGAGACGTGCTTGTACATCGAGAGGAAGTCAGGAGAGTTAGTCCAGAAGTCGGTTGGAAGATTGATCACTAACCCAGAGTGGAGGAGAGTAAGATGGGAGGTGGAAAGAAGAACTCAGAATTTGCACAGAGAAATCATGCAATTTGGAGATTAGATGTGATCTCAAGAATCAAAATCTTGAGCATGCTTTGGATCACATTTCTGGTATGGAATTGGAACCTCATTTTTCCAGGTTTCATGACCAAGGTCATCAAGAGTAAATGTCTCAATGGACCCGAGGTAGAGGGTAAAAGAGGAAATCCAACTCGATGGACAGAGTTTGATTGGAGGTTAGTACTTGGAAGAGAGGCGGGTGAGGAGAAGGGAGCCACATTCTTGGGGAAAGGAGAAGTAGTTGAAGAAACCCAAGAAGTGCAAGATGCCTTTTCTTCAAAATGGACAAAGAATGGTTATAAAGTCAAGAGCTACAAGGACCCTATCAAGAGAGTCATCATAGGAGTAATGATGACTATCTTCAAGCTGGATCAAACCACTTATGTGATGAAACATCAAGTGGTGTTCTTCCATAAGATGTTTGCAGGGGAACCCAATCAATTGGGCGAAGTGCTTCTATCAGCGCACAAGACAAATGGTGTGGAATTTGCGAGACAAGTCACCTCTACACTACATTATGCCATTTGCAACCCATTTTTACTTTGGATTAGATTGTTTGAATGTAGCAAAAAGACACAGATGGTGTTGCACTTCCATCCTGACTTAAAAAGAGATGCTGATATGGAGGAGCAGCAATACATTCTATAGATCAGAAGCAATGACGAGTACTATGCACAAATGGAGCATAACATGCGGTTGAAGGTGAATCTTCCAAAGTTGAAGAAGAGGAGTTGACCAAAATAAGAAGAAGTAGCGGCAACAAGATCTTGGAAGACCAAGAAAGTAAACCCGAGGAAGGACCTGGTGGTAATTACATCATCAGGAGAAGAATCAAAAGGGGAAGTGTGGTGCCCACATTTTTTGTTTTTTTCTATTTTGTTAGCATTTGGAGAAGAAGTAAGCAAGAAAGTTGAATTACAAAAGAAGGAATGGACGGGAGTAACTTCAGAGGAAATCCAAAGAAGCCGACTTCGGGTCCAATGATAGAAGTACTCAGAAGAGAAGTCAGAAGAAGAAGTCCAAAAAGCATCATCTTTGGATTGGGAAGCAAACGCTGATGCAAAGACCATCTAACAACCTTTGTATGTGGCAAGAAAGTACACTTCAAGAAATGGTGGAGGTAGAAGAAGCATGTCTTGACAGTGATAAGAGAGCAACACGCAAAAGAAGGAGGAGTCGATTGTGAAATTGATTGAAGAATGAGTACAATTTGGGGTAATATAAAATTGCAATTGCATAGGGGAAAGTTGAATATATCAAGTAGATTTCCTGTCCCTTTGAGTAGTCATCCTACAGTAATGCATGTCAAGAAGCCAATTGAGAGTGAAATTTTCCAAAATCAAGAAGGGGTTAGAGTGTCTCATCTAGGAGAAGGAATAGTCTTCCAATGCCAAAGAACGAGAGAGCAGATCATGGCAAAGAAGGTCACAAATGCTCTGGCAGTACGAAGTTTTGCAATTCGTAGGTTGGATGTCATAGCAAGGATCGAAGTCTTGAATAGACTTTGTATTACTTTCTTAGCATGGAACTAGAATTTTAGTTTCCCATGAGTCATGGCAGAGATAGCTGCCAGTAGTTGCAAAGAAGGCCCCAAAGTCAAAGGGAAGAGAGGAAATCCGGCTTGATGGACTGAGTTGGATTGGAGGTTAGTGTTGGGGAAAGAAGCAGGAGAACCGACGAGATCACCTTCTATCAAAAGTGTGATGATGCAGAGGAGACGGCAAACATACAAAATTTGTTCTTTGCTCTGCGTGCCACGAATGGTTACAAGGTGGAGTCCTATTGGGACCCAATTAAACAAAGTATTGTGGGGACAATAATGTCCATGTTCAAACCGGAACAAATGACTTATGTGAATATGCAAAAAGCGGTCTTTTTCCGCCAGATGTTTGCAAGAGTGAAGGTGAACTAGGCAAAGTGTTTCCACCAACAAATGAGGTAGATGGTGGTCAATTGGAGGACAAGTTTGCCTCCACATTATTTTGCACTGTTTGCAGCACACTTCTACTTTGGGTTGAACTTGCTGACAGCAGAGGAGAGGCATCGTATGGTGTCATATTTCCATCCTGATTTTAGACGAGAAGTGGATGAAGAAGAGCAACAATACATGGCACACTTGAGAGCCAGTGATGATCACTTCTTGAGGACAGGACAATGGAAGAAGTCACAAGCTTGAAGACAAAGAAGCACAATAAACCCAAAGAAGTAAAGTCACCGCCAACACAAAGGAAGACCTGAAGAGTGGTTTTGCAAAGTAAGAAGGTGGTCAAAGAAGAACCGTCAAAAACCAAGTCTGAAGGAGACTCTTTAGTCTAGAGGAGAGGACTTAGACGAAGCAGAACTCACGTTACAAAGTGAGGAATCAGGAAGCAAAAGTGAAGGTGAAGAAAAGGTTCAGCAATCTGCTCAAGAAGAAGAAGGAGATGAAGCTTGTCATGCAATGATTGACAGTGTACCAAGAAAGAAGAATCATTGCATAGCCCTGGTCATGGAAAAGAAGAAGACTGAACAACAAAAGGAGTATCTTGTGGGTCCAAGTTCAGTGGGTAAGGAAGAAGGAAGCTAGAGTTTGAGGCCAAAGAAAATTTCAAGCTAAGGATGTGTTCTATATTTAACAAATTTCTGCCTATTTCCCTTGGGCTAATAATTATCTTTTGCCTAAATTTTACGATGAGGAACTACCTTTGCCTTTAAAAATCTTTATTAATAAATTTACCCATTCCTAATACCCCATGATTTCTACCAATCACACTTTCATTGCATCTTAAAAATTTTGAATTGTGTTCCATTAACTTGTCTATTAATTGTTTTAATTTCTTGAATTTTTTTTGAATTTCAAGTAGCTCTTCATGGTCAAGGCATGCGCTTGGGATTGGGAATCTTTAGCTTTTAACTTCTCCAAAGAGACTTCTAATACCTCCTTCATGATCTCCTCCAAATAATCTCATTACATCTCCATCTTTGCCAAAATGGTTGTCTTCTCTAGATTGAACTAGTTCCATTGTTCCTTTAACTCAACCAGAATTTCTTCCTAAATGGTTACCTTCTCCTTCTTGTGTTCATCGTCCTTCTTCAAGGTCTCTATGACACCCCAGAAAATATCACTTTTGCAATAATCGGGTAAGTAAAGTTCATTCCCACAGAGATAAGATTCAGAATTGGTCAAATACAAAGCAAAGTAACAATTTCAGCTCTTCTTGGTCTTTAATCTCTTAGGTAGAAACCACACCTAGAAGAGAGTAACAAGCTCACAATCTTGACAACTTGTCACAAATACACACACATATAATCACACCAAAGCAAATGCTGTCCAAACAAATCTTGATTGTGATGTCACCTTCACTCCTGCAAACATCTGGTGGAAAAAGACCGCCTGCTGCATGTTCACGTAAGTCATTCGTTCTGGTTTGAACATGGCCATTATTTTCCCTATGATACTTTGTTGAATTGGGTCCCGATAGGACTCCGCCTTCTAACCATTTGTTGTACTTAGAGCAAATAACAAATGTTGGATCTCTGTCGTCTCCTTTGCAACATCACACTTCTGATAGAAAGTGATCTCCATCGGTTCTCCTGCTTCCTTCCCCAACACTAACCTCCAATCCCACTCAGTCCATTGAGCCGGATTTCCTCTCTTCTCCTTGACTTTGGGGCTGTCCTCACAATTACGGCAGCTATCTCTGCCATGACTCCTACAAAACTGAAATTCCAGTCCCATGCTAAAAAGGTAATAAAAGTCTGTTCAAGACTTCAATCCTTGCTACGATGTCTAACCTACAAATTGCAAAACTTTGCATTGCTAGAGCATTTGTGACCTTCTTTGCCATGATCTGCTCTCTCATTCTTTGGCACTAGAAAACTATTCCTTCTCCTGGACAAGACAATTGGCTTCCGGACACACATTACTACAGGGCGACTACTCAAAGGGATTGGAAATCTACTTGACATATTCAACTTGTCCCTATGCAATTGCACTTTAATATTACCCTGAATTGCAATCATTCTTTAGTTGATTTCAAAATTGACTTCCTCTTCTTCTCCGTGTTGTTGTCCTCACTTTCAAGACATGCTTCTTCTGTCTCCGCCATTTCTTGAAGTGTACTTTCTTGCCACATACCAAGGTTGCTAGATGGTCTTCGTATCAGCCTTTGCTTCCCAATCTGAAGACAATGCTCTTTGGACTTCTTTCTTTCTACCCTTCTCTTGAGTACCTCCATCATTGGATCCGATCTTGACTTCATCAGATTTCCTCCAAAGTCACTTTTGTCCATTCCTTCTTTTGCAATTTAGCTTTCTTTGTTTACTTCTTCTCCCAAATACTAATGAACAGAAAAAAACATAAAATGTGGGCACCACATACCCCCTCCCTCAAATGTGAGCGTCCCCGTGAACACCGACAACCGGTTCTTTATACAAAGTTAGGTCCGTGGTCCAATATTTTCTAACCCTCCACTTGTTTACTCGAGTGGCAAAAGGATTGCCGTCCAGGTCTGCAAGTTGAATAGAGCCATTGGCATATATGTGCATAACACGGTATGGCCCCATCCACCTCAAATGTAGTTTCCCTAGAAAGAATATGCGGCGATTGTCATATAACAACACCAAGTCCCGTTTCTGAACAGCCACAAGCTTGATTCTTTTATTGTGCTTGACCTTCCGCTGTTCTTGGACTTCCTTTGTGGTTTGCATTGCATCATCCCTTTTCTCTTCTAACCACATCCGTTGATGGATCCAAAGATCCTGGCTTTCTTCCTCCAACAATTGTTCTTCACAAAGAATCTGATATGTCGGTACTTCAAATTCAACTGGTAGTATGGATGCAATCCGTATATCAGGAAATAAGGAGTTTGCTTGGTAATAATCTTTTAAGTTTTTCTATATGCCCACAAAGCTGCATGTAACTTTGTGTCCCAGTCGTAGGCATAATTGACTGTCATCTTCTTCAAAATTTTGCACAACAATCCATTGGCCTTCTCCGTGAGTCCATTCACTTTTGGGTTGTAAGGCGTGGTCTTCCAATGTTTAATTTGGAAGTACTTGGTTAACTCTTCCACCATTGAGTTCCAAAAATGAGTTCCCCAATCACTGACCAATTCCAAAGGACACCCATAACAAAAAATGATGTTTCGGAAGAAAAATTCTGCAACTATTTATGCATCATCTCTTTGTGTTGCCTCCGCTTCTACCATCTTGGTCGCATAATTAGTGCATACCAAGATGTATCTCTTCCTCATGACTCTGGTCACTGGTTGAATGGGACCCACAAAATCAATACCCCATTTCTCAAATAGGGCCAATGGCAAAATTGGTTTCAAAGGCCATTGGGAAGTTGCCGTTGATTTCCCTATTCTTTGATAGGCATCACAACTTTGACTATGGGCATAAGTATCTTTATAGATTGTAGGCCACCAATACCCTGCTGAAAGGATTTTCTTCACCGTATTTTTCAAGGCATAGTGTCCTCCCGATGTTTCAGAGTGTAAGGATTCCATGACTGCTCCGACTTTGTATGCCTCCAAACATCTCCGAAGTACTTCATCTTTGCCCATCTTAAACAAAATGTTGTGTTTTAATTGGTATGGTCCCATCTTCCAGATGAAAATTGCCCTCTACTTTGGGTCCAACACCTCAGGACAATGACACATATGCAGATAGTGATATTTGGCCACATACCTTGTACTTCAAACAGCCATCAGATGATATAGCTCTTCATCATGAAACCGATAATTGACTTCCAAGTCTTGGTCTTGAGTTTCTAACCTGGATAAGAAGTCCACATTTGAATGTGAAGCTCCTTTCCTTACTTGTATAGTGTTTGTGAATTCTTGTAACAACAAGATCCATCTTGCAATGCACCCGAACAAATCTGCCTTCTTGACCAAATGTTGCAATGCATAATGGTCAACATAGAAGACAAACTCGTATCCCAGTAGGTAGTGGCAAATATTTCTTGCAGGCATACACCATTCTGAGTGCTTCTCGTTCAATTGTCAAATAGTTCTTTTCTGAGACAAATAATTGTTGGCTGGCATAATAAACCGGATAGTCCTTCTTCTTCTTGTCCTTTTGACTTAAGACAACTCCAATTGCCATGGACAAAGTATCCATATACACATGAAAAGGGACATTGGGGCCCTCATAACTGGTGCTTCAACCAATTTCCGCTTCAATACTTGGAAAGCATCTTCTTGTGCGGCTTCCCACAAGTAGTCTTTGGACTTCTTCAGTAGCTTTATAAGGGGTGCAACAAGCACCGCATAGTTTGACACAAAGCGTCTGTAGTATCCGACATGTTCTAAGAAGGCTCTTAGCTCCCAAATATTCTTTGGAGATTCCAAAGCTGAGATTACTTTAACCTTCTTGACATCGACTTCAATACCTTGGCTTGACACCCAATGCCCTAGAAGAATTCCCTCCCTCATTGTGAAGAAGCATTTCTCTGGGTGTAATGACAAATTGGCAAAACCACACCTTTCAAAAGTTTGGCAAAGGTAATCCAAATGTACATCTCTATGCCCACACACACAAAAACCATCAATGAAGACCTCCACAAATTTGTGCAAAAAATCCTTGAAGATCACATTCATCATCTGTTGGAAAGTAGTGGGAGCATTACACAACCCAAAGGGCATTTGATTGTAAGCAAAAGTGCCCCAATCAATGGTGAATGTAGTTTTATCCTTGTCCTCTTCTTGGATGGATACTTGATTGTACCCTGAAAATCCATCAAGAAAACTATAACAAGGGTGACCAGCTACTTGGTCCAAAATTGTATCAGTAAAAGGCAAAGGATGATGATCCTTCCGTGTCACTACGTTCAACTTGCGAAAATCCTGGCACACTCAAATCTTTCTTGTCTTCTTCCTTGGAACGATGACAATGGGAAAACCCACTCACTGCTCAAGACAAGAAAGATTATTCCAGCCCCTAAGTACTTGTCAATTTTGTCTTTCACTAAGAGGGAGTACTTTGGGTTCAGGTGGTATTATCTTTGCCAAACCGGAACTGCACCTTCAATCAGATCAATCCGGTGTTCTCCAAATTCTTGTGGAATGCCTGGCATTTGATCAATAGACCAAGCAAATACATCCTAGAATTCTATAAACAGGGCAATGTATCCTGCCAACCCCTCCAAAGTGATTGTCTTTGAAATCTTCAAAAAATTTCCTTCAATCAAGATAACATCTTGACAGTCATTGGGGTTGATGATGCCTTTGACATGGCTTACTCGGCTCAATCCAAGACGTACTGCAGTCAAACTCCCTTCCTCCAAGTCTTGTTCACCTGAGGCAATGTTGTATGGGTCTTTGTCTTTGACCTCTACCTTGTAGCATTCCAGATAATAAACTTGGACTTTGTCTTTGGAGTCTTTGAAAGATAAAGACGATGAATCTTTGGATTCATCTTTGTCTTCCAATGAAGTAGTTTCCCCAAGGTGAGGAACCTTCATCCAACTCATGATTACTTGCTTCTGATCTTTGGACAGAATGTTCTTAAACCTTAACTTTTGTTGGTGCCAATCCACAGTAACTTGGGCACTATACAACCAGGGTCTTCCGATCAAGGGAGGGTAACCAGTTTTGGTTATTGGTTGCAACAAAAAGTAATTTAACTTGAAGGGCACCTCTCCAATGATCGTAGTGATATTTGACAGCATGCCCAAGGGCTGTCTCCTCGTTTGATCCGCAAATTTCAGAATTTGGGGTGTTGGTTCAAACGCTATATACCCCAGTCAAAGTGCAGTGTCTTCTATCATAACATTCACACCCGACCCCAAATCAATGGTTATGGATGTGATCATGCAGCCTGTGATCTCTGCATCCACTTTGGGAGATCCCAAATCTTCTTGTTCAATATGATAAATTGTGGGCAAGTTTTTCTTGGTCATCGCCTTTACTTTCTTGAGGGTTAAACTCAGCTTCTTTTTGTACAGCTTATTGTCCTCCCACAATTGCTTAAATGTGACATTAGCACTTGTAGACGTCATATTAGCCACAATAACATATAGTAGAACTCCTCCCAATTTCACCTTCTTTGCCTGCATCTTTGGAACCGAAGTCTATCCTTGCTCAAAATTGGACTTTAGGGTGCTTCAGGATGGTAATCGGAGTATGTATGGCCTTGACCCAATGATCTTTGGGTTGACCAAGTTTGGCTTGGATCAAGTCTTTTACTTTGGACCTGATATCCGCCAGAAAAACTGGAGGCTATATCTTTGTGTTCTCCTCTAAACTCATCTCCCACTCCGTACTCATCTCCGTACTGCTTCCTTGATTTCTTTCTGCAAGGCTTTTGCTTTAGCTTTTGCTTTTGCTAGGAACTTTTCCTCCTTAGCAAAAAGGATAGTTTTTGGGCGTAGCCTCTTCACCTTTTGAGAAGACAAAGAAGTAGTTCTCACTTCTTTGGGATCGCGCTTCTTCTTCCTTGTGTGTGTCTCTACCTTCAAAATTTTGAGGTCCGGCCATTCTCCTTCTTAAGCGGGACTCTCTTCTTGAAGCCTCTCTTCTTCAAGTGTTATACAATTTACATTTGTATCCCCTTTTGCTTGGAGCGCAGCAAGGGGTCTATACATACTTTACAAGCGGCTTTGGGTTGGGTGGTTGCGGGCACTGATTTCCCGTATGCCCCGATCCTTTACAATTTCTGCAAAGTGGAACATAACCAATTTGTTGTCTTGGCTTCGGACAATTTGGAGACCAATGTCCCATCGAGCCACAATTGTAGCAAGCACCCAATGCAACATTTTGAGGCCTATTTGGCCGCCCATTGGTGGTCTTCATGGGGGAGCATTATTGTTGTACTCCCTTGGTCCATACCTCAGACCTTGGTACGATGTGCTTGCTTGAGGCTGTACCTCTTGGGTTTGGTACACAGCCTCTTCTTCCTCACTTTAGTCCCAACCGGGAACCCAATCAATTTGTTGCATTGGAAACGCAGTGCGGGTCAAACAATCTGTATTAGCATGGCTGGATTTACCACACGCAGTGCACCATACATTTGGTCGGCCAAATGACGGATTCTTTCTTTGGTCCTTAGCCCCAATCATCTGGATGTTGAAATCCACAAATTGTTTAATAAGAGTTTCCAGCTTCTAGTCTGCCTTAGGTACATTCTTTGTTGGCGGTGTAACTCGTTTCTTTCCTCCGCGTCTTTGTATTCTTCATGGCTTTGCTTCTTCTTTGGATTTTGAAGAAGAACTCAAAGATGTGGAGGATTCCTCTGAAGAAGGGGATGTGCTGCAAGAAGCTCTCCTTCTGGGCTTCTTGCCTTTCTTCTCCCGATTTCTTTGGTTGCTGGACGAGTGGAAGTGAGCCGCCTCATATCAAGCAACATGTTTGAGGACTTTGTCTAGGGAAGTTACATTCCTCTCCCTGGCAAAGATACAAATTTCTAGTGAAAGTCCACCAAAGGAACTAGGTAATGGCTTGGGCATCAAAGTAACCCACCACACCGAATTGTTTCAGAACTTGGTTCATTAGGGCCATGAACCGCTTGGAGTAATCTCTCAACTTTTCCTTCTTCCCTTGGTCCAAATCATTAAGTGCCGCAAAGACACTCGTATCATAATCCACTTCCCAGAATTATTCTAGGAAGCCATTTTGTAAGTCTGCCCAATTTGCTGGTGTGAACCCCTTTTGAGTTACATGGGTATACTAGCTCCGAGCCTTCTTTTGGAGCAGACTTGGGAAAATCTGCAGACCATCCACATAGTCATGTTCCTTATTGGCAAAGGAAATGACTTTGAATTCTTGGATAAATTCATCAGGATCTTTGTCTTGTTTTGTCCCCTTATACTTCTAATAGGCGTGTCGGGTGACAGACAACAAAGTCATCGCTCAGTTTGGTGGACTCGGCTGTGGTAAGTTTGAACTTGAGGGAACCAAGGAGCTGCTTGGTATGGACGCCGTAGTGTTGGCCCAAGGGTTCCAATTAGTCAAGTTCAAAGTGGGGTCTTCTTTGACAATTTCTTCTTCTTCTCTGGTTGTGTTGACTTCAACCCAACTAGAAGTAAGAGCTTCAGCACCTTCCAAGTGTTCTTCTAAATTCCTTTGAGACAACCAAGGAATCATGCGTAGAAGATGTTGACACTCTTCTTCCGTAAGTGTTTGTGTTGTCTTTTTGTGAACAAACTTCTTAATGAATTTGACTTCCTTTACAACTTTAGGGGAAGTCGGTGTACTGGGTCGTAATGAATATGTTTGCCCGCTTGAGTCTTTCTTCTTCTTGGAAGAAGACGACAAAAAGAAGCCTTGCCACCCTCCTTTGTATTTCTTTTGTTCAAGTTCTCGCAAAGCTTCTTGAACTTCGTGGAGAAGTTGAAAGTCCAACGCCTCTCATTCAATTTTGTCAAAAGTAGATTGGATCTTTAGACATTCTTCTTCTTCATGATGCAATGTTCATCTTCAAACTCTCTCTTCCTGTTGTTCCCTTGATGGAGACATTCATATTGCTTTGGTACCCAATTCCAAGATTGGCTTTGTATTCTTCCACTTCCAAGTTTTGTATCCCCAGCAGCGGTACCAAAAGAATGTGACAACCCGGCAAATATCACTTTGCGGTAATCAGGTAAGTAAAGTTTGTTCCCGCAAAGATACAATTCAGAATTGGTCAAATACAAAGCAAAGTAGCAATTTCAATTTGTCTTGGTTGCGTCTTTAATCTCTCAGGTAAAAACCACACCTAGAAGAGAGTAACAAGCTCATGATCTTGACAACTTGTCACATATACACACATGCAAAATCACAACATAGCAAATTCTGTCCAAACAAATGTTGATTGTGATGATTCAAATGCTCCTAAAGACGGCATTTCATTGTGAAAACAACTTTGCCTCAGAATTATGTTCTACCCCTCCACTGAAGGCACAACTTCCTTGATTGAAATTGCTTCACATCAATTTTGCACTGCACTCACAAATGCAGAATACTACCAACACTACAATTCCTCTTAGATCTGTCAAGGCATTACTCCGATTGCACTTCACTCAGGATCACACACACAAAATGAAGATCAAAGCTATGGAATCCAACATTTATAGACACACTGACTTGCACTTCAGAATCCTCCCAACACTCACAAACACAAACACAGAATTTATACTTAGAATCAAGCTCAAGCGACAAGCATTGAAAACAGCACTTCACTTTATCCATCTTCAGAAATATGAATACTGAACAACATAATATTACGAATGCTACCTTTAAATAATGAAGCAAACAATAGTTCTAACAAAAATACCTTTCTACAACAACTCTTCTAACTTGCAGATCCAAACTGACAATGCACCCCTTCATATCTGCCTCTTCAGATCTCAAATCTGTTTCTACCTCGATCCAATGTCTACCTCCTCATCAGCTTTCAAACCCGATGATCTTCCTATTACTTCTCCTTCTTTGGGTATATATGATTCTACCAAATCCTTTACTATTTCTACTATCTCTTCTCTACAATCTACAATTGAGGTCATGGGTAATCTATCTACTTCCTTTTCTGACCCACTCTTCTCTAATATGTCAAATAACAAGTCTGATGACACTTGAATTCCTACTTCTGTAACATTGGACTTCCTCTCCTTTGTCACACTACTCCTGATTTGCTCTAACTCTGACTTGACTAAATCTAATCTGAGACTGACATTGTCTCCTACTTCTAACATCTTCCAATCTACTCGCTCCCTTAATCGGATCAGCAAAATGTTCATATCTACATCTTTGGCTTTTCTCTTTCAAGTTTCCTGCACAAGCAACTTTAACTCATGTAGACGTGCTTCTTCTAATGTCCCTTCATCCTCTATGCTCAAGATTGCCCACAACTTTCCTACAACTTCTCCTAGTGATTCTGACTCATACCATCAAGATTGCTCTACCTTCAACTCTTTGCGGTACATTTTCAACTCATCTTCGTACTCAGCACCGAGCATCTTCTTCTCCTCTGCATACTATGAACTCTATAACTCAGCACTTTGTACTATCTCGCACAATTTTTCTTCTTCTTGATGCCTGACTACCAACTCTCTCTACCATGCTTGATCCTTCCCGGCTGCGCTCTTCCTCAAGCTTTCCAACTCCTGCTCCACTATTGCGGCCATCGCCTTCACAAGAATACTCTCGATGCGCACATCACTAACCTCCTCTTTCATCTTGGTCAGCAACATTGCTTGCTCTTTCAATTCTTTGGCTTGCTTCTACAGTTCCTTACCTCTTGACTCAACACTCTCTTGCAACTTCTTGAAATTCTTCTTCTTCAAGACTGCATCCACCCAAAGTTCTTCAACTTCCTCATCTTTTTGGACTACGTGCTCCTACAAACCCTTCACTTCAACCAGCAAATACTTCACCACTTGCAACTCATTTTTCACCTTCATACAATCTTGGGGAATCACCTTCTGGTGCTCCTTCAATAGTTCCAACAATGGAGTGACAACCTTTGATAGATATTGTATTCTGCCAAAATTCTCTTTGTCTTTGACCCCATCTTTGTACTTTGCTTCTTCCATCGGCTCCTTTTGCCAAAGTCGCAATCTTTGTATCTTTAGAGACACTACTTCCAAGCTTCCTTCTTCCTTACCTACTAAACTCGGCCCCGAAGGATACTCCTTCCGTCTTTCAGCCCCCTTCTCTTCCACAACTAGGGCTATGCAATGATTTTTCTTTCTTGATACACTGTCAATCATCGCATGACAAGCTTCACCCACTCCAATCGATTGTTGAACCTCATGTTCCCCCTCACTCTCACTTTTGGATTCCTTACTTTGCAAAGTGAGTTCATCTTCTTTTGAGTCCTCTCCTTGAGACTTTGCCTCTCCTTTAGACTTGGTTTCCGATTGTGCTTCTCTCACACTCTTCTTACTCTGCAGAACCAGTCTTTGGGTCTTTCGTTGTGCTAGAGGTGACTTTGCATTTTCGGGTTAACTACACTTCTTCTTCTTTGGACTCATGACTTTGTCCATCTTCTACTATCCCGTCCTCAAGAAGTGATCATCACTGGCTCGCAAGTGTGCCATATATTGTTGCTCTTCTTCATCCGCCTTCCGTCTCAAATCAAGATGGAAATGCAACACCATGCGATGCCTCTCCTTTGCTGTCAGCAAGTTCAACCCAAAGTAGAAGTGTGCTGAAACGGTGCAAAATAACATGGAGGTGAACCTGTCCTCCAATTGACCACCATCTGCCTCATTCGTTGGTGAATACACTTCACCCATTTCACCTTCACTCCTGCAAACATCTGGTGGAAAAAGACCACCTATTGCATGTTCACATAAGTTGTTTGTTCTAGTTTGAACATGGCCATTATTGTCCCCGTGATACTTCGTTGAATTGGGTCCCGATAGGACTCCACCTTGTAACCATTTGTTGTGTGCGGAGCAAAGAACGAATTTTGGATCTCCGCTGTCTCCTCTATAGCATCACACTTCCGATAGAAAGTGATCCCCATTCGTTCTCCTGCTTCCTTCCCCAACACTAACCTCCAATCCGACTTAGTCCATCAGGCCAGATTTCCTCTCTTCCCTTTGACTTTGCGGCTGTCCTCACAATCCCTACCATGACTCCTACAAAATTGAAATTCAAGTTCCATGCTAAAAAGGTAATACGAAGTCTATTTAAGACTTTGATCCTTGCTACAACGTCTAACCTACAAATTGCAAAACTTTGCACTGCGAGAGCATTTGTGACCTTCTTTGCCATGATCTGCTCTCTTGTTCTTTGGCATTGGAAAACTATTCCTTCTCCTGGACAAGACAATTGGCTTCCTGACATGCATTACTGCAAGACAACTACTCATAGGGATTGGAAATCTACTTGACATATTCAACTTGTCCTTGCAAAATTGCACTTTTATATTACCCCAAATTGCAGTCATTCTTCAGTCTATTTCAAAATTGACTTCCCCTTCTTCTGCATGTTGATGTCCTGTCACTATCAAGACATGCTTCTTCTGTCTCCGCCATTTCTTGAAAAGTACTTTCTTGCCATGTACCAAGGTTGTTAGACGGTCTTTGTATCGGCCTTTGCTTCCTGATCCAAAGACAATGCTCTTTGGAATTCTTTCTTTGTACCCTTCTCTTGAGTACTTCCATGATCAGATCCAATCTCAACTTCCTTGGATTTCCTCCAAAGTCACTTCCATCCATTCCTTCTTTCGCAACTCAACTTTCTTTGTTTACTTCCTCTCCCAAATACTAATAAAAACAAAAAAAACAAAAAATGTGGGCACCATAGTCTCCATGAGTTTCCCTACCTAGGTGTCAACTACTTGTAGCTCCTCTAGATAGCAAACTTCTACTGCCACAAGAGACACCACTACTTTCTCTACTTCTCCCTTAAGCACGTCAATCTCTTCCTCTTGAGCTTTTATCTCTTCTTCTAGCTTGATTCATTGATGTGTTTCTTCCTCTTGTAAGCTAGCCATTTTCTTTCTCAATGCCCTTTCGTCCTTCATCTCCTTCTTTAGAGCGTGACTTTCTTCTTTGAGTTTGATCACCTCTTGCACCAAGGCATTGCTTTGTTTTCCCATCTCCAAATTTTGGGTACAAACTTTTTGCAATTCTTCCCTTGCATTCATCTTTTCTTTGGTGAAGATCTTGGATGAGGATCACATAGTCTATGATTCCATTGTTAGACTTTGTGTAGATGGGGAGAAGTTGCTCCAATAATTCAAGATCCGGGACCACCTTGTACACTATTAGTTGGGAAGAGGCACTACTATGATCTGCCAAATTTCCTTCTTGCTTGAGCTTTCTCCTCTCATGATCTTGAATGAGGCCAAGGGCACACTCTCTTCTCTTTCAAACTCTTCAAAAGAGTTTGCTCCTATTGCTTGGATATCAATTTGAGTGGGCCTTGTGTATTTGTCTTGGATGACCCTTCATCCTACCTTTGGTCTTTGAGCCGGCCTACTCTCACTCAAGATGAATCTCTAATGGCTATTATGGTAGCACACCATATACTAAGAAGGCAAGGAACTCCAATTCCATCATACTCCTCCAAGGCTAAAACTCCAAGACTCAAAACCTTGCTCACTAGAGAGCCAAATGAGATAGATAAAGTTGCAAAAGAAAGGATGATGAGTACCTCCTCACCCCTTGTTTATATACTTGTGAAATAGTTATGCACTAAAGTTACTATTTACTATAGTAATTCAAGTTACTAAGTTAAAAGTCAAGTAAAGTCAAAAATTATAAAGGAATATCCATCCACATGGGCATATTGCACTAAGCATGCAATCTTATCTTGACCCAACCACCAAGTCAAGGATTCCTTCACATGGGCTATCATTGGATTATAGAAGAATTCAGAACAAAAAGGCTTACGGACCCAAGAGTTCTCAACTCTTTCTTCAAAGCCAAACACCTAGTGTAAAAGACCGAGACCAAGGAGAGAAATAGGAGGACACTTGAATGTAGGATCCAAATGCCTAGCATTAGCTTTGGCTTTGGTATTTATAGGTAGCATACAAGGCCCTTGAGAAACTTCTCAAGAAGCTTCCTCAAGTCGCTTTCTTAGAGTGCAAGCCAAGTTAACTAGGAAGTTTCTCAAGAAGCTTCCTCCTAGAAGCCGCCTACTTGGCATGCAAGCTAAGCTAGTTGGAAGCTTCTAGAAGCTTCCTTCTAGAAGCTACTTACTTGAGGTGCAAGCTAAGCTAGCCGGGAATCTTCCCAAGAAGCTTCCTAGATACTTCCGTAATATTCTAGGCTAATTTGTCTTGTGTGCTACTTCGTAAGCCCGACTAACTTTGTTGTTAAACTCCATATTGTTACATCTTCTCCCGCTGCTAATTGGTGACATCCTTGTCGCCAGTGAAGCTTCAAATTCTTGGATGGCGGTCTGTGCATTCGGGAGGTGAGAAAGAGGTTCCCATGTGGCATCATGAAGGAGATACCCTTTCCAAAGGACCTTGTACTCCATATGTTGGTGAATACGGCCTCGTTGAATACGGCAATGCGTAAGGATACGATCAACTTTGTACTCCTCATGATCATTGATAGGGACAAAGAGGGGGAGGTTGGAATCAAGAGGAAAAGGAAGAGGGGTTAGGAACAAAGGATTTCAACTTGAAAACATGAAAGACAGGATGGATACGCATGTGACAAGGCAAGGCAAGTCAATAAGCAACAGGAGAGACAATTTGGGTGATGTCAAAGGGTCCTATCCAATTAGGGGCAAGTTTACAAATTTGGGTATTAAGTCGGAGAGGGGGGTTACTAGAGGATAGCATGACTTTATCACCAACTTCAAAGGTGAGATCACAACGATGGTGGTCCGCATATTGTTTTTAGCAATTCTGAGCAACAAGGAGGTGAGACTTGGCTTTTTGGAGAAATTGGGATATAGTGGTCAAGAACGTAGAAGTATGAGGAACTTGAGATGGAGGGGGAGCAAGAAGAGAATCTGGAACAAACAAATCTTGACCAAAATTGAGAAAGAAAGGAGAAAATCCGGTGCTTGCATGTTTGGAATTGTTGTAGGCAAATTCTACAACTACAAGACATTCATCCCAATTGGTATGGTGGACATTGACAAAGGCATGCAACATATCCTCCAATGTATGATTTGCACATTTTGTTTGTCCATCAGTTTGAGGATGATAGGCCATGGACAAAGCAAGCTTGGTGCCAAGTATTTGGAAGAGTGCTTGCCAAAACTTCTTGGTAAATCAAGGATCACGGTCAAAGATGAGTACACATGGCATCCCATGATGCTTGAAGACATTGTCGAAGTAGATTTGCGTTAAGGTTGGAGCATCCATGGTATCACAGGTTGGTGCCAAGTGGATTTGCTTACTAAGCTTATCCACAAACACCATGATTGCGGTGTGTCCTTTTTTTGTCTTTGGCAAGGATGTGATGAGATCCAAGCTTAAATGCTCCCAGCAAGCGGATGGAATGGTGAGTGGTTCAAGGAGTCCACTCGGCTTTTGGTTTTTGGCCTTGTTACGTTGGCAGCTCTCACATGATTGGACAAATTCTTGAACATCTCATGTCATGTTGGGCCACCACCATTGACGTTGGAGGGTACCCAAGGTCTTGTCCACACCCATGTGACCAGCAATGGGTAAATCATGAGCTTCTTGAAGGCACACAAGTTGAAGATCACCTTTAGCTAGAACATAGATCCGGTCCTCATGGAATAAAAGGCCCTCCTTGATGGAGAAGATGTTGTACTCCTTATTGCATGCCGTAAGGCAACCATGTACCATTTGGAAGAAGGGATCTTGGTGTAGAGCTGATTGAAACTCGTTTTGGACCTTGGAGTCAATTGACACCGTTGAAATTACCACTATGATGAGAGGAAGAGACTTCAAATCAGGTCATCGTGATAAAGCATCAGGGATGATATGGAACCAACCTGGTTTGTACTCAAGTTTGATGTCATACAGTTGGAGTTGTTCTTCCCATTGATGATGTTGACTCTTCATGTGTTCCAAGTGTAAGATCTGCAACAATGGTTTGTGATCAATTTGCATGATCACTTGTTTCCCTAGGAGGTAATGCCTCTATACCTTGATAGCGTATACCATTGCAAGTTGTTCTTGATCTCTGGAGTAGTTTTGTTCAGCCATATTGAGTCGGCAAGACACAAAGGCAATGAGAATTCTTGTTGTAGCACGGCTCCAATTGCAAATTTAGAAGCATCAAAATTAACCACACAGGGTAGTTGAGGATCATATGGTTGAAGAATGGGTCTTGAAGACACCATATGCTTTAACTTCTGGAATGCTTCTTCATGCTTGGTGGTCTATTGGAAGCTTGAGTTCTTTCCCAAGAGATCAACTAATGGTGCAGCCACTTGAGCATAAGAATGGATGAACCATTGGTAAAAACTGGCCAATCCATTGCATGGTCGTACTTCTATAGCATCTTTTGGAGTAGGCCAATCAATAATGGCCTTGATTTTCTCTTCTTCCATCTTGATCTCCTCTGATGAGATCTTATGACCCAAGAAGGTAACCTCCTTTTGCCAAAAGGCACACTTCAACTTCTTGCAATAAAATTTCCATTGTCATAGTTGCCTTAGGACTTCTTGCACATGATTCACGTGTTCTGCCTCTATCTTACTATAAACTAAGATATCATCCAGGAACACCACCACGGACCAATCCAATAGTCCATCCAACACCCGATGCATCTGATCCATGAAGATTGTTTGAGCATTAGTGAGTCCGAAAGGTAGAACTCTCCACTCAAAATGCCCATACCTTGTACAAAAGGTAGTCTTTTGCACATCTTCTCTATCAATAGGAATTTTCCAATAGCCGTTGTGAAGATCCAACTTGGAAAAGTAGCCTGCTCCACTTAGTTGATCAAGCAAGTCATCAATCTGAGGCAAGGGATATGCATTCTTCACGGTTTGCTTATTGAACCCACGGTAATCAATACAAAAACAAAGTCCTCCATCCTTCTTTGGAACAAATAGTACTAGTGCTCTCCAAGGAGAGGTACCACGTTGTATGAAGTCCTTCTCCAACAACTCTGTAAGTGTTGTTTGCAACTCCTCCAACTCCTTTGGTGAGATCCAATAGATTGGTCTACTCACTAGAGTACTCCTTGGCAATAACTTGATCTTGAAGGGCATACCTCAATTGGAGGGTAATCCCTTTGGAAGATCATCTGGAAACACATCTGCAAACTCCTAAACTATCCAATCAACCATTGCTTGATGAGGCTCTTGGCCCTCCTCTGATTGTTCTTGAACAATTGGCTTGATCCACCCTGCCAATACACACTTATCTTCCTCCAAAGTTTGCTCTATGGCTGCTTTACTAACCAACTTCCCTTCCAAGGACTCATCTCTCTTCCAAGCTTACTCCATGCTTGCCTTCTTGGCAAACTTCCTATCTTGGGACTCCACTACCTTCAAGGTTTGCTCTATGGTTACCTTCTTGACAAACTTCCCATCTTGGGACTGATTATTCTTAGGTGTCTTACTTTGAAGGTGCCAAACAACCTAATCGGAAATTCCTACCTTGATGTTGTACTTGAATTTGGTGTCGGGTCCAATCAAATTGAACCTTATGACGTTCAAGCCAAGGTAGACCCAGAATGATATCATAGTGTAGAGGTGCCACTACTAACCTCATACACTCCAAATACTCCTTCCCAATCTTGAAGGTAACAGGATGAGAGGTGCGGAATGCAAGACCCTTTCTACCATCCGCCATCATCAAACTACTTCCAATCACTAGCTTGATAGAAATACCCAATTCCTTTGCTACTTGCATACACATTCAATTCTTTGAACTTCCAGAATCAACCAAAATCCTACAACCCTAATTAGTTATCATACATTGCAAGTGAAGGAAACTTGCATAGGTCAAGCCTTTAATCCCATTGGAACTAATCGATCTCCCAGTAGACAGCTCAAAATCTCCTACTGGTATTCTTTGTTTCTTGATCATTTGATTCCACAAACTCCATCTGGGCAACTTGTCTAGGTCGCCCATTCCTAAGTGGACATTCAGCTATGCAATGTCCAACTTGATGCCAATAAAAACAACCTTTATTTTTTCATAATCTTTCTCTTTCTGCTACACCAAGTGGCCTTTGTTGGATAGCATCAATCTCCATTGGTGTTGGTTCTTCCATCTTTGTGTATTGTACTAGTAAGCTTGGTGTAAGTCGAGGTCAAGACCAAGTTGTTGCAACCAAGGAATCAAAGCGCTCAACCAATTGCATGGCTTCTTCTACATTTTGTGGTTCTCACATGGTCACCTCCAATTTGGTTTGTGACTTCAATCCCCGCACAAATCGATCCAGAACTTCTCCTTCTTGTATATCTGGAATTTGCATGATGATATTCTGAAATTGTGTGATGTAGCCTCTTATTGAGCCAATCTGCTTCAACTCTGTCAAGTTATCTTGTGTGGCTTGGGTGGCATTTATAGTATGAAATTGACCAAGTATTGCATCCTTGAATTTTTTTCATGTGAAGATTGGTGCAACAATCTGTTGTTCAGCTTGCTCCACTCGGAATTGCTACCAAATTTTTGCCATACCATCCAATTGGCTAGAAGCCAAGAGAATCTATTTTGTTCATCTTGAAGATTGGTGGTTTTGAAGTAACATTTGCAATCAAACAAAAATTCTCCATTGTGCCTAGAAGATTCATGCCTTCAAACACCTTCATTTTGGAAATTGAATATAATCTTCTCTATCTCAGAATGGTGCTCTCTCTATACGTTCTTGTTGTTGTTTGTCTTGTTCATCCAACAATCAAGTAAGGTGCTTGATTTGTTGCTACATCGCAAGGATAACGTCCGGTATTGCCGCCATAGCTACAACTCTATCCTACTACTTCCAATTAATCTAATTGATTAACACATAGATACAGCACGTCCACCTTTCTCCATAAGTGACAACCGGAAGTATCAAGGGTTCCTCAAACACGGTGATTATATGTAGAAAATCCTGCCCAAAGCGTGAGGTGATGAATTGTATGAAGCGGTGCTTGGTAATATTTGGACATGAAAATCCCAATGGTTTGGCAAAAGTGGATTTGGTGGTCCATAAATTCCATCCATCCCATTCCTTGCTCTGATACCAATGTTAAAGACCGAGTCCAAGGAGAGAAATAGGAGAATAGAAACTCACATTGGGACACTTGAATGTGGGAAAACTCCAAATGCCTAGCATGAGCTTTGACTTTGGTATTTATAGGTAGCATACAAGGCCCTTGAGAAGCTTCTCAAGAAGCTTCCTCAAGTTGCTTTCTTAGAGTGCAAGCCAAGTTAACTAGGAAGCTTCTCAAGAAGCTTCCTTCTAGAAGCCGCCTACTTAGCGTGCAAGCTAAGCTAATTGGAAGCTTCTAGAAGCTTCCTTCTAGCAGCTACTTACTTGAGGTGCAAGCTAAGCTAGCCGGGAAGCTTCCCAAGAAGCTTCCTAAATACTTTCGGAATATGCTAGGCTAATTTGTCTTATGTGCTACTTTGTAAGCCCGACTAACTTCGTCGCTAAACTTCATATTGTTACACCTAGGAATAATACCAAGTCAACACACTAGAATCCAAAATAGTGGTGTTATCTTTTCCACTTCCTCAAAAGTAAGGTTCTCCACTATCTTAGCTATGACTAACTTTAGCTTATCATGACTAATGTAGAACCATCCTTTATCTCAATATAAATAATATCTCTCAAGTATTTATAATACCAAGCTAAATGTCACAATACCATACACATGCACAAATGGGTGTTACAAGTCTTCCTTGTGAAGTTTACTTTTGGCCTAAAGACCTATATCATCTTGACAAGATTTTTCATCTTTTGCTTCAAGTACCTCTTCAGCACAAAGGACTCCTTCCTCTCTTAACTCTTCTTCTCTCATGGTTGGTAATAAAGGAGATTTCATCATCCCTAACCCCTCTACCATACTTTTGTTTAGGCTAGAAGGTCTGGCTTTGTGATCCTAGTGCCCAAGGATGGGTGCTCTTTCTTCCTCCAATAAGTTGGTTGTTTGGGGAGAGGTATGGGCAGGATGGATTGTACTTCTCCATGTTTGTGATCTTTGACTGCCTCCTTGTTTGATAAAATGATGATCTTGGCAAAGGACTCCTTGCTAATCATAGGTGGAGGATCTGGTTGTATCCCTACTTTTCCATCTTTCTAGACTTCTTCTTCTTCCTCTTCTATGAGGATTTCCTTATCCTTTTGGTGGCCTTTGCCTTTGCCATGGCAAGGGTATTAGAACATTTTTGGAGTATGTGCTCCATAGCAATATCTTCTTACCTTTGCTTCTCAAATCCCAAGGTGTTTTAGACTTCCTTAACTTCCACATTTTTTCCTATGTGGGCAAACTCTGCATCTACCTCTGCATATTTTTGTACCATTAGCATTCTCCCTCTCTCTTTGCTCTTTGAATGTCCTTCAAGGAAGAAGTGGTTTGGGTACTTCTTCTTTTCTTCCATGGTCAACAATCCCATGCCTAGGTTAAAATAGATGACAAAGGGAGATACTAGAGTTACCCCAACTTCTTTGTTCATTAACCCCGCAAATTCTCTAGTCCTCACCCAAAACATTGCTACCGAATTCACAAGGTTCCCTTGGTATAGGTATTCAAAAAAAATGGCTTGGCTTTTATTTTGTAAGTTTTTCATTTGGATTTTAACAAATTCATGATTGACTCCACCAAGATCCTTCTTGTATGATCTTTATTTTTAGGGACAGACCAACCATTGTTTGTCTACCAATCTCTGAAAGTGGCTTTGGATTTTGCCTCAAAGGTCAAATTAGGTCAAGACCACATGCTATCCCAGGTCATGCCATCTAAGAGTGAATTGCTAGTCCCCATAACTCTTTGCCAACGTTCCTCAATCCAAGCAAAGAGGTTCCCCTCAAATTTACCAACTCAAGATCTTGGTTATCTTGAATCTCATGCAATATTGCATGATCACTCAGTTCCCAATTCCCTATCAAGAATTTGAGCTTATTGGTGTGGACCTTGTTCTTCTTTGTAGTACAACCCCTACTTAACTAATCTAGGAGACTTGATGATGAAGTTTGAAGTCTTGCATATCTTTCATGGGGTAGCAACTTCTTTTTCTTTCTATCCTCTCATCAATCCCTACTCTTATTTACTCTTTCCACTTCTATTCATATAGCCACTCTCTCTTGAAATGTAGAGATTGAGTAGAGGTTTATTGTCAAGGATAAAGAGAGATTGATTGATCTTTCCTGGATGGGTTCTTCAAAAAGTGAAAAGGTTCCAAGTCCTAGACATATATTTATTGTGTTGGTCCAATGATGATGATCTTTTGGTAAGCACACCCTTTGGTGAGCCATTGCTACTCACACATGTGAGCAATTAGTATAATCAAATTGTCCTTAATTGTGGTTCTTGATCTATTGGTGCAATATTTATGCATGAAGCTTTAAGCTAAGTGGCTTCCAAGGTGAATAATATTTCTAGCCAAAGGTCTTCCAAAGACAAAGGATTTTCTTCAAGATGAAGGGCTTCCAGGGCAAATATTTCCTTGCCAAAGGTTTTTTTGGCTTACCATCTTCCTTTTCCTTGAACAATAGGTAACAATCATCTACCTCCCAATTTTTTTATTGAATGACTATTTCTATACATTTTGTAGCCAAGTTCTACAAAACAACCAAAAATATTGTACTTTGGGAACGGTTGAGCATCACAATTAGTATATTTTTTTAGTAGGTTATGTAAATGCAGAGCATACTGGTGGCTTTGGAGTAGGTGATCACAAATAATTGCCATAAAATGCCCAAGAGCCTTAGAATTAAAAAAAAAGTGTGTAGCAAATATGCTTCTTAGGCTCTAAGCAATTTAGGGACCAATGGCCTCAAGCTCCAGAATTGTAACAAGTGCCTTGAGCTACATTCTACCTAAGTGGTATAACTCTTTGTTGATGTTCATTTGCAAGCATACTTCCTTGGCACATACTTGAACTTCTTCCTTGGTTTTCCTTCCCTATAAGATTCCATTGGGCTGGTTTGCACAATTTTTTAGACTTCACCCTCTTTGCCAACGTATCATATTCTCATTCTTCAGCAAAGATAAGGATATTTGCTAATAATCCTCCTAAGAACTATGCTACTACCTATGCACTTGAATATGGTAGGGTGGTGCTTCTCTTGTGCACTCTACTTAGAAAGCTCTAGAACCTTTTCTTGTTGTTGCACTACTTCTCATTCCTCTTACATTCCACCTTCCTTAGTGTGGCAAAGGCATTTGCCTCATAGCTAGCTCTCAAAACCTTTTTGGGAAGTGATTCATGAATGTAGGCCAATATGTTACATTGGTAGGATTTTACTAATTCTTGGCTTTCTTCTAACAAGCTCAAAAATATTCAGAGTCTATTGACATCCATATCTCTTTGTTGGAACCAAGATTGTCTTGAATTTATTAATGAAAGAAGATTTCTCATGTTCTCAAGGGAAAATAATCTTTACTTTCACCTAATCCTAAGAAAGAAGGTTGCAATGCAATCTATTCCTTTATTTCCACTTGAGTGCATCTTCCCTCAACTTTGTAACATCTTCTTCTTCCAAATTGGATTGTGGTGAGGTAGCCAAAACAAGTTGAGCTTAGAACAATTGCCCAAAGATGTTCTTTAATCCAAACTTGCCTTTCTATAAAGACAATTGCCAAAGGAATATTGGTGTTTGTTACTATTTTTCTCTCAAGATTGTCACATTCTTCTTGAGCTTTTCTTTCTTGTGTTGCATGCCACTCAACTTTTCATTTCTAGTTTCTCTTGAAGCTCTTAAGTCAGAAGAGTACTGACTCCTTTTTTGTGTGGTACTCAACTCCCTAACATCATTACCTTGTCAATCTTTGTATCTGGCTACTCCAAAGTGAATCCTTGACAACATTACCAAAAGGATGTGGTATCCCAATATCAACCAAAATGTGGTAAGAAATAGGTTGTTCCCTTGGAGATACAATTCAAAACTAGCTAGATTTAAAGAGAAGTGTCACAAATTGCAGTTCGTTATTTCTACTTGTTTAACTTCTTGGGTAAGAAGCACTCCTAAAAGAGTGTAATGACACCAATTTTGATACACCACTAAAAGTAGAAAATCCATAAATCAATAAATTATCACATTTGTTAAAGACCAATTCCTACTAAATCTTTAATATGATGATCCAATCAACTACAAAGAGGCTATTTTAACTAAAAAGATCCATACTCTAAAGACTACATTCCATCCTTTCCAAAGGTGCAGCTCTATCCAAAGGATTTTTGTATTGGTGACTATTCTTTATCTTTTCTTCTATTGAGTATTATCAACATAGTAGCTCTCTCCTAACATCCATCAAGGCATTGCTTCTTTGGGACTACCAATGACCACATCCTAGCCACAAGTACATGTGATCACACACACTCAATCACTTGGATTCATATGGTACCACAAATTTTGAAGGAATTTTTGATGATTTTCAATATTTTTGGTGAACTAAAGGAAGTTCTTAGTTGAAAGCTAGAGGAATGATGAAATCCAAAGGCATCCGGTTCACAAAGACTCAATTTACACCAAGGACTAATTGACCTTATCAACAACAAGAAAAAGAGAGTCTTGGCTAAGAAATGCTCACTCTATCATAAGGTATTTAAACATTACCTAAATGTGCTCATCTTCCCATGTGGATAAATATGAACACGTTGGAAGCATGAATTCAAGAAAGTACAAACGACATAGGAACCTTTGACCTATAAAGATAAGGTGGTTCTTCAAAGGATTGTAGAGGACAACAATAGTGGTTTTCATGCAAATATGGCACAAGAATAATGAATAAGGCCATCACCTACCCATACATGTGGAGAAGGAACAAGCAAGTAAAGATGATTGCTAGACTTTGACTTCCATCATTCACTTTATCAATTCTATCAATAGCCATCAATAGAGCAATAAGAAGTGAGGTCAATAACTTAGAGACCTTTGTAAGTAAGGGAAAATCTGAATGAAATAGTGAGAGAATATTCAACATGGCACACCCATTGAGATGATGTAGAGGTTGAGGAAGAGGTAAGCCCTTAAACCTAAAAATGCCTAAGGTAGATCCTTGGGAAATTTTTGATAGGAAGGTATTCCTTGAAAGCAAAGGATTGTTACTCTTATTATGGAATTAGTGCTACTTGAATATAGATAGGACAAGAAATCAAATAGTGAACCTTCCAAAATCAGACTTGCCTAAGTGGAAATTTGTTTCTATGGACATATTCACATTGGAGACAAGTGTTAGGAGACTCTACATAAATAGCATTCTTCAACAGGATTCTTTTATGTTTAATGCAAAGAGATGTGTTTTCATGTTGGCACCCATGTTCACTTGCAAGAAGGATAACAAAATTGAGTGAAATGTAGCAAATTCCCAAGATCCGGCCCAAAGGAAGAAGTCTTAGTCATGCTCAAGGTCTTCAAGCCTATTTGGACAACCTACATGATTGTTAGTTAGGTTTTGTTCTTGAATATCTCTTTGTAAGAAAATCAATGGATTTGGCAACCATATTCAATACCAAGATTAGTAAGATGTATAACTTGTTCTCAAAAAATGCCTCCACTATCTCCTATCTTTTGTGATTCATTTCTATATAGGCATAGGACTGTTGATGGAAGAGGAGAAGGAGGAATTCTTGAGGCACTACCGTGATGAAGGTTACCACCAAACTCAACCGGGTTGGGTGGTTACTATATGCAAGGTAGACAAAGCAAATATAGAGTACAAACAGCAAGGTGAATCAAGGAAGGACAAAGATCCTTGAAACCAAAGGAGGAAATGTTTAGTATAGCCAAAGGATAGCTTGATTTTGGAAAATGCAAGGCGGTCTAATCTCCAAAGGTAGTGATATTTTGTTGCAAGAAGAAGACAAGGTAGGAAGATCTGGCCAATCTATGAGGGGATGAACATGATGTATTGGACGCTAAGTCAAGAGAGAGGATAGACTCTAAAGGAGGCCTAAATAAGTTAACACCACCAAGGATAGAAGATGCCAAGGTAGATCAATACTTTGGCAATTTGGGACAAGATGGCCTGTTTCTAGATGAGGATGCACTTGTGGATGAACCAGAAGATGATCAAAGAGAAGAAATGCCCAAATCCAAACCAAAAGTCCCCAAGTACAGCCTACTATTAGGAATGTACAAACCATATTGACATAGCCAAATGAAGTAGAAGAAAAAAATGACTAGGAACAACCTAAGGGAAGCAAGTATAAACTACTAAGTACCTTAATAGGAGATATAGTCCCAATCTTTCAGTTCCTTATTGACCTCTATGAGGAATATCAACAAGGAGTGGAATTCTTGAGTGAGTTGCCAAGATGGATGCACTATACTTCAAAGGAATTGGTGGGTGAAACTTTTGTTCTTTAGAGAGTTGGAAGATGCAAACCAAGAACTAGAAGAAGCATAAATTTGGTTAGATCCGTCAAGAAGGATTTGAATAGGATCAAGGAAGAAAACAGAACCTTAGTAGAAAAAGTGTCCACAAAAGAAGAAGAGTTAAAGGGTGTGAAGAAGGAATTGATGACTCTTCAAAAAGCCTAGATGGACCACATAGCTTGTGTACAATTTACAAAGGAAGTACTCAGACAAGACTTAGTCAAGGAAAAGGCCAAATTTAGGAAGTTAGAAGAAGGAATGATCAACTATGATCAAGTTTGGGTGGCATTGCAAAAGGCAAAAAATCAAAAAATAGTAGAGTTGCAGCAAGAGTTGTGTATCACAACCCTTTGGATAGAAGATATGTCAGGAAAGGTGACCCAAGTTGAAAAGGTAGAAGTTGGTATAGAGATCAATCCCACACTTCTATGGATAAACGTGAATAATGGAATCAAAGGAACCAGACAGCCTAAAGGACAAGGAACAAAGGTAAGTCCAAAGGGAAGAGTAGAGAGTTTATGTGAGCAATTAGAGTTAATTTTAGAGGAATTTATAAGATATATTTTAGCAAACAATGAAATAAAATTGCTTCAAAGCTTAAAATTAAGGTTCAAAAATTAAGGGTAAGAAATGAGAAGAAGTTACAATGAATTTGGAGATAAAATGCAAAGGATGACTATAGAAACTAGAGATTATATTGAGCTTACTTTGAAGTCAGTGAAAGATAAGTTAAGTAGGATTTTGGTAAGTATGCATATGAACCTTAGGAGTTAAGGGAATTGAGCTTTAGGAAAGACTCTGGTTCCTTTGGAATCATTCAAGTGCCCTCAAAAATGGGATGCAAACCCAAGAAGATTTAGTGATCCAATCAATGTAGCAGTTTAGACAATACATATCATTCGCTATTTTGCTTTCAAGCAACATTTAGGTTTGGACAGCATAGTATTTAAGGCTAGCAGTTCACAATGCCTTGTATTCAATTCAATGGTTAATAAATGAAAGTGTTTTGAGCTCTTTGTCACTTTTATCATCCTTGTGTGAATTTTCTATTCTTGTATGTTTTACTTTCAATTATATATCTTTCCAACATCACTTTGCTCCTTGTGTGTTTGATCCCTAGAGGCAAATAAGTTTTCTTGAAAGCAATGCCTTGATCTACCTATGAGAGTCTGTAGTGTTGGAAGTAAAGATAAAAGTGAACTTGTGAAATACTAAAAGGCATAAACAAATCCTAATTGGTAAAGTGAACCAGCTTCCTTGAATATTTCTATTCCTTTAGTGTTGCATTTGACTTTTACAAAGGAAGAAAATTCCAATCTCTTGAAGGAGATCAGTCCTTGAATTGAAACATCACTTTCAAGAGTTGATTGGATTTATTTTTGAGTGATGGTGAATTTAAATTTGTCAATTTTTGTGATGTACTTTGGAGGGTGAAATTTTCTTTTTGCAGTTGTTCCTACACAAGAAGTGAAAGAAGTAAGGATAAGGATTTTTAAGTGACATCTACCTTAGTTTCTCTCCTTTTGGGCATAAATGTGTTTGCCTTGAAATACTACAATTTGGTGAAGAGTGTGTTCTTACAATTCTTACTACAAAGATTCCTTGCAATTATTCAACAAAGACCTAATAAAAATATTCAAAATAAATCAAACCAACAAAGGGATTTTTGCACTTTCACTTAATCATTGTCTATTGTCTTAATGAAGTCTTTACATTGGATTCAAGCTTTAAATAGCAACTCTTACTTGGGTTGAAGAAAATATAATGGTGGAGGAAGTCCAAAGATCTATGAAGATTGCATTTCCTTGCATCTATATTGTATATTGGATGTCTTATCATCCTTATCTTATATTGTGTTGCTGGTCTAACATTGCTAATTGCTATCCACATGGCTTGGTAAAATGTTAACTCTTCCCCAAAGAAACTTCTTACTTTGTAATCTTTGAGCATTTTACTACTTCAAAGATTACAACTATAAAAAACCTTCAACTAAGAAGAACTTGTTTTGTGAAGGATCTTTGGCACAAAATACTATTGTGATGAACTATTTTCACCCCTAAATATTCTATGGAGAAGGTCTAATCTCTCCTTGTAATCTACTATTTCTAATACTAAGGTATCACAAGATTGTATGAACTTTCCGTCTACATATTCTCTAAATCTAATAACTAATCTATCCGTTCTTTGGGTCTTCATAGGTCTTTCTTTCTAACATCTACACTTGCAATTTTAGTTCATGTAACTTTGTTTTGTAACTATGTCTTTTGTTGCTTCTTGGGATATGGATACTAATTGGTCCTAAAGACCTTCCAAGTCTCTAAGTAACTTTTCCTTGACTTCCTTTGGAGTAACATATAAGTCCTAAAGAACTATCATGACTTCCTCTATTATCTTTGATTGGTTTGCAAATCACTCTTTTTTCTCCTTCTTGAATTCTTCTTAGAAGGCCTCTAATCACAAACTATTATCTTTCTTGTATTCATTAAATACAATTTGCAAGTGAGCTTGCTTACTATGTTTGGTACCCATCTCCTATTTAAATTGAATGACCACTATACTTGGTCTTGTAGCTTTGCCTCAAGCCACTTTTGGAAAAAATTACTTGCAATCCAAAGAGTGTTCTTCTCCTCTTGCAATCTTTGGACTTCTTGGTCTTGACTCTTCTTTACATTTTCAAAAAGTCTTCTTTCTCTTCAAATCTTCTACATCTTGCAGCAATGTATCTCCTCTTCTCCACTCCTCCTTGTATAAGACCTTGTATTTTTTTCTTCCCCTTGCAAATGATCTTCTTTGCCATCATTGCAAACTCATTTTCTTGTGGCTTCTTTATCAACAAGATGTAATCGTTAACTTCTGGCCAATCATCTTGATATTGGGGTAGAATTGCCTGCAAGTATATTACAAATGAGACAACAAGATTAATCAAGAATGTTGCTCTATTGAGAGCTTGTGTTGGCCACACTTTGGTCACCACATATTCTTTGTCTTGAACTCCTCCAAGAACATCTTCTCCTTGGATACCAATTTCTTTGTCCTCATTCACCCTTTCCTTGACCTCCTTCTCTTCTAACTCCAAAGGCAATCTTGGTTAAGTGGTCAACTCTTTGTTCCCAAAATCTTGTTGATCTTTGGCTTGGTGACTCCTTTCACCTTCTGAAGAAAATTCCAGATTTGCTTGCTCATCTTCTCTTTTTGTCTTGGTCTCTTCTAAGGTAATCTTTTTGCTCTCCTTTTCTTCTTTCTCTTTGTCTTTGGCTTCACCTTCATCCAAAGAGATATCCACAACCTGCAGATTTCCTTACCTTCTTGGTAGGGAATTTTGATCTTGAAAAAGGAGTGGCTCTTTTTTTGTCAAGAATTGTGACATTTCTAATTCTTGAATCATCAACCAAGAGTGGTGATAGAACATGTAAGCCTAGTTTGACACTACTCCTTCATACATTTGGTCAAAGAAGGCTGCTTGGTAAATTATCAAGTAGGTTGACTTTCCACTCTCTTGATTCCTACTTCTCATATCATGAACCATAAATAGTGAGCTAAGATCCCACTTTTAGATCAAATAATATCAAGTGCTTGCTCTAGAGGAATTCACTTCAAACATGCATTGCATGCTTTTCCACCAACTAGATAAACAAGGATTAATACTAGAGATTTCCTCATCATTCTATGTCCTGTCACCATCTTCCTTGAAGAAATCAACTGAAATGAAGAATGTGTACTCCAAAGAATTGTAAGTTTCTATACTCTCTTAGGGCTGCACTCAAAGGTTTCCCTTTGCCAAAGATGGTTTTTCTTGTAGAAAATTTCTAACAAAAGAAAGGATTACTCATCCCACCCTTGATTTTATAGTTAGAGCTCTTTTCCCAATGTTGTTTAGTAGGTGAGAAGTCCATATCCACACATGAGAACTCTTTGGCTGGCAGCAATGGTTCCTGGTGGTTGTTGTTTACTTACATGAAAATAGAGTTTGAATTCTTGGTATGGTCTTAGCTCCAAAACTCTTTGGGCTTAGAGGCTTTTTACCTTTTCTCTTTAGCTTGGTCCATTCTTTGTACTTGAAACTTTCTTTGTACCCTTACCACATAAGGAGTTGGATCCAAATAATGTCCACATCAAGGTTTCTTCCTCCAAATAAAAAAGTAGCACCTCTCATCTTCAAATAAGAAAAGAAACAAAAACTATAAATGTTGAAAAGTATGACATTTCATCTTGGGTTTTAGGATAGGAGGATAACCTTACTCACTCTTAGCATCCCATTTCAAGTTTTAAGTTGTAGTAAGAGCACATTTAACCCCACACCACCCAAAAAAATCCTTAGCTTCATGAATGTTTTGCTCTCCTTGATCTTGTGAAATTTTCCTAACACATCCATACCTACAATTCACATCCTTCAACAAATATCTATAAACTTCTTTGGTGCCTTTTTCCCTTAAGGCTAATCATTCAACTTGGTTAAATAATACCTCCCATGCTAAAACTAAATCTCATATCTGCCATATCCCAACCGGCATAGTAACTAGATATACAACCCACTTGAAATGCATTGCAAGTGGATAAATAAGATTCAATCTAGATGCCAAATATTTTCATACCTTTGGCAATTTTGACACATCTTCACATATGTAAAGATGTTTCAATCATATTCCTTATTGACATGTCAATCAAAATAAATCTTTGTATATATTAGGCCAACACATACCTCTTTTTAGCTTAGAAAATGTTGCATAGATACCCCCATGTCTAGCCCATAAGCTCTCATGGCATTCTTGGATTAATAGCTTGTGTGTCTTCATCTTGCATATTATATTGCAATCTATGTTATGGAGGCTTACCATTTTGTTTAGCTCTCTTCTCCAAATAGTCCCCACTCTTGGACTTGTGAGACTAAAACACACTGATCTTTATCGAGCCTGCACCACCTATATATATCAAAGTCTTGGATGAAAACTAGACCACAATACCAATAGAAAACCAATTAAATGTATCTAGATCATATGATAATTGATCAACCATAGACTCACTCACACAATCTACTACAACACTAAATCACTATTTCACTTACTAAGCAAGCCACAAAACAACACCATTTTTGTAAGGTTCTTATGATTAAGAGATATAAAACTTTTGTAGTAGCTTATATATCTGTTCATAAAAAATGATAAGAGCAAAGAGCATTTTGGAGAGCCTAAATATAAGATCAAGTCATATTTGGATTGAAGTTAGGACCAAATGGTATTCTGATTCAATGATATAGAGGAGAAATTCAAGATACATGGATTTGTATTGTTCTTCTACAAAACATATTCAATCATTGATGATAAGAAAATCAGTAGATTGCAAAAACAAGTATTAGGTATATTTAAGTTAGCTTTTCTAGCCTCTACTGGTTTTCTAATGAGCTAATATCAACTTAGAAGGCTTACTTACATCTGTCATTAAAGATAAATTTTCATATATAATTACCACCTTGGTACTCATCCCAGTAAGTCTTTGAATGAGGATGATGCTACTTATAATCATAGTTCAAAAAAAATGTGAGTATTATGAAAGATTTTAATAATTCATATATAAGAGGTTGTATTTATTTATTTATTTCAATTATGAATAATATATACATAATGCATTTATGCACCTTATGCTCATTTCTAGTGGGTAGTATTGTTTATAAATTTATAAAACCACAATTTGGATAGTTGTACATATTAAGAATATGTATATTTTGACTATGATGTTAAATTCTTGAAAGTAACAAAGGATTGTCAAAAGTGATGAATATTACAATCATACTTCAATGTGATAAAAGTTCTAGGATATTAAATTCATGTTTTCTATAGACTATTATAAGGTTGATATATCTTTTTATAGCATAACATATCTATCAAATCATTCTTTCCTTTTCCTAAGTAACTTAAATTTTGAGTTTTGGGAATAATTTAGGTCAGAGTATTTAGCTAATACAAAAAAAATTGTAGAATATATTATAGCAATTTGTGAGAGAAAAATGAATAAATCTTGAGGCCAAATTTTTATCTTATTCAAGTGAAAAAATGAGTGTGAGTATGCTTCTTACTCCCCTAATTCTCATACTTTGGTCTAGTTTCATCATAAAATAGTAGAAAATGAATAAAAGAGCTAAAAACATAAAGTCAACAATTCTTAGTCATTTACTAATTGGTTGTCAAAAGAACAAGAAAGCATTCCAAAAGCAAGTTATATGTAAAGTTAGAAAATTAGACCTATGTGCAAATTAGGCTTTATCTAGAAGAAACTTTTTTGAACTAAAGGGTATTTGATCTTAGAAAATTGACTTAAATTTTCAATTTATTCCATGTTTCTTGCTTGTAGCTATTATCTAAATTGAAAATATATTAGATATGATAATTGAATTTATACTTACAAATAACTAGAATCTTAAAATTACCTTATAATTATGATATGTGGTTGTGACGTATACTTATATCATAATCTACTTTTATGGCTATGTTAAAATCAAGAATTTTTATTTGTTTCAGAAGTCTTAAATAATTTTAGGATCTTGTTGATTTATATGGATTATATAGCATAAAATTTACCTTAAATATCTTACTATTACACTTATAAAGGTAATACAAACATGTCCTAAATTGATTTCTTTTAATTTTATAGTATTTAGTTACAATAGATTGAAGATAAACTTATTTATTTATTTATTTAGTTTATTATCATTATATATAATATAGTCTAGCAATAGAATATTTTAAAAAAAATTCTAGAGTCCAAAATTTGAACTTGAAATTACAATATTATAACCCAAATATCTAATATTTAAATCAGATATTCAATATTAAAGTCAATTTCTAAACAAAACACAAATATTTAATGTTAGAACTCAAAGCCAACATTGAAACTTGGATGTCAAATATTTTAAACTTGAATGTCTTATGAAAGAACCCAATTTCCATTCAAAGCATTTTACATTCTACATTCCCCATATTAAAAAATGCAAGTATACAAAATTAAGAACCTAACTACACATCTATTAAAGAGTAGTAAGTATATTCCTAGTGAATAAAAGTCACAATGTTAATTCTTTTTTTTATCCAACGAGTTTAGTTCTCTTTCGATCCTTTTGTCTCTCCCTTGTACAGCTTGATGGGGTCTTTCCATCCTTCATTTTTCCCACGCGGTTGCCTTTTTTCTTTTTTCTTTTGATCCAAAGAGTAGTCTAGAGTAACACCAAAGTCTTTTAACTACTCCAAAATTGTTACCAAAAAAAAAAGATAGTGCTAAAAAAATTCAGAAGTTCTGAAATTTAGTTTCTTTATAAATTTCATTATTAGCTTGTATCTAGTTAAACTTGTACACCTCTCTATTCTTGTAGAAGTTAAAGTACAAGAGTAAGATTTCCTAGACTAAAGTTGCACACAATTGATGTTTGAACCTCACATCTTACTTTGACTAACAATGGATCCTCAAACATTTAGTGAGCTCAATTCCTAATTTATAAAAATATTTATAATATAGCTTTTGTTATAAAAAATATACATTTCTCATGATGAAGGGATAACCCAATCGTTCAACATCATTCAAAGGTCTATTAAAGAAAGTTGAATGGTCCATTGTTTGGTTGAAGATACAAAAAAAAATCAATGAAGACCTCTACAAACTTCCAGAGGAAATCCTTGAATATTGCATTCATCATCCCTTAGGTATGGTGGTATGTATAAGCCCCTTAATTGGTTATGAAGGTGGTCTTATTAGTATCTTCTTCACAAATAGATACTTGATTGTATCCTAAAAAACTATCCAAGAAGCTAAAAAAACTCGTGGCAAATTGCAATGGATGATGATCTTTCTTGGTCATTGCAAGTCTTGAGAAACTCAAATTTTGCCATTCTTCTTCTTGGGTACAACTACAATGGGAGAGACCAATTTTTTTATCAGAATAGGGAAAATAATTTCAACACAATCTGGTCAATTTTATCTTTGACCAGCAATAAGTATTTTAGGTTTGATCTTTATTTTCTTTGCCAAATTGGTACTACTACTTCCACCATCTCAATCCATTTTTCTTAAATTGTTGTAAACTGATGCCTAATAGTTGCTCATTCTTCCAAGAAAAAAAATCTTGAAATTCATGAAACAAACAAGCAATTGCTTTGTACTTGTCTAAAGACACATACTTTGATATCTTCAACACCTTGCCTTCTACCATCGCTACATCTTGACAATCATCAAGGATTATGATACCTTTGATCTGACTTACCAACATTGCAACACGTTGCAATTGCTTGTTTTTGTTGAGGTTCTTGCTTATGGCTTGCACATCAATTTCATCATCATCTTCATCAATCTTGTAGCACTCTAAATAGTTGATAAAAAGTTTGTCCAAAGATACATCCAATGAATCAATAATATATCTTTGGTATGATAATGAAGTTTCTCCTAGATGATGAATCTTCTTCCAACATAGCACAACCATCTTTTGGTTAGATTTTACTTGGTTTTTGACCTTTAATTGTGATGATCCTAATTGATTGTCACTTGAGTATTATTTAGCTAAGGTTTTCCAATCAACATTGGACATCCAAACTTAGAGATTGGCCAAAGAAAAATTCAAGCACAAAGGAACTCCACCAAGGATAATCAACACATTAGAAAAAAGTCCCAAGGGCCTTCTATGGGTTTAATTTGTAAATTTAGGATTTATGGATCCAAGAAGTTAAGTTCAAATTTGAAATATCCATGCCTATGAGTGGTATCTTCCATCATCATATTAACTCTCAATTCCAAATCCATTGGAACAAATTTTATAATAAACCTAAAATTTCAACTTTAATTTTTAGTGATCTTCTTGATTTTTGATAATAATTATAAAAAAATAGGAATCTCCTTTTGGTTCATCCTTTTGACTTGCTTAAGAGACAAGGTAAGTTATTTCTTGTGAAATTCTTTGCCTTCACACAATTTCTTGAAGGTAAAATCTACCTTGATGGAAGCTTAGCCAACCATAACATCATACTAAGGCACTTCAGAAAGAAATGATGATTTTCCTCAATTCCTTTCCGCCATTGGTTCTTCATTCAAAGTAACCTCTTTTGGACTTACCCCCTTTGTCATATCACCAAATTCCACTTTTCAAAATTTTAATTGTGATGACTTCTTTAAGATATTAAATTAGAGGCAATTCACTAGGCTCTATTCTTTTATTTTATTCTTGAATCAAGTACTCAACTTCCCCACGAGTATCAATTTAAAAAGCAATGATATAATCTTCCAAACATTCTACAAATTTAGAATTCTTTGAAGTTTTACTCCCTCTTCTTTAGGCTTTTCCTATTATTTCTTTGCCTTAGACTTTTCAAGAAGCTATTTTTCTTTCTTCAAAATGATCTTATTTATCTTACTCTTTTGGATTTTAAATCCAAAGATGGAGATGTATCCAAAGAAATCACTTCTTTTGTAACCTTCTTGCTTGCTCTTGTTTCAACTCATGAATCTCTATATCTGGCCAACCTCCTTGCTTAGATGATAACATGGACTTAGGATCAATTTCTTCTATAGTGATATACTAAACATAAGTGTCCATTTAGTGGAAGACAATATCGGCACAAAATGCACTATAGTCTCCAAAGTTGGCAGTTGAGGATGATTCACCACCACTTGGCATGGGGTCTTGCAATTCTAATAAAGTAGATATACAAAAATCCCTTCTTGGGTTTTAGGGATTTTGTGTACTAGTGACCTAAAGCTACACAATTATAACAAGCTCCATAATTCATATTCTACCTAAGCATGATCTTTTGTTGGGGACCATTTTGCATACTCCTTGGATAAAAACATAGAATAGTGCATAGTATTAGAAACTTTTTTGTATTTCAAATACTAGTCTTTTTCCTTGATAAGTAGTTCCTACATTTCCCATGCAAGAATCCAATTCATTTGCTAGATTGGATACAATTGTCATATGGTCAAACACTTAATGTTGGCTTGGCAAATGATTTGATGTGAATATAAAGGAAATCTTTGTCAATCTTTTATCCCAACCTTTTGAATCTTAAATTTGGAAAAATCCTTAATAAGTTCTTCTAACTTGGTGTCTATCTTTGAGGTTGAATTTGGGGTAGCTATTACCTTTGGCCTTCAATACCCTTGATGTTCTCTTTTTTGCACCTTCTCATCTTTAAACAAAGATGATTTTTATGAAGAGCAAGAGCTAGATGAGCTTGAGGACAAATAACATGATCTTTATGATAGCTTCTTCTTTGTCTTATTACTTCATCTCCCTCATTCTTGGGAATGATGATATTCCTTGTGGGATGTAAGATAGACAAACTCATATAGCTCCACTAACTTTACCACCTTTGCCAATGTGTCATGTTCTCTTTCTTTGGCAAAGACAAAAAGCTCAGCAAGTAGTGCTCCAAGACATATCTTGAGCATCAAAATAAGCCAAAGTGGTTCCTTGCCTCAAAACTCTACTCAAAAGGTTTTGAAACCATTTTGTGTAATCTCATAGTTTATTGTTCTTCTGTTGTTCCAAATTGTTTATTGTGGGAAAAATATTCACTTATTAGTCTAATTCTTGAAATTGGTTGAAAAATTGCCCTTTTATTATTCTCTAATCTATGACATTGGTAGGGTTTGACTAGCATGAGTAAACCAACTTATGGACTTCTTTCTCATACACTTGAAAAAATGCAAAGTCTATCAACCTCCAATTCTTCTTTGTTTACAATGGTAAAAGCCTTGAACTCCTTCATGAAGATGTCAATATAATAACCTTATCAACCAAAAATTAATATAGTGGTAAGTAATAGATTGTTCTTTTGAGGATCTAGGCTATAAATGACTAAAATTGAAGAGAAGTGTCATATCTTGTAGTTATTTCATTGTTATATATTTAATCTCTTGGGCAAGAATCACTCCCAAAAGAGGTTAGTGTCACCTCCTATAGTGAACTATGGAAAATAGAAAATTAAAGTAATCAGTTTCACTACAAGTAAATTCAAAATTAATCCTAAAAGTGATGATTCACTCAACCAAAACCAGCCACTTCACTACAAAGAAACCAACTCCAAAGGTTGCATACTACCTTCCCCAAAAGTCACAACTCCAAAAGGTTTCTTTGCATTGGTACTTATTCTTTGCCTTTTATGTTCCATGATACTATAACTTGTTTTTTAAGGCATTGCTTAACTCCTTCAAAACCTCAAGGATCATACACTCCAATCAAGTACAAATGTTTCTCTACACTCTAGAACTTGTATTCCTATCACAAAGTTCCTCCTCCCCACTCTAACAAAGAACAACCAATACTTGGAATTAAGGCAACAAAGACAAGGAGCCTTGGCTCTTTTTCTATATCATGATTTAGGGAATGAATGAATATCTACACCTAGACCAACACCTTGTTTACTCTTCTTAATCTTAGCCAAATCTATCTAATGGTTGATAAAAAACAAAATATCTTCTTGGCTCATCCTCATTATACATTGCTAATCCTATCATCTTGTTGTATCTTATCTTCTTACATGTATCTTAATTAGGTGCCTACACATGTCAAAGAAGGTATCAATTCTTCTTTAAAGACAACTTACACATCTTTCCTCTTTGGACTCCTTATTCCAAAGGTTACATCTCCAAATATATGCAACTACAAAGGAATTTGGATTGCTTCCTACTTCAAAGTTCCTAAAACTACAAAAAACTTCTTTTAGTGAAGTGTCTTTGGCCTAAAGCACTACCTCAAAGAACTACCTTCACCTTTTAAAACTCCTAATGAAGATTTCAATCTACTCCTTGTAACCAACTATTTCTAATAGATAGGTATCACAAGTCTCAATGGACTTCATACCTAGATTTTCCTAAGTCTAAGAGCCAACTAGTCCATTCTTTCTTCTTTGTATATCTTTCCCTCCAACTTTTGGACATACAACTTCAACTCATGTAACTTCACCTTTGCTACCTTTCCTTGAGCTACTTCTTCCAACATCTCCCTCAAATTGATCTTGAGCTTCCTCCAATTGCTTGATGGCCTTCATCTTTCTCCTCCTCTAATTGTTGCTTTATGATCCATACTTCCTTCTTTCTCCTCCAACATTCATGGTCAATCAACTTTCCTCTCTTCTTTCTCCTTCTTCAAGTCTTTGGCTAGGTGCTCCAACTAATTGCCACTTCCCTACGGTACTTTGACATTTATACCTCTAAGGTAACTACTAGGATCTTGGTAGTCTTTAGTTCTCCCCAAATACATACCACTCCTTTGTCTCAGGCCTTTAGTTGATCTTCATACTCAAGTTGCATATCCTTCTTCTCAATTGTCATGCTATTTATAGCATTGCACCTAGATTGCTTGGACTCTTGAGAAGTAGTGTTGGTAGTTGTGACAACCGGCAAATATCACTTTTGCAGTAATTGGGTAAGTAAAGGTTGTTCCCACAGAGATACTATCCAGAATTGGTCAAATACAAAGTCACAAGTTACAATTGTAGTTCTTCTTGGTTTCTTCTTTAATCTCTCAGGTAGAAACTACACCCAGAAGAGAGTAACAAGCTCACAATCTTGACAACTTGTCACGACTACACACACATAATCACAACACAACAAATTCTGTCCAAACAACTCTTGATTGTGATGATTCAGATTCTCCCGAGGACGGCACTTCACTGCGAAGAACAATTTCACCTCAGAATTGTGTTCCACCCTTCCACTGAAGGCACAACTTCCTTGATCAAAATTGCTTCACATCAACTTTGTGCTACACTCACAAATGCAGAATACTACCAACACTACAATTCCTCTCAGATCTGTCAAGGCATTGCTCCGATGCACTTCACTCAAGATCAAACACACAGAATGAAGATCAAGGCTATAGATTCCAACATCCATAGACACACTGACTTGCTCTTTGGAATTCTCCACACACTCACAACTACAAACACAAAATTGACACTCGGAATTAAGCTTAAGCGACAAGTACCGAGAACAACACTTCACTTTATCTATCTTCAGAAATTTGAATACTGAATAACATCGTATTGCGAATGCTCCACTTAGATATTGAAGCAAACGGTAGACTTGCCTACCTATGCACCGCTTCCTAACATCTCTTCCTACCTATAGATCCTAAGTGACAATCTATCTCTTCATATTTGCCTCTTCCTATCTCAAAATTGACACTTATCCTGATCCGATGTCTACCTCATCATCGGCTTCCAAACCCGATGATCTTCTTAATACTTCGCCTTCTTTGGGTATAGCTGATTCTACCAATTCCTTCACTAATTCTACAACTTCTTCACTAGGAACTACAATTGCACTAAGGAGTGACTTATCTAACGCTCTATCTCCTGACCCACTCTTCTCTAATGTGTCAATTAGCAAGTCTAATGACACCTGAATTCCTACTTCTGCGACATCAGTCTTCCGCTCCACTATCACACTATTCCTAATTTTCTCTAACTCCAAATTGACTAAATCTAGTCTAAGACTAACATTGTTCTCTACCTCTAACATCTTCCGATCTACACGCTCTCTCAATCGAATCAGCAATGTGTTCATGTCCACATCCTTGGCCTTTCTCTTCCAAGTTTCCTGCACAAGTAACTTTAACTCATGTAGGCGAGCCTCCTCCAATCTCCCTTCAGCCTCCGTGCTTAAAATCGCTCTTAACTTTCTTGCAACTTCCCCTACTAATTTTGATGCATATCCTCAAGAGCGCTTCACCTTCAACTCCTCACGATACATCTTCAGCTCGTCTTTGTATTCTACAGCAAGCATCTACTTCTCCTTTGCATACTGCACGCTTTGCTATTCCGCGCTCTTGACAAGTTCTTGCAATCGCTCTTCTTCTTCTTGCCTGACTGCCAACTCTCTCTGCCATGCTTGATCTTTCACTGTGGAAGTTTTCTTTAAGCTGTCCAACTCCTGCTCCATTACAATGTTCATCGCCTTCAAATGAACATTCTTGATGAGCACATCACTCACTTCTTCCTTCATCTTTTTGAGCCACATTGTTTGTTCCTTGAATTCTCTGGCTCACCTTTGCAGTTCCTTTTCCTTTTCTGCACAGCTCCCTTGTAGCATGGTCAGCGTTTTCTTCATCAAGCCTTCCTCCCTCCAAAGTTCTTCCACTTCCTCGCTTCTTTGGACTTGTTGCTCCTGCAACTCCTTTACTTCACTCACCAGATACTTCACCATTTGCAATTTGTTCATCCCCTTCCTGCGATCTTGGTGAATTACTCTTCGATGCTCCTTCAATAGTTCCAACAATGATGTTACCACCTTCGTCAGATAGGATATCCCGCTGAAGTTTTCTTCCTCTTCATTGCCATCTTTGTTTGGAGTCTTTTCCTCCATCATTGGCTCCTTCATCCGAAGTCGCGATCTTTGTATCTTCATTGTTTTGGCACTTTCTTCGTCTTGGCCTCTTGAACTCGACCCCACGGGATGTTTTGCTTTCTCTTCTGGTCTTGACTTGTTCACCACCATCACTTGACAAGCCTCACTTACTGCTACTAATTGTTGGACCTCTGGCTCCCCATCACTATCGCTCCCAGACTCCTCACTTTTCAATGTGAGCTCCTCTTCTTCCAATTCCTCCTCTTGTGACTCAGTCTCTTCCCTAGACTCTGACCCCGATGATGCCTCTTTTATGATCTTTGCCGTCTTCGACATCAGCCACCAAGTCTTCCTTTGCATGGGAGGTGACCTTGCTTCTTCAGGTTTGCCACGTTTCTTCGTCTTCAGACTGGTAATTTCTTCAACTTTCCACTATCCGGTCTTCGCAAAGTATTTGTCATTTGCTCAAAGATGCAACATATACTGGCGCTCCTCCTCATCTGCTTCCTGTCGCAAATCGGGATGCATGTGAGACACCATACGATGACGCTCTTCTTCGGTTAGTAAGTTCAGCCTGAAGTAGAAGTGGGCTGCAAATGGTGCAAAATAATGTGGTGGCGATCCCGTTCGCCAATTCACCACCATCTGCCTCGTTTGGTGGTGAAAGCACTTTGCTCAATTCATTGGAGCTCCTGCAAACATCTGATGGAAGAAGACAACCTGCTGCATGTTCACGTAGGTGGTTTGTTTTGGCTTGAACATGGCCATCATCGCCCCCACAATACTTCTTCAGATTGGATCCAAATAGGACTCCACCTTGTAGCCATTTGTGGTTCTTGGAGCAAAGAACAAATTGCGGATTTCCGCCGTCTCCTCTGCAACATCACACTTCTGATAGAAGGTGATCCTTGTTGGTTCTCTTGCTTCTCTTCCCAATACTAACTTCCAATCCAACTCATTCCATCAAGCCGGATTGCCTCTCTTCCCTTCCACCTTGGGACCCTCCTCACAATTACTGGCAGCGATCTCTGCCATCACTCCTGAGAAACTGAAATTCCAGTTCCATGCTAAAAAAGTAATACGAAGTCTAATCAAGACTTTGATTCTAGCTACTACATCTACCCTGCAGATTGCAAAACCTCTCACTGCCAGCGCATTGGCCACCTTCTTCGCCATGATTTGTTCTCTCGTTCTACAATGTTGGAAGATGAGACCCTCTCCTAGACGAGACACTCTAACTCCCTCAGGGTTTTGGAAAATCTCACTCTCGATGGGCTTCCGGACACGCATTACTGCAGGACGACTACTCAAAGGGATTGGAAATTTACTTAGAGTATTCAACTTTCCCATGCGCAATTGCAATTTTATATTGCCCCAAATTGCAGTCATTCTTTAGTCAATTTCATCTACGAATTTCTCTCTTCTGCGTGCACTCCCGGTCACTGTCAAGACATGCTTCTTCTGCTCCCGCCATTTCTTGAAATGTACTTTCTTGCCACGTACAGAGGTTGTTAGACGGTATTTGTCTTTCCTACGTCTTCCAACCCAAAGACGGTGATCTTTGGACTTTTTCCAGCATACCCCTCTTCCGAGTACCTCCATCATCGGATCCGATGTCATCTTCTTTGGATTTCCTCCGAAGTTACTTCCGTCCATTCTTTGTCCGCAATTTGACTTTCCGTGCTTACTTTGTCTCTTAAACACTGCTAACCATAGAAAAACAAAAAATGTGGGTACCACAGTAGTCAAAGGTATTTTGGTAGTTACTCATAGACTACTTGTTGACGGTCATATTTCCTATTTGGGGTATTGACTTTATGGTGGGGCCCATTGTCACTTGTACCATTCATACCATTGGCTGTGCCATCAATGAGACTATTAGGGTTGGAGATCCATGTCAAAATTAGAGGTATACCCTAGAAGTGCAGCTCCAAAGATCTCATTTCTCTAATGTTGAGCCTTTGAGTTCTTGATTAGAGTGGATAGAAAACCGGTGAGAGCCACCTGGAGTCTCTTAGCTAGAGTGGATGTGGCTTGATTATAATCAATGCACAAATTTTGGTAAATTATTGACTGATAGATCAAGTACTAATCTAATTGAGTGTGATTTGAGTTGTGAATGAACTCATTACATCATAAAAGTGAGAGTCAAAAGGCAATCATGTGCATAAATTGAGGGTGTTTGTGGTATCTCCAAGCTTGATGGATAATGGTACCTTAATTGTAGTTCCGATTTCCCTAAGGGTGATTGTGTGAGGAAGCATTGGCCAAATTTGGAGCCAAAGGGAGTCAATTTTAAATGGAAATGTTTGTTTTGAACTCAAGAGGTGAAATTATGACCAATTTGGTGCAAATTGAGCTCAAAGGGCAAAATGAAGGTGGAGTTGGGAGCCCATTTTCACAAATTAGAGGTTAGAAGATCCTCATCTTTCCAATTTGACTCAAGTGAAGATTTAGCAAAGGATTTGGTAGTCAGCCAACTCTAGGGATTTATGTCAAATCTTTCATCATATTTATGTCATATTTTGGCAAGAGAAAGTTTCATCTCATCTCGATGATCTCATAGCTTATAAAGTAGATATAACTCTTATTATGTCAAATGCCAGATGGTGATACAGTCAATCCAATGTTGATTTATGAGATGGAGGGTTTTCATTTAGCCTTCTTGTGATTGGACCCCTCCATTCTATGCTTCTTGTTTGTGCACCATGTTTGTGTGAGGTACCCTAACTTTAGAGCGTTGGTGCTTTGGTGTGCTCTTTGTAGTGAAGTTGGAATGATGACCAATCAGACTACTTTTGTTTCTCCCCAATGAAGCAAGAAGTGATGACCTGTAGATCATGAGAGTGTGTGTTGTGATGGCAAGTTACAAGCCACCTATTCTCCTAGTGTAGTTGTCATAGTTAGAGCTACATTAGTTGGTGATGTTTGGTTGGTGGTGTTGGGACTTGGTGATGATTCTTGATGGGGTACTTGCGTTTGTTACAATTGCAAGTTGCAATTTCTAGTTACTTTGTCATGATAGAGCTCTTTGGGGATTCCATAAGAGATAGTGTTGTAGTACGTAGTGGGTTTATTTGAAGTGGTGCTCAATATCAACATGTATCTTAGGTCCTAATGAGAGAGGAGATTGACTTTGAGTTGGAGTTTGACACAGGATCTGATCTAATTGAGAGTGCACTTGGTGTGTCTATACCATTAATGTGGTACATGGACAAGATTTATGGGGCCTCCAAAGGCTCCAAGTGATACTTTGTTATAATGGGTACCATTGAGTTGGATGATTTCATTCAAGAGTGTGATAGTTGATATGATCTACGGCAGATGCAAAACTCAATTTTGTTCACACCCTTCATGGCATGGAGGGATTTTTTTAGCACTTGGAGTGTCCACCAATAGAATACTACCATGAGTTCAAGAGAGCTCACTTGGAGGAGATTGAGCTATGGAGATAGTATTGGTCTCCAAACTATATCTCCATCACATCAAGCTTGGTTTCTAGGGGTAGATCGGCAATACCCATGAGTTCTACCTCTAGTAGTGTTGGTGGATCTCTTGGAGATGGTGCTACTATGAGTGGAGGTACTACTACAAGAGGTGTTATAGTATTAGGTTTAACCCCATGGTGGAGTTCTTCCAATGTTTGAGGCAAAACTACCAAGGAGTACGGACTGATCAGTTGAGGAGCTTGCAAGAATTCCTATGGAAGGTCTGAGAGAGCTTACGCAAGGCATACACTCACATGAGATGGCTAATCAGTTTTACTTAGGGAGTAACTAAGGCCCAAGTAGTCCAATTTTGGTATGGGATACTAGACAAAGAGTTGAGACATAGAGTCCATGATGCTACTTTATTATATACTACTTCACCTACTTTAGTAGTGGTCTTTGGTTTGGCTGAGCATATTGAGCTCAACTTGGTGGAGGAGAGAGTGATGACATCTGGATTTGGTAGGAAGACCTCATCCATTGTTGTTACTTCTTGTAGAGTGCAATAGAGTGCACCATGTCATGTTGATTTTTGAAGACAAGGTCGACACTCCAAATCCTATGGAGTGAGTGGAGGGCCTAGTGTGGCTTGACCTTTACCTTCATTTTTGGGTCAACAATAGCCAATGAGTGGTGGTGTTGCTTGTTGGACTTGTGGTGGACCTCATTATAGAGAGAGTGCACTCAAGATAGCGGACTTGATACCTCTAGTGCATCATAGCCAACACAAAGATAGTGTGAGCATTGCCATAGATTTGGTCACTCTAGTGACCAATCCTTTGACCTACACCCAAAGTTACAAAGTGGTAGGTCTGATATGGAAGGTGGTAGAGGAGCTCCAGGTCATGGAGGACAAGATGGTAAAGGTAGTGGTAGAGGATCCACACTTGGTAGGGGTGCAGTACTTGCTCTGACTTTCAGCCATGGCTACTCAAATTGAGCAATTGGAGTAAAGAAGGGTTAGCATGGCCATAGCTCATAGGAGATCAAATTTGGGTGCTAAGGCTTCTACCTCATATGCTAGTGATAGAGATATCTTGGACTTCATGTGCAAAGTAGCATAAGTAGATGGCTATGTTGTAGTGACTAGGAGTGCAATATGTGCTCCAAAGCTTAGAAGAGCATCAGTGGAGTTGGACCCATAGAGAGGAGAAGTCGGTAGACAAGTTAGACTTCCCCAATCTTTTACACTCTCTGAGGCACTACGGATGACATCCATGGCTCCTAGACATCCTAATGTAGAAGTGGTGGTGATGGGGTGCATGATAGACTACTTATTTAGTCAATCACCTACTTCTACACAGATTGAGTCTAGCACGATGCTGGGAGCGGCTCAGTTGATTATGTGCTTTCTATTATTCTTAGCTAGTGATATGTTTACATTGTGAGTTGATTCAACTCCAATGTTCAGGTTGGCTACCATGCTTTGTGATAGTAAGGATGATGTAGGTTCTTGCTTCTAGAGCAAAATGGTTGATAGTGGAGCTGACTTGGTTGAGGAGCATGAGATCCGCTCAATGACCAGTGGTTTATTACAAGTAGCAACGGCTAGATTGGATGAGTTACCAGCCAGATTGGCCTTTAAACAAGCGTACTTTACACCTGAGGTTGTCCTATAGGATAACTAGAGGGGGGTTTTTTGTTTAGTGGGACCTTTATGGAAGGTCTATACACCAAAGAGGGTCTTACTAGATACTGGTGTGTAGCTCTTATGTTGGAGAAAGTTGTAGTTGTTAGTTTGGAGTTACAAAAGACCAATGTGGAGAGTATTGTACATAAATACATAACTACACATCATAAATCATTGTTAGCATCACACACTATAGAGCACAACTCACACATAAGTCATACATGGACTCTAAAGTGCCACAATAATCAGTTTGTTCATACAGCTCAAATCACACTCAATCAGATTGGTACTTGATTTATGACTCAATAATCTACCACCAATTGGGCACTAATTACAATCAAGCCACACCTACTCTAGCTAAAAGAATCCAGGTGATGCTCACCAGCCTCTGTCCACCATAGCCAAGAACTCAAAGGCTCAACATCAAAGAAGTAAGCTCTCTAGAGTTTCACTTCAAAAGTATACCCCTTGGTCTCCAACTCTAATGGTCATATTGACAGCACATCTAAGGGTGAAAATGGTGCAAGTGATAGTAGGTCCCACCATGTAGTCCGTAGTTTGAACACAAAATCTGACTATCAACAAGTAGTCTATGAGTAACTACAAAAGTACTCTTGACTACCAACACTACTATTCTAAAGTCAGAGTAATTCAGGTGCGATGCCACAAATGGCATGACAACTATCGTGCATATATACATTGCTACACAACATACTTCATTGTCAGCATCACACACTAGAAGTACAATTCACACATAAGTCATACATGGACTCTAAAGTACCACAATTGCCTCCCTAGCTAGCAGTTAGGTCCCTCTAACTCCAAATAGCCATATACTCCAAATATATGGTATACCTTATGGTGGGCAAAAGATTAGGAGGTCGGGTGCTAACGTCCCATTGTTAGTTGCTTCTCTACAATCTATACAATATAAAGGATGAACTAGTTATATGCAAAGTACACATAGGAAATAAACATTGTCTCTAAGGAACCACCATGAAGGGAGGAGTCATACATACCTATGCAATCCTCTTGAATAGGTATCACACTAATATAGTAGCAACTCCACTAGAAGAATTGTGACAACCTGGCAAATATCACTTTTGTGGTAATTGGGTAAGTAAAGTGTGTTCCCGCAAAGATATGATTCAGAATTGGTCAAATACAAAATCAAACAGTAACTTGTAGTTCTTCTTGATTACTTTTTTAATCTCTCAGGTAGAAACTACACCCAAAAGAGAGTAACAAGCTCACAATCTTGACGACTTGTCACAAATACACACACACACACACATAATCACAACATAGCAAATTCTGTCCAAACAACTCTTGATTGTGATGATTCAGATTCTCCCAAAGATGGCACTTCACTGCAAAGAAAAATTTTGCCTTAGAATTGTGTTCCACCCCTCCACTAAAGGCACAACTTCCTTGATTGAAATTGCTTCACATCAACTTCGTGCTGCACTCACAAATGCAGAATACTACCAACACTACAATTCCTCTCAGATCTGTCAAGGCATTGCTCCAATGCACTTCACTCAAGATCAAACACACAAAATGAAGATCAAGGCTGTAGAATCCAATATCCACACACACACTGGCTTGCACTTTGGAATTCTCCACACACTCACAAACACAAACACGGAATTGACAATTGGAATTAAGCTCAAGCGACGAGCACTGAAAACAACACTTTGCTTTATCTATCTTCAAAAATATGAATACTTAACAACATAATACTACAAATGCTCCCCTTAAATACTGAAGCAAACAGCAGTTCTTCCTACCTATGCACCATTTCCTAACATCTCTTCCTACCTGTAGATCCAAACTGACAATCCATCTCTTCATATCTACCTCTTCCTATCTCAAAATTGACACTTATCCCGATCCGATGTCTACCTCATCATCGGCTTCCAAACCCAATGATCTTCCTACTACTTCTCCTTCATTGGGTATAGCTAATTCTACTAATTGCTTCACTAATTCTACTACTTCTACACTAGGAACTTCAATTGCACTAAGGAGTGACTTATCTAACTCTTTATCTCCTAACCCACTCTTCTCTAATGTGTCAAATAATAAGTCCGATGACACCTGTACTCCTACTTCTGCAACGTCAGGTTTCCTATCTGCTGTCACACTATTCCGAATTTTCTCTAACTCCAAATTGACTAAATCTAATCTAAGACTAACATTGTCTTCTACTTCTAACATCTTCTGGTCCACACGCTCCCTCAATCGAATTAGCAACGTGTTCATTTCCACATCTTTGGCTTTTCTCTTCCAAGTTTCCTGCACAAGCAAGTTCAACTCATGTAGGCGGGCTTCTTCCAATCTCCCTTCAGTCTCTGTGCTTAAGATTGCTCTCAACTTCCCAGCAACTTCTTCTACTGATTCCGACGCATATCCTCAAGAGTGCTCTACCTTCAGTTCTTCACGACACATCTTCAGCTCGTCTTTGTACTCCGCGGCGAGCATCTTCTTCTCCTCCGCATACTATGTACTCTGTAACTCAGCACTTCTAACTACCTCTTGTAATCGTTCTTCTTCTTCCTGCTTGGCTGCTAACTCATTCTGCCTTGCTTGATCTTTCCCCGCTACACTCTTCTTCAAACTGTCCAACTCCTACTCCATTACGATTGTCATCACCTTCAAATGAACATTCTCAATGCGCACATCACTCACTTCCTCCTTCATTTTGCTCAGCCACATTGCTTGTTCCTTTAATTCTTTGGCTTGCCTTTGCAGTTCTTTCTCTTTTACCTCGTAGCTCTCTTGTAACATCTTGAAAGTCTTCTTCTTCAAGACTTCCTCCCTTTGAAGTTCTTCAATTTCTTCATTTCTTCGGACTTGTTGCTCTTGCAACCCCTTCACTTCTCTCAACAAATGCGTCACCACCTGCAACTCATTCATTCCCTTCCTACGATCTTGGGGAATTACCCTCCAATGCTCTTTTAATAGCTCCAGCAATGGGGTGACCACTTTCGTCAGATATGATATCCCATCGAAGCTTTCTTCATCTTCGTCTTGTGTCTTCACCTCCTTCATCCAAAGTCGCGATCTTCATATCTTCAAAGACACCATATCTACACTTTCTTCTTCTTTACCTATTGAACTCGGCCCCACTGGATACTCCTCCCTCTCCTCTGGTCTCGGCTTATTCACCACCATGGCTACGCAATGACTTGTTGTTCCAAGTTCTCTGTCAACCATCACCTGAGAAGCTTCACTGACCGCCACCGATTGCTGAACCTCAGGTTCTCCCTCGCTCTCACTTCCAGACTCCTCACTTTTTAAGGTGAGCTCCTCTTCTTCAGATTCCTCCTCTTGCAACTGGGTTTCTTCTTTAGACTCTGATTCCGATGATGCTTCTCCCACCATCTTCATATTTTGCATAACCAGTCTTCAAGTCTTCCTTTGAGCGGGAGGTGACTTTGCTTCTTTGGGTTTACTGCTTCTTCATCTTTGGACTTGTGATGTCTTTGACCTTCCACTGTCCGGTCTTCAAGAAATGATCATCGTTGGCTCGCAGGTGTATCATATACTATCACTCTTCTTTGTCCACTTCCCATCTTAAGTCAAGATGGAAATGGGACACCATGCAATGCTGCTCCTCTATTGTCAGCAGGTTCAACCCAAAGTAGAAGTGCACTACAAACGGTGCAAAATAATGCGGCGGAGAACCTATTCGCCAATTGATTACCATCTGCCTTGTTCGGTGGTGAAAACACTTTGCCCAATTCACCGGGATCCCTGCAAACATCTGGTGGAAGAAGACTGCTTGCTGCATGTTCACATACGTTGTTTGTTCTGGCTTGAACATGGCCATCATCGCTCCCACGATACTTCTCCTAATTGGATCTCAATAGGACTCCACCTTGTAGCCATTTGTAGTTCTCGGAGCAAAGAACAAGTTGTGAATTTCTGCAGTTTCTTTTGCAGCATCACACTTCCGATAGAAAGTGATCCCCGTTGGCTCTCCTGCTTCCTTCCCCAATACTAACCTCCAATCCGACTCAATCCATCAAGCCAGATTTCCTCTCTTCCCTTCAACTTCGGGACCCTCCTCACAATTACTGGCAACTATTTCTACGATTACTCCCAAGAAATTGAAATTCAAGTTCCATGCTAAGCACATAATACAAAGTCTAGTCAAGACTTCAATTTTGGCTACTACATCTAACCTACAAATTGTGAAACTTTGCACCACCAGTGCATTTGCAACCTTCTTTGCCATAATCTGCTCTCGCATTCTACGACACTAAAAGATAATGCCCTCTCCTGGACGAGACACTCTAACCCCTTCGGGATTTTGGAAAATTTCACTCTCAATTGGCTTCCAAACACGCATTACTGCAAGACGACTACTCAAAGGAATTGGGAATTTACTTGACATATTCAACTTGTCCCTGCGCAATCACAATCTTATATTACCCCAAATTGCAGTCATTCTTCAGTCAATTTCAAATTCGACCTCCTCTCTTCTACGTATTGATGTCCGGTCACTATCAAGACATGCTTCTTCTGCCTCCGCCATTTCTTAAAGTGTACTTTCTTGCCACGTACCAAGGCTGTTAGACGGTCTTCATATCTCCTACGCCTTCCGACCTAAAGACGGTGCTCTTTGGACTTTTTCCGTTGTACCCTTCTTCTGAGTACCTCCATCATCAGATCCGATGTCGTCTTCTTTGGATGTCCTCTAAAGTTACTTCCGTCCATTCTTCTTCCGCAATTCAGCTTCCAATGCTTACTTCTTCCCTTAAACACTAATAAACAAATAAAAACAAAAATATGGGCACCACAAGAACCGCATATACACCGCAAGCCTACATGTACAAATGCCAAGCTTGGGTCCATAGTACCATCAATGTTTAGGAGGTGACATTGTGCATAATTGTGTACATGATCCTTCCTAACAACACCATCACATCCTTCCAACACAAGGACTTCAAATGGAAAAACCTTGCACACTTGCAAGATAGTAAACCTTGTAGAAACATCACATGTTATTAGCGTTGTTTGCTATAAATATACATAATCACCTGGATGAAATTGACAGATTGAGGATCTATAATCTCCTCCTTGAATGGAAGAATAGCATAATGAATCCCTATGCTGAGCAATTGTCAAGTTCTCAAAGGCCATCAATATTACTCTCTAAAATATCTTTACCCATTGAGAACATGTGCTCATCCATACATCTAGATCATCCAAGTCCATAACTACAATAGCATCTTGACAAATGGTTGCTGGTAAATCAAAATCTTGTCCATAGAGTAGAAAGTAAGGAGAGAAGGATGCTAAGGAGGCTTGCTAGCTAAACCGATAGCCCATGGCCAACCAAGGTAATTGGAGATCCCAATCTCCCAAGTGGTCTCTTTACAAACCATACTTTTGCAATTCTCTTTGCACCATCTAAACCACTCTCTCTGCTAGGTCATCTGCCTTAGGGTGATCTGCGGAGGTAGTATGATGATCAATCAAAGCCTAGTCACACAAGACCTAAAACTCCCCCAAGAACTCTATTTCCTAATCAGTGAAAACCTCAATTGGTGCACCAAACTGACCATCAGATTTTGGCCAGACTTGGAGGAGTTTCGCTAGTTTGGAGGACTTTTGCAGATTTGGAGAAGTTTTGCCAATTTTGGAGGAGGTTCAAAGTGGCAACAAGAAAGGCTTCATTTGGCTTTTAGAGACTTCAAGGCATAGGGCTGTGGGCTATGAGAGGCTACGAAGGCCTAGAAGGGCTAGCTTGTTGGCGTGAGGCTAGCTAGTTTAGAGTAGATCTTGGTCATTGGTTGGCAAAATCTACCTTTCCTGCTAGATTGTGTGCAATAGGGTTTGACCATTAGATCTCTTGTTCCTAGACTGGTGCCCTAGCTAACTAGTCCACTCTCACTTGTTGTCCTAGTGACTGTGCCACTGTTATCTAGACACATGTAGCTTTGGCTAGGAGAGGCAGTTTGATCTCATTCTTGGTGATCCTGGTAGCTTAGGACTTAGATACAAACTTCTCTTATGTCAAATGCCAAATGGTGGTTGGGTCAGTCCCGTGTTGTGTTATGAGATGGAGGGTTTTTGTTTAGATTTCTTGTGATTGGACCCCATTCTCTACTTCCTGTTTGTGCACCACGTTTGTGTGAGGTGCCCTAACTTTTGAGTGTTGGTGCTCTGGTGTGCTCTTGGTGGTGAGGTTGGAGTGATGACCATTCAGACTACCTTTGTTTCTCTCCGGTGAGGTAGGAAGTGATGACCTGCAGACCGTGAGAGTGCGTGTTATGATGGTAGGTTACAGGTTGCCCTTCCCTTAGTGTAGTTATCTCGGTTAGAGTTACATTAGTGGGTGGTGCTTAGTTGGAACTGGCACTTGGTGGGGCACTTGCGGTTGCGACTTGCGGTTGTAATTGGTGGTTCAGGTTTGCTGTTGTGGTTACTTTGTCACGATGGAGTTCTTTGGAGATTCCAGAGGAGTTATCTCTACAATACGCAGTGGGTTTACTCGGAGTGGTGCTCGGTATTAGCATGTATCTCAGGTCCCAATGAGGGAGGAGATTGACTCTAAGTTGGAGTTTGACACAAGAGCTGATTCAATTGAGAGTGCACTTGGTGTGTCCGCACCATTGTTGTGGGACATGGACAAGATTTATGGGGCCTCCAAAGGCCCTAGGCATTACTCTGTTACAATGGGTACCATTGAGTTGGATGACTTCATCCAGGAGTTTGATAGTTGGTGTGATCTGCAGCAAATGCAAAACCCGACTTTGTTCACACCCTTCATGGCATGGAAGGGGTTGTTCTAGCATTTGGAGGGTCCACCGATGGATGACTACCATGAGTTCAAGAGAGCTCATTTGGAGGAAATTGATTTATGGAGACAGTATTGGTCTCCGAACGATGTCTCTATCACTTCAAGCTTGGTGGCCAGGAGTAGATCGGCTGTACTTACGAGTTCTAGCTCAAGTAGTGTGGGTGGAGCTAGTGGAGGTGCACTAGCTAGAGATAGTGCTACTACGAGTGGAGGTACCGCTGCAAGAGGTGGTGTGGTACCAGGGTTTAACCCCACGGTGGAGTTCTTCCTATGTTTGAGGTAGAACTACCAGGGAGTGCGGACTGACAAGCTAAGGAGCTTGCAGGAGTTCCAGCAAAAGGCTGGAAAGAGCCTACGCGAGGCATACACTCGCATGAGGCGGCTGATCAGTTTCACTCAGCGAGTTACTGAGGCCCAAGCAGTCCAGTTTGGTATGGGATACTAGACAGGGAGTTACGACGTAGAGTTCGTGATGCTACGTTATTACAGGCTACTTTTCCTACTTTGGCAGTGGTCTTTGGTTTGGCTGAGCGTATTGAGTTCAACATGGTGGAGGAGAGAATGGTGACATCTGGATTTGGTAGGGAGACCTCATCCACGGCTGTGACTTCTTCTAGAGTGCAGCAAAGTGCACCACGCCCAATTGGTTTTTGAGGACAGGGTGGACAGCCCAGATCCTATGGAGCGAGTGGAGGGCCTAGTGGAGTTAGACCTTTACCCTCATTTTTGGGGCAGCAGCAGCCAATGAGTGGTGGTGTTGCTTGTTAGACTTGTGGTGGACCTCACCATCAGAGAGAGTGTACTTAGGGCAGTGGACTTGATACCTCAGGTGCATCACAACCAGCACAGAGGCAGTGTGAGCATTGCCACAAATTTGGTCACACTAGTGACCGGTGTTTTGGCCTACACCTAGAGTTACAAAGTGGTAGGGCTGCTATAGTTGGTAGTAGAGGAGCTCTAGTTCATGGAGGACAAGGTGGTAGAGGTAGTGGTAGAGGATCTACAACTAGTAGGGGTGCAGTACCTGCCCTTACTTCTGACACAGCTATGGCTACTCGGATTGAGCAGTTGGAGCAGAGATTGGCTAGTATGGCTATTGCTCAGAGGAGATCAGATTCGGGTGCTGAGGCTTCCACCTCATATGCTGGTGATAGAGATGCTTTGGACTTCATGTGCGGAGCAGCACAGGTGGATGCATTTGCAGCAATGACTAGGAGTGCAGTACGTGCTCCAGAGCCTAGATGAGCATCAGTGGAGTTGGACCCACAGAGAGGAGAGGTTGGGAGATAGGTTAGACTTCCCCAATCTTTCATGCTATCTGAGGCATTGTAGACAACATCCATGGTTCCTAGACGTCCCAATGCAGGTGTGGTAGGTGGTGATGGAGTACATGATGGACTACCTGCTAGTCAGCCACTTACTACTACCTAGACTGAGTCTAGCATGGTGTTGGGGGCGGCTCAGCTGATTATGCGGCATCCTTTGTTTTCAGCCAATGATATGTTTACATTGGAAGTTGACCTAGCCCCAGTATTCCGGTTGGCTGCCACGTTGTGCGAGAGTAGGGATGGTGCAGTTCCTACTGCTAGAGCAGAGGTGGTTGGTAGTGGAGCTGACTTGGTTGAGGAGCATGGGATCCGTTCAGCAACCAGTGGTTTATGGCAGGCAAGAGCGGCTAGACTAGAGGAGTTGCCAACTAGACCGGCCTTTGAGAGAGCACGGTTTACACCTGGTGTTGTCCTATTGGATAACTAGAGGGGGATAGACCTTCAGGGAAGACCTATACACCACAGAGAGTCTTGTTAGACTTTGGTGCGCAGCCCCTTATGTTGGGAAAGGCTGCAGTTGTCCGTCTGGAGTTACGAAAGACCGATGTGGAGAGGTGTCCATTTTAGATCCAGACATCTCTAGGTGGTGGTTCGACATAATACATCACACGTGGGGAGCTTGTTGTCCAGGTTCAGCCTGGTCATCTGACTGATAGCTCGGTGGTGAGAGCTCAGGCTATTGCAATGATAGTTGAGTCATATGATGTGCTAGTTGGGGGAGCAGTGTTATACCCCATGGGTTTCAGCATTGACTATTAGGAGGAGACAACCTCTTATAGACCTGGTTGGTAGTCTGGTGAGGGACGGGTATGTCACCTACCAGTACGCTTTAGTAGTGGGAGTCTTGGCTCACTACAGTCCGGGACCATGGCAGCATCAGTTGTAGCTTTCAGTGGTGCAGTTACTTGGCCTAGTGACTTGTTGGAGGGGAATGCCCATGCAGAGGATACTCCAGTACTAGAGGAGATCACTCGGCTTTGGAGTACGAGTGGGATCATTCCATCCACCTTGGATGTTCCATTGTGGAGTTCCGAGGAGGCATTGTAGCAGCATGCAGATCAGTTGGTGCACCAGGCTTGGAGTGGAGCCTTTGTACCATCAAGAGATGAGTGTGAGGATGAGCCTCCAGAGGCGATTGCTTTGACACCTTTGGATACCACACTCATTGCTTGGCAGTATCCAGTAGAGGGGATATGCCTATTAGAGTTGTTTGGTGGGATCAGCACCGGACTAGCTGCGGTGTTACAGGCGGGTATACGAGTAAGAGGTACTTGTATGTAGAGAGAGATGAGACTGCTAGGCGAGTCTCTCTACATCATGTGGTGCACTTGGCCTATCAGTATCCGGAGTTATTATCAATGTCAGCAGTTAGAGGGTACTAGAAGGCCCTACTAGGAGATATTTCCTTATTGGGGGCGCATGACCTAGAGAGACATGGGCCTATTCACTTGGTGATTTCAGGATGGCCATGTCAAGGACATACACGTGTTGGTAGAGGATTGGGTCTTCAGGATCTTGTTCTGGTGTGTTTTGGGAGATATTACGGATACTACAACATCTCCAGGTTCATCAGTCTGTTTCTCCAGCTTACCTTTTGGAGAACGTTCCTTTGATGTGTGATTCTTGCACTAGAGTGGTGGTGAGTACACATTAGGTCCATTCTTGGATGGGACCTGCCATATTGTTAGATGTAGCCAGAGTGGGATCATGGGCTCATCGTCTTTGTCGTTGGTGGACAAACCTCTTACCCAGAGAGGTTCTATAGCGTGCTTATGATGGGATTCAGCGACTAGACCACATTCTTGTTGATGATATCTTGGATGTTAAGCGTCAATCTCAGACAGTGGTAGTGGCTGATAGGTCACCTATGGCAGTTGTGAGCCTAGTTGGACAGCCTAGAGCCACATTTCCCACACTCATGAGTTTCCTAGGCTCTCATGCTTTTTGAGAGGGAGGACCTTGACTTGTTTGGGACTCATAGTTACAGTAGTTGGTGGAGCCCAACGTTGATGAGAGAGAGCGGGCGATGGGTTTTCATACCGGTATTACCACTGTTCCAGTAGTGTCAGAGGCATCCAGGCATCAAGTGTTAGGTCAGGCTATGGACCTGAACTGTTTGACCTGGATTGTGAGTCTTGGCTTGGCAGAGCAGCATAGGATGCGCTTGATAGGCATCACCACTCGGACACTTGTGAGCCTTGTGCCTATCAAGACGATTCAGGCACATGCTGGGGGCAATGGACCAAGTGGACATGGTATTCTTGGGACACATCCAGTAGCTACTAGGGAGAGTGGTCTACTTGGAGTCCATCTAGGTGAGCGTGGGCTACTTGGATTACACCCTTGGTCCACATGGGATGCAACTAGAGGACATGTGGAGCTTGCAGCCAAAGTGGAGGGGAGTTTTTCACATAGAGGTTGGGACCTCTAGTGGTCGGGAGCATGACACTATTGCTCCCAAGGGCCTAGTGTAGCAGTCAGTCAGTACGTCTTCCACTCCTACTACAGTTACAAAGGATACTTGGGAGCCAGATCTTGGACCCAAGCTTACTAGAGAGGAAAGACGGAGGGTTTGGATGTTCTTGAGGAGTCACACGAGTTGTTTTGCCTTCAATATGAAGGATTTGGGTGCTCTGAAGGGACCTGGTATACGGATTGAGTTGACTAGCAACACACCAATTTTCCGACGTCCTTATCAATATAGTGATATGGAGAGGACATTGATTCAGAGCCAGAGTAGTGACCTTTTTGAGGCTGGTTTGGTGGAGATTTCACATGGAGAGTATGCATCAGCAACAGTGATGCCAGCCAAGAAGGATATGCATGGCAACTATACAGATAGGCGGATGTGTGGAGATTACCATCCTATCAATCAACATACCAGGTCTGATCGGTATGCCATGCCTACACCCGAGGAGATTTTTGATGCGATCGGGCATGCAAAGATCTTCAATACTTTGGATCTTCAAGCGGGATATCATTAGTTGCCAATCAAGGAGGAGGATAAGTCCAAGATAGCATTTTAGGCCATTGATCCTCATGGCAAGGATGTGTTATATTAGTGGAGTTTCTTACCATTTGGGTTAAAGAACACTCTTGCTGAGTTCCATAGGGTCATGGATAGGATCCTAGCTGGATTGGATTTTGCTCGGTGTTATATTGATGACATTTTAGTCTATAGCACTACTATGGAGGAGCATGAGAGATAGTTGTTGGAGGTGTTGGAGAGGTTGAGATCTCATGGACTCAAATTACATCCTGGGAAGTGTAGGTTCTTCCACGAGCTAAGTTGAGTATTTGGGTCACACTATCTACCCCAGAGGACTTGGTGTTCAGCAGACCAAGGTGGAGGCTATTGCACGTATTCCTTGGCCTACGGATGTGAGCAGAGTGCAAGCATTCCTTGGGTTGGTGAACTTCTATCACCGCTATGTTAGAGGACTTAGTGCCATTGCCAAGGCCTTGATGAAGCTGACCAAGCTTACATAGGAGTGGTGTTGGGGAGATGAGCAAGAGAGAGCGTTTGTAGAGCTCAAGGAGAGGTTGACATCTGCTCCTATTTTGAGGAGACCGATCAAGGGACGACCATTTCAAGTTCATATTGATTGGAGTATGTTGGGGCTTGGAGCGGTGCTCACCCGGCATGATGATGAGGGGAAGGAGTTTATGGTGGCCTATGCTAGTCGCTGCAACAATTTAGCGGAGGCAAAGTATAGTTCATATGAGGGAGAGTACTTGGCAGCAGTTTGGGCAATAGCATATTTCCGATGTTACCTATTTGGTAACCCCTTCACTCTCATCATTGATCATCAGTCGCTGAAGTGGCTGACAAGCTTTCAAGGAAGCTTGCACAATGGGCTCTGATTTTACAGGAATATGATTTCATGGTTGTTCATAGACCTAGAGTGGTGAACCGTGATGCAGATGGGTTGAGTAGAAACCCATGTCCCAACCAGCATGATCAGACCGGAGCACATTGGCATGGTGAGACAGATGAGGAGATGGTGCCAGGTTGGCATGCATCGGCCGTTCTATGTATATTTGTAGAGGCTTTGGTGGTATCTCTCTCAACGCATACATGAGGAGTTATTGAGGTCACAGATCCAAAGAGTGAAGATATTGGTACAGTTCAGCGAGACATTCATGATGATGTCTTAGTGATGGACTATCTTTGCACTGTAACACCCATTTGTGCATGTGTGTGGTATTGTGATATTTAGCTTGGTATTACAAGTACTTAAGAGATATTATTTATATAGAGATAAATGATGGTTCTATATTAGTCATGGTTAGCTAAAGTTAGTCATAGCTAAGATAGATGGGACCTTACTTTAGAGGAAGTAGAAAAGATGAGCACCACTATTTTGGATTTTAGTGTGTTGACTTGGTATTATTCCTAGGTGTTTGGCTTTGGGGAAAGAGTTGAGAACTCTTGGGCCCGCAAGCCTTTTTGTTTTGGATTCTTCTTTAGTCCAAGGATAGCCCATGTGAAGGAATCCTTGCTTTAGTGGTTGGGTCAAGATAAAGGGAATATGCCCATGTGAATGGATATTCCTTTCTACTTTTTGACTTTACTTGACTTTTAGTCTAGTAACTTGAGTTACTACGGTAATTAGTAACTTTGGTACGTAACTATTTCACAAGTATATAAACAAGGGGTGAGGAGGTACTCATCATCCTTTCATTTGCAACTATCTCTCTCTCATTGAGTTCTCTAGTGAGCAATGTCTTGAGTCTTGGAGTGTTAGCCTTGGAGGAGTATGATGGAGTTGGGGTTCCTTGCCTTCTTAGTCCATGGTGCGCTACCATAATAGCCATCAAAGGTTCATCCTGAGTGAGAGACAGGCCGGCTCACATTTTTGGTTCCGTTGCCGGGACCTCTCTAGAAGGCAAGATAATGTTCCGCGTCCAATTCTACATTAGGCAGAAGGAGGCTATGAGAGCTCACTTGGAGAGAACATTAGGAGAGGAGAGGGCTGAACTTATGTTAGAGAACCAAGATCCATTTGTATACCCTGTAGTTCATTATGATGTCTTTGAGGTGATTTTGTACATCTTGTACACATGAGAGGAATTGGAGAGATTGTGTGAGGTGGATTGCAGATTTGGGGATTAAGGTGATTTTGGGCAAAATCTCAAGTTTGAGATCTGGACTTGAGATTTCTACATATGATAGCTTGGGTTATCTTTCAGCTAGCACACTTGAAATTATTGAGAGAGCTTCTATGCACACTAGGCTAGAATTTTTGAAAGTTGATAGGGTAAAGTGCTCCCGCAATTGCATGCTCTCTGGAAAATTGTACAGAGTCTGCCATTTCTTCAATTTTCAGTCAATTTTCCTGAACATTTTCAATAAAATTCAGTGCATTGTATCCTACCTGCTGCCACAAAAATTAGAGAGAGATCGTTTTTGCGCAGGGCGTTATGAGTTTTTGAAGTGAGGGGGGTGGTTTTCAGACCAAATCTGAAATATGGGTGCTGAATAGAAAGGTGTCTAGGCCAAATGGCTCGATGAAAAGATCTGAAATTTTGCAGGGAGGGACGCCCTAGAGTTGTGATCAAGTGTGGAAAATTTTAGAGGACTGTGACATATTGGTTGGGAGATTTGAGTGACATTGTGAGGAAGGGTCAATTCTGCAGAGTGGAGATCTCATGCATGAGAAGTTTGAGATCAACAAAAAGCATGTTTGAGTGTTTAGATTCAGCTTGGGGAACATGGAGGGTCATCAAGAGTGGAAATTGAGATTATGCAAGGTTCCCCAAGGGTTTGAGGTGATTGTAGGGGTGGATTTGAGGAAAAGAGAGTTTACAATAGAATTTGAAGAGAGTGTTGAGAGGATCCAAAAACCTACACCACTTGGAGGAAAGAGTGAGTCTAAGTGCTTTCTATGTGGAGAGAAGGGACATAAGGCAAGTTCATGTCCATTGACCTTTGAGAGCAAGAGATTGAGGGAAAGGAGAGGCTTACTTGACTTGGGTTTGCATGTTGGACCTTCTTCACCAAGATTGGGAGGGAGAAGATCTAAGACCAAGGAGTTGTGTGAGGTTTGTGGAGTTGAAGGACTTCCAAAAGGACATGAGTGTAGTGGAGTAAAAGCACTTTTGGAAACTTTGGTGAAGGATCTTGGAGAGAGTCTTAGTACAGCTACAGAAATACTACCACCTTCATCAGCTAGTTCTCAAGATTAGTGATGGAGATAATCTTTCAACTTATGGATAAACTATCCATGAGAGTTAGATTAATATGCACTCTAGGATTTGATGTTGCTATAGAAATCTTGGAGCAACCTGAACCTTTTGTGTTCCCTATAGTGGATTATTCTCAGATGGTGTTAGTCATGTATATACTCTATTAGTAATAGAGTGAGAGAAAAAAAAAAAGAAAAAAAAAATGAGAGAAAAGAAAGATAGTGAGGGGTTAAGATGGGGAAACTTCCGGTTTTCTTTGGCAAGGATGGAGAAGATGTGGAGGCCTTTGTGAGAGACTTCAAGAGAGCTTGCATAGGAAACAATGAGAGGAGGAAGAATGAGTGGGCCTCATTATTACCAGATTTCTTTGAGGATGCAGCACTTACATGGTATGAGTCAGAATACCAAAAGAGAGAGAGGAGAGAGGGAAAAGAGGAGTCTTGGGAGACTTTGACTTCAGCACTCATTGAGAACTTTCTTCCTGATGAGAGTTATGAGAGATTGATGAGTGAGGTTACATTTCTCAAGCAAGGAGATGGAGAGAAAGTGAGGGTCTATGTGGAAAGAGTGGAAAAGTTGGAGTCCAGATTTTGCATAGTGTTGAGGAAGGGTGGGGATGATGTGGAGACTACAATGATTGGCATAGGGGCCATGCTCACCAAGAATTTTGTGGGAGGATTGAGACCACAAATTAGAAGCAAGGTGAGATATGAGAAACCTTCTTCCAAGGTTGAAGCTATCAAGATCGCAATTCGTATGGAGGAGAGTTTGGAAGGGGATGAGAGTGATTTGGTGGTGAAGGAGGTTGTGCATCCTCCTCAAGGCTACAAGTATGGTGGAACTTCTGATACTTTGGTGACAAGGGTTGCACCACAAGTAGTAGTTGCTCCAGTTCTTGCACCTCCACCAAAAGATCCACTCCAAACCATCACAGAACAACTTGCGGATCTCAAGATCAATGTGGTGCAACTATGGGAGAAGAGAGAGGTGGATCAGAATGTAGGGAGAGGGCCTAGGAGTTATGGAAACTATCCATATAGAGGAGGCCAACCAGCCAACAATTTCAATGATAGAAATTGTTTTGGTTGTGGAGGAAGAGGCCATATCCAAAGGAATTGCCCAAATTCCACTTACCATGGAGGAAGGGGTTATGAGGGAGCCAATAGAGGGAAAGAGGGAGGTAGTGAAACCCAAGTGGCTCCTAATCCCAACAAAGGTAAGGGGATAGCATCCATAGATGTGGTTGAGAGCAAGTATGAGAAGGGAGAGTGCTCAAACTCCAAGGGTCTTAATTTGGAGCTTTTGGCACAAGAGAAGAAGAGAGCTCGTTTTGCAGAGGATGTTCACTCTTCTCAAGGATTTACTTCAAGCAAGGATACTCCTATGTCTACTAGGAGCACTCGCACCTCAACACCATCAACAACAAAGACTCCAAGGAAGAAGTTGGGGATGGAGGACTTCTTGATCTCAAAGCAACAATGGAACTACAATGTGTTGGAAGATGTTGGTAGTCACAAGGCTAACATCACAGTGGGCCAATTAATTGCTTTGAACCGTACCTTGAGAAAGGAGCTTAGAGGTGGTTTGAGTTCTACAAGGAGCAAGAAGAAGAAGAAGGCAAAAGTTCTAGTATCAATGGGGGTGGTGGATGCCAAGCCAGCACCATGGGAAGCTTGTGAATATGCCTCCAAGATTGATGTGAGAGTGAATGGTCACAACATCAAGGATGCATTGGTTGATGGAGGATCAGTAGTGAATGCCATGTCAGAAAGGTTGATGAAGAAGTTGGGTATGATACCCTCAAGACCTTCAACATTTGTGGTGAGCATGGCAAACAAGCAACAAGTTCGACCAGTAGGGGTGATGGATAAGGTGGTAGTTTCAGTTATGGGAGTTCAAAATCTCATGACTTTCCAAGTCTTGAAGGATTCAAGCTATGACTTACTTCTTGGGAGGCCATGGTTGAGAGCAGCACGCACAACTGATCGATGGCACAAAGGGTACTTGAGGATTGGGCCATCAAACCATAGAGTCACTGTTCCTGTGACTAACACCACCAACACTTCACATTCAGATACACCATCTTCTGATTATTGGGAATCAGATTCTGAAGAAGGAGCTTCAGGTGTGGACACAAGCATGGAAGAGGAGACTTCCACGGAGGAGGATGAATCTGAATCTGATTCAGATGTGTATCCTTTGTATGCTATGGATTTTTCACCTAAGCCAGAGGTTTTGAAGGACCTAGATAAATCACCATTGACACTTGAGGAGGTAGAGAGAAGGTTATCTACCCTCAAGTATGGCCCAAATGTTACCAAGGAGGAGAAGGTGAGATTTGAGGAGATTTTCCGCAAGTTCATCCATGTGTTTGCTTTTAGTTACAAGGATTTGAAGGAAGTCACCTTGGAGGAGCACAAGATAGAGGTGGAGTCACATGCAAGACCAATCCGCCAAAAGCAACTTCGCATTAGCCCACCAATATCTTTGGTTGTGAAGGAGGAGATTGATAAGCTCAAGGAGGCTGGATTTATCTTTGAGGTGGAGAATTCAGAATGGGTGTCTCCAATTGTCATTGTGAAGAAAAAGAATGGCAAGCTTCGGGTATGTGTGGATTACAAGAAGCTCAATGTTGTTACCAAGAAGGACTACTACCCATTGCCATTCATTGATGAGATCTTGGAGGAGGTTGCAGGTCATGAGAGGTACAGTTTTGGAGATGGTTATAGTGGATATAACCAAATCAAGATTGCACCAGAGCACCAACAACTCACCACATTCACCACACCTTGGGGAACTTACGCTTTCAAGGTCATGCCTTTTTGGCTTTGCAATGCTCCAGCCACATTCCAACGGTTCATGAACAAGGTATTTGAACCTTTCATTGGGAAATTTGTGAGAGATTTCATTGATGACTTTTGTGTCTATGGGAGCAAGGAGGAGCACTTTGAGCACCTAATCAAAGTCTTGCAACGCTTGGATGAGGCAAATGCATCACTCAACCCAGAGAAGTGCATTTTTGGATGTGAAGAAGGTCTACTTTTGGGGCATATCATCTCCAAGGATGGAATAGCAGTTGATCTTGAGAAGGTGAGGAAAATCTCAGACCTTCCATTCCCTTCAAGCTTGACAAAGTTACGCCAATTCTTGGGGATGGTTGGGTACTATAGGAGGTTCATCTTCTCATTTTCCAACAAGGCTTATGCATTGACCATCTACATGAAGAAGGGTGTAGATTACATGGTGATTTTGGAAGACAAGGAGGCTCTCAAAGCTTTTGAGGAGCTCAAGCAATCCCTTGTTGTAGCTCCAATTCTTGCTAAACCTGATTGGAGTAAATCTTTCATCCTCTACACTAATGCTTCTAATGTAGCTATAGGATGCACTCTTAGTCAATTAGACCAAGATGGGCATGATCATCCAATAGCTTATGCTAGTAGGCAGATGGTTTCAGCAGAGAAGAACTACTCTGTCACGGAGAGAGAAAGGTTGGCAGTGATCTTTGGTCTCAAGAAGTTTAGACACTACTTGATTGGAGGGAAAGCCACCATTGTCATGGATCACAAGGCTTTGAAGTACATCTTCAACAAGCCTAATGTTGAAGGGAGACTAGCAAGGTGGATGATACTCTTGTCTGAGTATGACTACACCATTGAAGATAGGCCAGGAAAGAAACATGCAAATGCTGATTTATTATCTAGAGCCTATGATCATGATGGAGATGAGCCAATGGATGATTCCTTCCCGGATGAGGAGCTCATGACAATCTCAGTCACTCAAGAGGTTCCAATGGAGTACAAGGAGATTGTGGATTTTGTGACAAAAGGTAACTATCCAGAAGGGATGCATGCTAGGGAGAGGAAGGCCCTTGCAGCAAGATCTAGACCTTACACAATGGTGGAGGATATTCTTTTTCACCAAGGAGCAGATGGTCTACTTCGAAGAGCAGTGGGTAAGGAAGAGTCTATCCTACTCATAAAGGAGTTTCATGAAGGTTTAGTATGTGGAGGACACTTTGCAGGAAAGGTGACTGCTTTCAAGATTCTAGATGCAGGTTACCATTGGAGAGGGATTTTCAAGGATTGTCTTGATTATTGCAAAACTTGTCATGTTTGTCAAGCTTTTGCTAGAAAGTCTACATCCACTCCACCACTTAGATCAATTCCATTGCTAGGACCTTTTGTGAAGTGGGGAATTGATTTTGTAGGTCCTCTCAATAGAACCCCAAGGAACAATTGGTACATTGTGGTAGTTACTGATTACCTTACCAAGTGGGTTGAGGCTAGACCATTGAGGGACAAGAATGAAGATGAAGTGGGTAGATTTCTTTATGAACGCATTATCACTAAGTTTGGATGCCCTTTGGAGTTGGTTTCTGATAGAGGAGGAGAGTTTACAGGAAGCATTACTACAGCCATGCTACGACATTTCTCTATCACACATAGAGTAACTACATCCTATAAGCCAAATTCCAATGGCTTGGCAGAGAGAACCAATCAGACCTTGTGCATGATGTTGGCCAAAGATGCAGAAATGGAAGGGGCTAAACATCATTGGGACAAGAGGATTCATGCAGTTTTGTGGGAGTATAGAACAACCATGAAAACTTCCACTGGATATTCTCCATTTCAATTGGTGTATGGTATTGAGTCTACCTTACCTATTCACTTTGATCTTCCTACCTTCCAAAGCATTCATAGGAGATTGAAGAAAGCACAAGGAGGTGATGCAGAGAAGTCAAGGAAGGATCAACTCATGGAGTTGGAAGAGGCAAGAGCAGTTGCTATGGTTCGAGTGGAGCAAGCCCAAAGGAAACAAAAGGAGAGCTATGATAAGAGGCAAGACAAGAAGAAGGTGGAGCCTTTCAAAGAAGGTGATTGGGTAATGTTGTTTGATTCCATTCGATTCAAGAGAGTACAAAAGAAGTTTTTGCCTAAGTACTTTGGACCTTTCATAGTGGAGAAGGTGTGGGGCAATTACACCTATGATCTCAAGGAGTTGGGAGGAAGATACTTTGAAAGGATTAACCATGATAAGTTGAAGATGTACCATAGAAGGTAGAGAGACCTTCACTTTGAGTACAAAGTGAAAAATTAGTCCGGGGGTAAATGTAACACCCATTTGTGCATGTGTGTGGTATTGTGATATTTAGCTTGGTATTACAAGTACTTAAGAGATATTATTTATATAGAGATAAAGGATGGTTCTATATTAGTCATGGTTAGCTAAAGTTAGTCATAGCTAAGATAGATGGGACCTTACTTTAGAGGAAGTAGAAAAGATGAGCACCACTATTTTGGATTTTAGTGTGTTGACTTGGTATTATTCCTAGGTGTTTGGCTTTGGGGAAAGAGTTGAGAACTCTTGGGCCCGCAAGCCTTTTTGTTTTGGATTCTTCTTTAGTCCAAGGATAGCCCATGTGAAGGAATCCTTGCTTTAGTGGTTGGGTCAAGATAAGGGGAATATGCCCATGTGAATGGATATTCCTTTCTACTTTTTGACTTTACTTGACTTTTAGTCTAGTAACTTGAGTTACTACGGTAATTAGTAACTTTGGTACGTAACTATTTCACAAGTATATAAACAAGGGGTGAGGAGGTACTCATCATCCTTTCATTTGCAACTATCTCTCTCTCATTGAGTTCTCTAGTGAGCAATGTCTTGAGTCTTGGAGTGTTAGCCTTGGAGGAGTATGATGGAGTTGGGGTTCCTTGCCTTCTTAGTCCATGGTGCGCTACCATAATAGCCATCAAAGGTTCATCCTGAGTGAGAGACAGGCCGGCTCACAGCACTGGTGTTGTGTGTGGCACAGTTGGGGCCAAGGAGAGAGACCGTGTTCTTCAGCAAGCTAGACAGTTCAGATTGGAGGGTAGATACCTTTTGCGTGTATGGGCGGATGGTAGAGTGCGAGTAGTACCACTTCCATCTCAGAGACCACAGTTGGTCCATCATGCTCATGAGGAGCTAGGACATTTTGGAGTAAAGCATACATATAGCTTACTCTAGAGTCATTATTGGTGGCGCGGTATGCAGACCAAGGTACAGTAGTTTGTTGCCAGATGTGTGGTTTGTGATCGAGTTAGAGCATCATTCAATGCTCCTACGCCACAGTTACACCCATTACCTATCATGGGATTGGGTTACCGTTGGAGTTTGGACTTTGCCGGACCTTTACTACTGATTGTGAGACATCATTTTTATGTTTTGGTGATGGTGGAGCACTTTTGCAAGTGGATTGAGTTGGTGGCACTTCTTGACAAGTCTAGTGAAGGGACAGCTTACTTGTTTCTGGATCGAGTTCTTAGTCATTTTGGTGCACCAGTTGAGATTTTGACTGATCAAGGTACAGAGTTCTTGGGGGAGTTTCAGGTCTTGTGTGACAAGGCTTTGATTGATCATCGTACTACATCCTAAGATCACCTTGAGGCAAATGGCTTAGCAGAGAGAGTGGTTCAGACGGTGAAGAGAGGATTGAAAAAGTATGGTTTGCAGAGAGGCCACTTGGGAGATTGGGATCTCCAATTACCTTGGTTGGCCATGGGCTATCGGTTCAGCCGGCAAGCCTCCTTAGCATCCTTCTCTCCATACTTTCTACTCGATGGACGAGATCCAGGGGGTATAGTTTCGAAGTGAGCTCCAGAGAGCTCACTTCTTTGATGTTGAGCCTTTGAGTTCCTGGCTATGGTGGACAAAGGCTGGCGAGCGTCACCTGGATTCTCTATGCTTGAGTGGGTGTGGCTTGATTGTAATCAATGCCCAGTTGTTGGCAGTTTATAGAGTGATAGATCAAGTACTGATCTGAGTTGTGTTGAGTTGAGAGTGGTAAGCAATCTGATTATTGTTGCACTTTAGAGTCTATGTATGACTTATGTGTGAGTTGTGCTTCTATAGTGTATGATGTTGACAGCGATGTATGTTGTGTAGCAATGTATATACGCACGACATCCTATAGGGTAGAGAGTGTGACCCAAATACTCAACTTGCTTATGAAAGAATCTACATTTCCCATGATGTCCATGAGATCTCAATCTCTCAAACACCTCCAACAATTGTCTCTCATGCTCCTCCACATAGTATTATAGACCAAAATGACATTAATATAACACTAAGAAAAATCCAATCTAGCTAGGATGTTGTCCATGACCCTCTAGAACTTAGTAGGAATATTCTTTAACCCAAATGGTAAGAACCTTCATTGATATAACACATCCTTGTCATGAGGATCAATAGCTCAAAATCTTGTCTTGGACTTATCTTCCTCCCTAATTAGCAATTGATGATATCTTGCTCAAAGATCCAAAGTATTGAAGACCTTTGCATGCCTAGTCGCTTCAAAGATCTCCTTTGGTGTAGGCATGGCATACCAATCAGCCCTAGTCTATCAATTGATAAGATGGTAATCTCCACATATCCACCTATATGTGTAGTTGCCATACATATCCTTCTTCGCTAGCATCACTATAGCTGATGCATACTCTCCATGTGAAATCTCCACCAAACCAACCTCAAAAAGTTCTCTACTCTTTCTTTGAATCAATGTTCTATCCGTATCATTATATTGATAAGGATGTCAAAAAATTGATGTATTGCTAGTCAACTCAATCTAAATACCAAGTCCCTTCAGAGCATCCAAATCCTTCATACTAAAGGCAAAACAACTTGTGTAGCTCCTCAAGAACCTCCAAACTCTTTATCTTTCCTCTTTGGTAAGCTTGGGTTCCAAATTTGGCTCCCAAATATCCTCTATAACTGTCATAGAAGTGGAAGAAAAATTGATTTGCTGATACACTAGGCCTTTTGGAGCAATAGTGTCATGCTTCCAATCACTAGAGGTCCCAACCTGTAACAATATGGAGTTTAGCAACAAAGTTAGTAAGGCTAATGAAGTAGCAAATAAGACAAATTAGCCTAGAATATTCCAAAAATATCTAGGAAGCTTCTTGGGAAGCTTCTCGGCTAGCTTAGCTTGCACTCCAAGTAGGTAGCTTCTAGAAGGAAGCTTTTAGAAGCTTCCAACTAACTTAGCTTGCATGCTAAGTAAGCAACTCCTAGAAGGAAGCTTCTTGAGAAACTTCCCAATTAACTTGGCTTGCACTCCAAGAAAGTGGCTCAAGGAAGCTTCTTGAGAAGCTTCTCAAGAGCCTTGTATGATTCCTATAAATACAAGAGCCAAAGCTCATGCTAGGCATTTGGAGTTTTCCCACATTCAAGTGTACCAATGTGAGTTTCCATTAACCTATTTCTCTCCTCAATCTCAATCTTTTACATTTGGTATCATAGTAGGAATGGGATGGATGGAATTTATGGATCACTAAATCCACTTCCACCAAACCATTGGGATTTTTGTGTCTAAGTACTACCCAAGAATCATTTCACACAATTCATCATCTCACGCTTTGGACAAGATTTTCTCAATATGATCACCATATTTGAGGAATCCTTGGTGCTGCCGGTTGTAACTTATAGAGAACAGTGGACGTGCTTCTTCTATGTATTGATAAATTAGATAGATTAGGGGTGGTGTGATAGAGTAGCAACCATGGCGGCAATGCCCAAGTTTATCCTTGCTATGCAACAACAAAGTGAGCACCTTACTCAATTGTTGGATGAACGAGAGCTTTGACAACAAGAGCATATAGAGAGAGTACAAGTTTGAGAAGGAGAAGATCAAATCCAATTCCCTAAACCCAAGGTATTTGAAGGCAAGAATCTCCCGGGTGCAATGGAGAATTTTGTGTCTAACTATGAATGTTACTTTGAAGCTACCAATCTGCAAGATGAGCAAAAATAGATTTTCTTGGCTTCTAGCCAATTGGATGGAGTAGCAAAGCTATGGTGGAGATTCTGCATGGAGCAAGCTGAACAACAAATTGTTGCACCAATCTTGACATGGGCAAAATTCAAGAGTACAATAATTAGTTGATTCCAAGCTATAAATGCCACATGAGCTACACGGGATAGGTTGGTAGAGTTGAAACAGATTGGTTCTATAAGAAGTTACATCACACAATTCCAAAACATCATCATGCCAATTCTAGATATACTAGAAGGTGAAGCTCTGGATCAATTTGTGATGGAATTGAAGTCAAGAACCAAATTAGAGGTAACTATGCAAGAGCCACAACACTTAGAGGAAGCCATGCGGTTGGCCAACATTTTGATTCCTTGGTTGCAACAACTTGGTCTCGACCTTGACCTCCATAGAGCCTACTGATACGCTACACACGAGTGGAAGAGCAGGCACCAATAGAGATTGATGCCATTCAATTGATATCACTTGGCACTGCAAATAGAGAGAAACTATGACAAAATGGGAGTTGTTTTTATTGTCGCCAATTGGGACATTGCATCGCTGAATGTCCACTCAAGAATGGGCGACCTCAACAAGTTGCCCAGATAGAGTTTGTGGAACATAACAATTAGGGAAATAAGGAATCCCTATAAGAGATTTCGAGCCGCCTATTGGGAGCTTGATTAGTTCCAATGGGATTGAAGGCTTGACCTATGCAAGTTTGCTTCACTTGCACGGTATGATATCTGATTGGGGTTGTAGGATTTTGGTTGATTTTGGTTGATTTTGGAAACTCAGAGAATTGTAGTTTTATGCAAGTAGCAAAGGAATTGGGTAATCCTATCAAGCCAATAATTGGAAGTAGATTGATGATGGCGGATTGTAGAAAGGGTTTTGCATTCCATACCTCATATCATGTTACCTTCAATATTGTGAAGGAGTATTTGGAGTGTATGAGGTTTGTAGTAGCACCTCTAAACTACAATATCATTCTAGGACTACCTTGGCTTGAATATCATAAGGTTCAATTTGATTGGACCCAACAACAAATTCAAGTACAACACCAAGGTAAGAATTTTTGGTTAGGTTGTCTGGTACTTTTGAGTAAGACACCTAAGAATAGTCAATCCTAAGATGGGAAGTTTGTCAAGAAGGTAGCCATAAAGCAAGCCTTGAAGGAAGACAAGTCCCAAGATGGCAATTTTGCTAGGAAGGCAACCATGGAGCAAGCTTTGAAGAGAGATGAGTCCCTAGATGAGAAGTTTGTTAGTGAAGCAGCCATAGAGCAAGCTTTGGAGGAAGATAAGTGTGTATTTGCGGTGTGGATCAAGCTGATTGCACAAGGACAATCTGAGGAGGGCCAAAAGCCTCATCAAGCAATGGTTTATTAGATAGTTTAGGAGTTTATGGACGTGTTTATGGATAATTTTCCAAAGAGATTACCTTCAAATTGTGGTATGCCCTTCAAGATTGAGTTATTGCCAAGGAGTACTCTAGTGAGTAGACCAATCTATTGGCTCTCACCAAAGGAGTTAAAGGAGTTGCAAATAACACTTATAGAGTTGGAAGAGAAGGAATTCATATGCATAATACCTCTCCTTGGAGAGCACCAATACTATTTGGTCCAACAAAGGATGGAGGACTTCATTTCTGTATTGATTACCATAGACTCAATAAGCAAACAGTGAAGAATGCATACCCCTTACCTCAAATTGATGACTTTCTTGATCAATTGAGTGGAGCATGATACTTTTCCAAGCTGGATCTTTGCAATGGCTTTTAGCAAATCCCCATTGATAGGGAGTAACTACAAAATACTACCTTTCACACAAGGTATGGGCATTTTGAATAGAGAGTTCTATCTTTCGGGCTCACTAATGCTCAAATAGTCTTCACGGATCAAATGCATCGGGTGTTGGATGGACTATTGGATTGGTTCGTGGTGGTGTTCTTGGATGATATCTTAAATATAGCAAGATAGAGGCAGAACAGATGAATCATGTGCAAGAAGTCCTAAGACAACTACGACAATGGAAATTTTATTGCAAGAAGTCAAAGTGTGCCTTTTGGCAGAAAGAAGTGACCTTCTTGGGTCACAAGATGTAATCAAAAGGGATCAAGATGGAAGAGGAGAAAATTAAGGCCATTATTGATTGGCCTACTCCAAAGGATGCTATAGAAGTACATGCATTTAATGGATTGGCCAGTTTTTACCAATAGTTCATCATTATTATGGTCATGTAGCTGCACCATTGATTGATCTCTTGTGGAAGAACTTGAGCTTCTAGTGGACCACCAAGCATGAAGAAGTATTCTAAAAGATGAAACGTATGGTGTCTTCAAGACCCATCCTTCAACCATATGATCCTCAACTACCTTGTGTGGTTGATTTTGATGCTTCTAACTTTGCAATTGGAGCAATGTTGCAATAGTTATTCCCACATAGACTAAATCCCATTGCCTTTGTGTCTTGTCGACTAAATACATTTGAAAGAAATTACTTTGCTCAAGATTAGGAACAACTTGCAATGGTATATGCCACCAAGGTATGGAGGCATTATCTCTTGGGGAAACAAGTGATCATGCAAATTGATCATAATCATTGTTGCAAACCTTACACTTGGAACATATGAAGAGTCAACATCATCAATGGGAGGAGCAACTTCAATTGTTTGACATCAAACTTGAGTACAAACTAGGTCAGTTCCATGTCATCTCTAATGCTCTCTCATGATGACCTGATTTGAAGTCTCTTCTTCTCATCACAATGGCAATTATAACGGTGGCAATTGGCTCCAAGGTCCAAAATGAGTTTTGGTCAGCTCTACAACAAGATCCCTTCTTCCAAATGGTACATGGTTGTCTTACAACATGTTACAAGAGTACAAGACCTTCTCCTTCAAGGAAGGCCTTCTACTCCATGAGAACCGGATCTATGTTCCAGCCAAAGGTGATCTCCAACTTGTGCATCTTCAAGAAGCACATGTTTGACCAATAGTTTGTCACATAGGTGTGGATAAGACCTTGGGTGCACTCCAACACCAATGGTAGTGGCCTAACATGACACAAGATGTTCAAGAGTTTATCCAATTGTGTGAAAACTACCAATGCAACAAGGCAAACAATTAGAAGCCAAGTAGACTCCTTCAACCACTCCTCATTCTATCTGCTTGATGGGAACATGTGAGCTTGGATCTCATCACATCCTTGCCCAAGATAAAGCAAGGACACATAGCAATTGTGGTGTTTGTGGATAAGCTTAGTAAGCAAATCCACTTGGCACCAATCTTTGATACTGTGGATACTCTAACCTTAGCGTAAATCTACTTTGACAATGTCTTCAAACATCATGGGATACCATGTGTACTCATCTCTAACTATGATCATTGATTCACTTGAAAGTTTTGGCAAGCACTCTTCCAGATACTCGGCACCAAGCTTACTTTGTCCACAGCCTATCATCCTTAAACTGATGGACAAACCAAACATGCAAATTGTACCTTGGAAGATATGCTACATGCCTTTGTCAATGTCCATCATACCAATTGGGATGAATGTCTTGCAATTGTAGAATTTGCCTACAATAATTCCAAACAGGCAAACACCAAATTTTCTCCTTTCTTTCTCAATTTTGACCAAGATCCACTTAATCCAGATTCTCTTCTTGCTCCTCCTCTATCTTAGGTCCCTCTGTGACAAAGTTAGTAGGGCTAATGAAGTAGCAAATAAGACAAATTAGCCTAGAATATTCCAAAAATATCAAAGAAGCTTCTTGGGAAGCTTTTTGGCTAGCTTAGCTTGCACTCCAAGTAGGTAGTTTCTATAAGGAAGCTTTTAGAAGCTTCCAACTAACTTAGCTTGCACGCCAAGTAAGCAACTCCTAGAAGGAAAGCTTCTTGAGAAGCTTCCCAATTAACTTGGCTTGCACTCCAAGAAAACGGCTCAAGAAAGCTTCTTGAGAAGCTTCTCAAGAGCCTTGTATGATCCCTATAAATACAAGAGCCGAAGCTCATGCTAGGCATTCAGAGTTTTCCCACATTCAAGTGTCCCAATGTGAGTTTCTATTCTCCTATTTCTCTTCTTGATCTTGGTCTTTTACACAACCTTAGTGTGAAAAACTCCCTCCAATCTAGCTGCAAGCTCCATATGTCCTCTACTTGCATCCCAAGTAGACCAAGGGTGTAGTACCTCCACTTGTAGTAGCACCATCTCCAAGAGATCCACCAACGCTACTAGAGTTAGAACTCATGGATACTATTGATCTGCCCCTAGAAACCGAGCTTGAAGTGATGGAGATATATTTTGGAGACCAACACTATCTCCATAGCTCAAACTTCTCTAGGTGTGCTCTCTTGAACTCATGGTAGTCATCCATTGGTGGACCCTATAAGTGCTAAAATAACCCCTTCCATGCCATGAAGGGTGTGAATAAAGTTGAGTTCTACATTTATTGCCAATCACACCAACATCAAACTCCTACATGAAGTCATCCATCTCAATGGTACCCACTATACCAAAGTAATGCTTGGGGCCTTTGGAGGTCCTGTAAATCTTGTCCATGTCCCACAACAATGGTGTGAACACACCAAGTGCATTCTCAATTGAATCAACTCTTGTGTCAAACTCCAACTCAGAGTCAATCTCCTTCCTCATTGGGACCTAAGATATAGACTCATACCAAGCACCACTTTGAGTAAACCCATTGTGTATTGCAGCACTATCTCCTTTAGAATCCCCAAAGAAGTCTATCGTGACAAAGTAACCAAAAACTACAATCCACAACCGTAACCACCGCAAGTACCCCACCAAGTGCCAACATCACTAAGTGCCAATGCCACCAACTGAACATCACCGACTAATGTAGCTCTAACTATGACAACTACACTAGGAGAAAGGGAAACCTATAACTTTCCAACACAACATGCACTCTCACGGTCTATAGGTCATCACTTCTTGCCTCACCAAAGAGAAACATAAGTAGTCCAAGTGGTCATCACTCTAGCCTCATTATCAAGAGCACACCATAGCACCAACACTCTAACGTCAAGGCACCTCACAAAAAAATGGTGCACAAACAAGAAGTAGAGAATAAAGGAGGTCCAATCACAATAAATCTAAACAAAAACCCTCCATCTCATAAATCAACACTAGGTTGACTTTGCCACCATTTGGCATTTGAAATCATATGTGTTATTTACTTCCTAAGTTACCAAGATCACCAAGAATGAGATCAAATTATATCTCCTAGCCAAAGCTACAAGTGTATAAATAAAAATGGAACAATCATTAGGACAACAAGTGAGGATGGACTCATTGGCTAGGGCGCCAGTCTTGGAACCAAAGATCTAGAGGTCAAACCTTATTGTGCACAATCTAGTAAAGTAGGTAAATTTTGCCAAATAGTGACCAAAATCTACTTTAAACTAGCTAGCCTCATGCTATCAAGTTGGCTTTTTGGACCTTCTAGGCCTTTGTACCCTCTCATAGCCCTCAGTCCTATGCCTCAAAGCTCCTAAAGTTAGTTGACTGCCAAATCCTCTACTAACTCTACACTTGAGCCAAATTGAAATGACGAGGTTCTCCAAATCACAAATTCATGGGATGGGTTTCCAAATCCACCTTCAATTTCACTTTTTGAGCTTAACTCATACCAAATTGGTCTTGCTTTCACCTCTTGAGCTCAAAATAACAACTACCACTTGAAAATTGCTTCTCTTTGCTCAAAAATTGGCCAAGGCTTCCACACACTGTTTGCCTCACTACCAAATTTGCATCGATCAAATGAGCTTTTGCACACTAGAGAAAATCTAAACTCCAATCAACCAAGCCAATGATTAGCAAGTCTTGGAGATACCACCAACATTCTTAGTTCTTTATACTTTATACTTGATATCTCCCTAACCTCACTTCTCTAATGTAATCAATTTGTACACAACTCAAATCACACTCAATTAGATCAATATTTGAATTGTCACTCAATAATCTACCAAAAATTGGGCACTAATTATAGTCAATCCACACCCACTCTAGCTAAGAAAATCCAACTGACACTCACCGGCATATGTCTACCATAGCCAAGAACTCAAAGGCTCAACATCAAAGAAGTGAACTCTCTAATGTTGCACTTTGAAAGTATGCACCATAGTCTCCAACCCTAATGGTCCCATTGACGGTACATCCAATAGTGTGAATAGTGCAAGTGATGGTAGGCCTCACCATGTAGTCAATACCCCAAATACAAAATCTGACTATCAACAAGTAGTCTATGAGTAACTACCAAAATACTCTTGACTAACAACATTACTATTCCAGAGTCCAAGCAATCTAGGTGCAATGCCACAAATGGCATGACAAGAGGTATCCATTTCAGATCCAAACATCTCTAGGGGTGGTTCTACATAGTACATCACTTGTGGAGAGCATGTTATTCAGATTCAGCTCGATCATCCGATTGATAGCTTTGTGGTGAGAGCTCAAGCCATTGCAACCATAGCTAAGTTGTATGATGTGTTAGTTGGGAGAGCAATGTTATACCTCATGGGTTTTAGTATCAGCTATTAGGAGGAGATAGTCTCCTATAGACCAAGTGGCAGTCTGGTGAGGGACAAGTATGTTACCTACTAGTACGCTTCAATAATGGTAGTCTTGGCTCACTATAGTCCAAGACCATGGCAGCATCAATTCCAAATTTTGGTGATTTTGTTACTTGGCATGGTGACTTATTGGAGAAGATTGCCCATGCATAGGATAATCTAGTAACAAAGGAGATCACTTGGATTTGGAGTACAAGTGAAATTGTTCTATCCACCTTGGATGTTCCATTTTGGAGTTTAGAGAAGCCATTGCAATAGCATGCAGATCAATTGGTGTAGCGGGCTTGGAGTGGAGCCTTTGTACCACCAAGAGGCGAGTATGAGGATGAGCCTCTAGAGTGCATTACCTTGAAACCTCTAGATACCACACTCATTGCTTGGCAATATCCAATAGAGGAAGTATGTCTATTGGAGTTGTTTGGTGGGATTAGCACTAGACTACTTGCAATACTACATGTAAACATACAAATATAGGAGTATAGAGGTATTTGTATGTGGAGAGAGATGAGATTGCTAGGCAAGTCTCTCTACATCATGTGGCACACTTAGCCTATCAATATCCTGAGTTATTACCGATGTCAACAATCAAGGGTTACCAAAAGATCGTAGCAACAGACATTTCCTTGCTAGGGGTGTAGGGTCTAGAGAGACATGGTCCCATTTATTTGGTGATTTCTAGATGGACATGTTAGGGACATACATGTGTTGGCCAAGGTTTGGGTCTTCATGATTCCTGCTCTAGTGTGTTTTGAGAGATGTTACAAATACTATGACATCTCTAGATTCATCAGTCCATTTCTCCAACTTACATTTTGGAGAATGTTGCTTTGATGGGTGATTCTTGCACCCGAGTAGTGGTGAGTACACATCAGGTCCATTCTTGGTTGGGACCTACCGTGTTGTTGGATGCAACTAGAGTGGGATCACGAGCTCATTTTCTTTGTCTTTGGTGGATGAACCTCTTACTTAGAGAGGTTCTACTGCATGCTTATGATGGGATTCAGCAAATTGATCACCTTACTATTGATAGGATTGTGGATATTGGATCCCAGTCTTAGATGGTGGTAGTGGCTGATAGGTCACCTATGGCAAAGATGAACCTAGTTGGATTGCCTCAAGCCACTTTTCCCACATTTATGAGTTTCCTAGGCTCCCATGCTTTTTGAGAGGGAGGTCCTAGACTTGTTTGGGATTCATAATTACAACAATTAGTGGAGCCTAACATTGATGAGAGAGAGCGGGTGATGGATTTTTTCATTGGTATCATCATTGTTTCAGTAGTGTTATAGGCATTTGGGTATCAAGTGTTAGGTCAAGCTATGGACATGGATTGTGAGCCTTGGCTTGGCAGAGCAACATAGGATGTGCTTGATAGGCATCACCACTCTAACACTCCTGAGCTTTGTGCCTATCAAGACGCTTCAAGCACATGGTGGGGGTGATGGACAGAGTGACAAGGTATTCTTGGAACACAACTAGTGGCTACTAGGGAAAGTAGTCTCCTTGGAGTCCATCCAAGTGAGCATGGGCTACTTGGATTACACCTTTGGTCTACTTGGATGCAGCTAGAGGATGTATGGAGCTTGCAGCTAGATTGGAGAGAGATTTTCACATTGAGGTTGGGACCTCTAGTGGTTTGGAGTATGACACTACTGCTCCCAAGGGCCTAGTGTAGTAGCCAATTAGTAAGTCTTCCACTTCTACATTAGTTACAAAGGATACTTGGGAGCCAGATCTAGGACCTAAGCTTACAAGAAGGGAAAGATGAAGAGTTTGGAGGTTTTTGAAGAGCTACACAAGTTTTTTTGCCTTCAATATGAAGGATTTAGGTGCTCTAAAAGCACTTGGTATTTGGATTGAGCTGACTAGCAATACACCAATTTTTTGACATCCTTATTGATATAATGACATGGAGGGGCACTAATTCAAAGCCATAACATAGACCTTTTTGAAGTTGGTTTGGTGGAGATTTCACATAGAGAGTATACATCAACTACAATGATGCCAGCCAAGAAGATATGCATGGAAATTGCACAAATAGGCAGATATGTGGAGATTACCATCCTATCAATTGAAAAAATAGAGCTGATCGGTATGCCATACCTACACCGGAGGAGATCTTTGATGCAATTAGGTATGCATGTATTTATGTATGTATTAGGTCTTCAATACTTTGGATCTTCAAGCATGATATCATCAATTGCCAATCAAGGAGGAAGATAAGTCCAAGATAGCATTTTGGGCCATTGATCCTCACAACAAGGATGTGTTATATCAGTGAGGTTCTTACCATTTGGGTTAAAGAACACTCCTACCAAGTTCTAGATGGTCATGGATAGTACCTTAACTAGATTGGATTTTGCTCAGTGCTATATTGATGACATTTTGGTCTATAGCACTACTATGGAGGAGCATGAGAGACATTGTTTGAGGTGTTTGAGAGGTTGAGATCTCATGGACTCAAATTAGATCTTGGGAAATATAGATTCTTCCATGAGCAAGTTGAGTATTTGGGTCACACTATCCACCCTGGAGGACTTATTATTCAGCAGACCAAGGTAGAGGCTATTGCGCTTATTCCTTGGCCTAGGGATGTGAGTAGAGTGCGAGCATTCCTTGGGTTGGCAAAATTCTATTGCCATTATGTTAGAGGATTTAATGTCATTGCCAAGGCCTTGACAAAGCTAACCAAGCTTACACATGAGTGGTGTTAGGGAGATGAGCAAGAGAGATCTTTTGTAGAGCTCAAGGAGAGGTTGATATGTGCTCCTATTTTGAGGAGACCAATCAGAGGATAACCATTTCAAGTTCATACTGATTGGAGTATGTTGGGACTTGGAGCAATGCTTGCCTAGCATGATGATGAGTGGAAGGAGTTTATGGTGGCTTATGCTAGTTGCTCCAAAAATTTAGTGGAGGCAAAATATAGTTCATATGAGGGAGAGTGCTTGGCAGTAGTTTGGGCAATAGCATATTATCTATTTGGTAATCCCTTTATTCCCATCACTAATCATCAACCATTGAAGTGGTTGATGGAGTTCAACAAGCTTTCAAGGAAGCTTGCATTGTGGGCTCTCATTTTAGTATGATTTCATGGTTATTCACAAACCTGGAGTGGTGAACAGTGATGAAGATGGGTTGAGTGAAACCCATGTCCTAGCTAGTAGGATCAAAACTAGAGCACATTGGTATAGTGAGACAAATGAGGCAATGGTGCTTGGTTGGCAAGCATCCACTTTCTTTGTATGTTTTTTGAGTCTTTGGTAGTATCTCTCTCGGCGCATATAGGAAGAGTTGTTGAGGTCATAGATCCAGAGAGTGGAGATAGTGGTATAGTTCAGCAAGACATTCATGATGATATCTTAGTGATAGACTATCTTTGCATTGGTGTTGTGGGTGGCACAATTAGGGCCAAGGAGAGAGATCGTGTTCTTTAGCAAGCCAAATGATTCAAATTGGAGTGCAGCCACCTTCTTTGTGTATGGGAGGATGGTAGAGTGCAAGTAGTACAACTTCCATCTCCGAGACCATAGTTGGTACATCATGCTCATGAGGAGCTAGGATATTTTGGAGTAAAGCAAACATATAGCTTACTCTAGAGTCATTATGCAAGCAAATGTACAGCAGTTTGTTGCCATATGTGTGTTTTGTGACCAAGTTAGAGCATCATTTAATGCTCATACACCATAGTTACACCCATTACCTATCATGGGATTGGGTTAACGTTGGATTTTGGACTTTGCTGAATCTTTACCATTGATTGTGAGACATCATAGGTATGTTTTGGTGATGGTAGAGCACTTCTCCAAGTGGATTGAGTTGGTGGCACTTCTTAACAAGTCCAATGAAGGGGTGGCTTACTCATTCCTAGATTGGATTCTTAGTACTTTTGGTGCACCAGTAATTTTGGTGCACCAGCTTTGACTGATTAGGGTACAAAGTTCTTGGGGGAGTTTTAGGTCTTGTGTGGCAAGGCTTTGATTGATCATCATACTACCTCTTGAGATCACCTTGAGGTAGATGGCTTAGCAAAGAGAGTGGTTTAGACGGTGAAGAGAGGATTGTGAAAGTATGGTTTGTAGAGAGGCCACTTGGGAGATTGGGATCTCCAATTACCTTGGTTGGCCATGGGCTATTGGTTGTGCCAGAAAGCTTCCTTAGCATCCTTTTCTCCTTACTTTCTACTCTATGGATGCAATCTAGATTTACTTGCAGCCATTTGTCAAGATGCTACTATAGTTTTGGACTTGGATGATCCAAATGTATGGATGAGCACATGTTCTCAATAGGCATAGATCTTTCAGAGAGTGATGCTAATAGCCTTTGAGAACTTGATTATTGCTCAGCATAGGGCTACCTTATGCTATGCTATCATTTGAGGAGGAGGTTAAAGACCTTCAATGCATCAATTTCATCCAAGTTACTATGTATATCTATAGTAGACAACACCGATGACCCTTGATGTTTGTACAGGCCACACTATCTTAAGAGTGCACAAGGTTTTGCCATCTAGATTCCTTTTTTTGGAAGGATATGATGGTGTTGTTTAGAAAGATCATATACGCATTGTGCACCATGCCACCTCCCAAATGTTGATGGTACTATGGACCCAAGCTTGGCACTTGTATGTGCAAGCTTGAGATGTATATTATGCGGCTCTTTTGGTGGAGTTGTTACTATGTTAATGTGTAATAGCTATTTGAGAGGATGGCATATGGCATGTTTGACTCCTCCCCTCACAATGGTTCCTTAGGGATAGTGTTTATGTCCTAGATGTACTTGACCTATAGCTAGTTTATCTTTTATATGGTATAGATTGCAGATACGCAATTAACGATGGGGCTCGATAGCACCCCGGCCTCCTGATCTTTTGCCCACCATAAGGTATACCATATACTTGGAGTAAATGGCTATCTAGAGTTAGAAGGACCTAACTGCCAACTAGGGGGTAATAGTGGCACTTGAGAGAACAGGTATGATTTATGTGTGAGTTGTGCTTCTATAGTGTGTGATGTTGACAACAATGTATGTTGTGTAGTGATGTATATACGCACAATAAGCCATCATGCCATTTGTGGCATCGCACCTAGATTGCTCAGACTCTAGAGTAGCAGTGTTGGTAGTTAGAGGTATTTTGGCAATTACTCATAGACTACTTGTTGACAATCAGATTTCCTATTTGAGATACTAACTACATCGTAGGACCCACCATTTGCACCATCTAGTGTGTTGTCAATGGGACCGTTAGGGTTGGAGATCCATATTGAAATCAGAGGTATACTCTAGAAGTGCAGCTCTAGAGAGTTCAATTCTAAGATGCAAAAAAAAAAGTGTTATATCAATTAATTTCAGTGTTTTATCTCAGTGCTTTATCTCAGTGCTTTATTTTCAATCTGTTCCCTCTCTACATTTCTATGTGCCCTTATGCATGCATATTAGTTTACATTACAATCGAAGGGACTTGTTCCCGTATGAAACTGGTATATAAACTTCAGCGAGACTTAACCTCCATGTATGAAAATGACAAGTCGCTCTCAGATCGCTGAAATGGCTCCAAGGCTGTGAGTACAACATATTATGTATTATTTTCATTTTCCCTTCCTTAATCTGTTTTCCAATACAGGTTTCTCACTAATACCGGTTTCCAATTCTTCCACACATTAGGTTATAATGTAGAAATTACTATCGGTATGTCTTTCAAACACTCCCTTGACATATCAGCCGGATAAGAATATATGTCTAAAATGTACATGCAGTACTATTGAAATTTAAGTAGAAAAGAACACTGCTGTTGAATGTGAAAAAAAGAAAAAGAAATTGGACTTCAAGATTTGTTTCTACTTTATGTTCTATGCAAGCTATATTGTAAAAACCCTACCACATAGAACATATGAAAGATGGGCAGGACCCATCACGTCGTACAAGGGAGAGACAAACGCAAAAGACTAGGCACCAATAGTCTAGATATAAAAAGTCTGCACTACCACACCTACGATAACTTTTGCAGCTTTTAAAGGAGTTAAAAGCTGAGGAAAAAAACAACGGCCCCACACATAATAGTAGTAAAATAACCTATAATGTACCTACCACTGAACAAAGTACCTCCAGTTGAAGTTGAACTGTGTGGTGTAGATCCCCGAAGTATATCTGGTACGTACTGTACTTGTTCAATAACTTGTTTAAAGTTCCTTCTCGGCCCTAAGGACGAATTCGAAAGGGCATCCACTTTTGGTTTATGGGTCGAGCTCGCTATACTCAAAGTCAATATCACGTGAACACCACCATGATTCAACGAAGAGGATGTTAAGAGCCCATGATTCAAAAAAAGAGGATGTTCGAGCCTATCAAACCAATGCAATCCGGAAGCGAACACAATAGGGACATGTCTAGAGAAAATAGCATTGACTAATCTGTTTTAATATACCAAGGGTATTAGACAGGTGTAAGTGAATGGCTTATATATTATTGGAAAATCCTTAAATATCATTATTATTTAGAATCATCTATGAGGGTATCCCGTAAAGACCGCGCAGGATAACAAGGACGGGAAGACCCCGTGAAGTAGTACAAATATAAAACACAAGAGGAGGATAATGATTCTAAATAATGATTTCTTAAACACTTGTGAAATGAGAAAATGATTTTCCTTGTTGTGCGCGCCATATGGTGGAATTTTTTGACATTTCTGGGCTACAGTGCCAACTACCATAACTCGGGTCTTATGTCTTAAACTACACACCTTCCCTCGCAGTCACAAAATCAACATCAGTCGTCGTCCTTAAAGCCCACGTTACATGATCGGCGTCTGGTTCAGGCCCTAAAACCACTATCATATCATATAAATCACCTGCCATGTTTTCGGTAGTTACCATGCTGTACCACGGTGTCGCTACCAGCGCTGCCAACATGTGGTGTGGTGCACCGCAGATAATCGTCAGGAAGCTCTAGAGAAATAATGGCAGAATTGTAAGCAGGTGAAACCTTGCCATAGCTGAACCAACCACCATGGTGATTCAAACAATCACTTTGAAAGTTAGTCTGTCCTTGTCACATCGAGTTGGAATAGCGAGAACAAGCCTGTCGCATATCCACAAGACAGGCTATGGTAGGCTTCTAGATTCCATATAGCCAGACAAAAGTGGAAAAATATCACAAAAAACAGCATCTGGTGCTTTTCATTTAAAAAAGAGCACGAAAGGCCTATGATGATCTTTCAGTTGAGTTGCACTGTATTGACATTTTCAAGGGACAGAGTTTGAAGAGCCCTCCTCGTCAGTGAAAACCCCGTGCAAGTCTTATTAGAAACAGGCCTAAAAGCCCAAAATCCTTAGAGTCAAGTTGGGAAGAAATTCAGGTGTTTGTGCTCCACTGAATCCTGAAAACACCTTGTCTTACAATCTCGTTTTAGCTGTTGTTTATCCATAATTCCTAGCTCGTACCACGTGGGATTTTCAGAAGATGTCCCATCCGAAGAAAGGGTGTGCGGTTCGGGATCCGTTTCTAACACCATTTGGAACTCTTTTCAATTCCTGTAACTTAATCCGCAGGAGATAAATAGAAAATAATAAATATAAACAGTGATGATAATTAACTGTTGTTTCAATGATGAACAGCAAACTAAATCAATCAATCAAATGTTTATGGTAAACTAAAATATATAACCAATTTCAAGAATTCTGCCAAGAATATTTAGAGATTAGAAAGATATAAACAGAGTCCATTTTGTAACACCATCTCCAAACTTTTCTGAATTGGTGTGAGTCACGTTATCATGTAGAGGTATAAACTGAGAATAACAATGACAAAAACAATAACGAAGATCACCGTGTATCCCGATTTTACCTTCCCAAAATCTGTTAGTACTTCGAACGTGTTTTCGGTATTGGATAGGAAGAAGGGAACGGTAAAAACGCCCTTGACAATATTACAAATTTCGATATTATAAATTTATCCCAAACAATTTAGTAATTACAAAAGTAACCCTGGTACTTTCCGAATGTTATTACAAATCTATCTCAAACAATTCAGTAATTACAAAAGTAACTGTGATACAGTCCGAATGTTGGTGACGGGCTCGAAGGGCTGGATTGTGGGGTTGGTTGGGTCGGAGAAAGGCGGTCCATGCCTGATGGTCCTGACTTGAGATCATTTTGTAGATCAATTAGCGATAATGTCATTTAGTTGCAGGAGATCCCAAGATGTAGCTGTTGCCCGACATGTAGCCGTTTCCAGGAGGACGACCAGGAGTTGTATTGCTTGAGATCTGTCCAGCACTTTTGGGCCGGTGAGAAATTTTGAAGACAGGTTTTTTATCTCTATGAAGACGTATTGGTGATCGTCGGTGATTTGAATACTAGATCCTTAAACGATATGCTCATGGTTTTGCAGACATTCCTGAGCTCCACGATGCTGAAGCTGACTGCTCCAGCCCGCTGAAATCTCAGGAGACTGCCATCAAGAGCTGTCATTCAGGGGCCGGAGACGAAATTAGATGAAATCTCAGGGGCCGCCAAGCCGTGTGTGTTTTATTACATTAGGGGCAAACTCTTAGAAAAGGGCTAACTTACCCCTTTTCCCAATCCAACCCTCCGAGCCCGACACCAATTTTTGGTACATATCGGGGCTACTCTTATAGTTTTCGAATTGTTTGGAGTAAATTTGTAATATGGAAACTTGTAAGGGGTATTTTTGATAATTCCCCTGGAAAGAATTGCAGGTGAGATTAAAGGAACTCGATATTGCATCAAATTTTTCACAATAGATCGATATTCGAATTATCCTAGACGGACTTTTGTTTGCATCATCATCTTTTTCGTGATGTCATTCTAGGAAAGCAAAATAAAATCTACATGCTGGTAGGTCTTGCATTCTGTATATAATCCCTATTTTTATGGACCGAGCAATCCATGGACTTCGACGACTTTGTTGTTTTGGATCATTGTTGGATTTCTTTCTCCAACATGATGTCAGCTTCAAGCAGGGAATAATTTTCATGCTGCTACGCTTGGAGTCGTAGCCCACTACGAAATCTATTTGTAGCGCCATCTTCCAATTTTTGTCAATTTTGGTAAGTGATGTTACCATTCAAAAATAATTCACGACTATTAGGAAAAAACTTCTAACTTTTTGTAGCAAACAGTATAATATATTATCGTGAATTTTTAAATTGAATTCTATGCATACTTCCAGGATTGGGCAAAATTTTGTGGAAGTGTTATCGGATTCTTCCGACGTGACATTAAGGTTGTAAAACTTCTCGAGTAACCTTGGAGATTCTTTTCCTTAGGAGTATCATTGAAGTTTCTTTTCTGACTTTCCGACGGAAATATCTCATTCTCATGGTAGTTTGTTTTGGATTACGTAGTCAGTAATGATGATAGCAGCACATGCTACAGTACCACGTAGATGGCAAGTGATCCTGAGAGTGGCCAATGAACGACTACGTACAGACAGTGTCCTCTCGTCACTTTGGAAGCAATCAGTCTAACATCGCCCATTGTTTTCACGTGTTCCGGGTACTGGTAGATGGCAAGTGATCGTAAGATGGTCAATGAACGACTACGATCATCTCGCCACGTTGGAAGCAATCAGTCTAACATTGTTTTGCCCATTGTTTTCACGTGTTTCGGATACGGGCAGTACACTAACCATTCGCTTAAGTCCGCATTTTAATACGTGAAAAAGAGGCGGATTTCACCCTAAACTCTATTTATAAACCCTAATACATGTGGTTGTGTCCACGGAACTTGCCTTGGTGATCTTCATCTTGCACAATGAGCTCACACTGCACCTTTAAGTTCGAAGGAGAAGGCACGCATTTGAATGATTGACAATGAATGGAAATAGTAATCTTATTAGAGCAACCTAAGCCTCCATCTATGCGTAGCATTGTTTGCCAATTTGGGGTTGATGAAAGGACAATCCGCAAATTGAAATCTGCAATAAATGTCATTTGTCAAAGAACACATGGTGTAAATCATGTGACTTTGGAAATTACTTTATGAGTGTTGTAAGTGATATTTCCTAAAGTCAAAGATAAATTAATTCAATGGATTGATGTTTGGTGTTGAATGAATCTTGTATTAGAACCAATGTTCATTTGTCATAAAGCAAAATAGATTGTTCATGCTTTGGAAATCCTAGAGGATAAGTTCAAAGACTCTTGTGGTTGGTTCTCCCAGATTCCGCCATCGACATGGTCCGCATTCCATCAATCTGTTTGGAGAAGGGGGTGAGATTGACAAAAATGACCTTGATATTCTTAAAGCATTGGGAGAGTTAGGCTCAATTATAAACTAATGTGATCCATTGTGTTTGTATAATATGGATGAAACAGGTTTTTTCTATCATTTTATTCCACAGTACACTATGTTGCTGCACACCAAAGCCCATTCTATAATCAGAGGGAGAAAGAAGTCCAAAGATAGAGTAACACTTCTTGTTTGTGTTGCAATGCTATAGGGACTGAGTGTGTTCCATTTACAATGATTGGAAAAGCAAATGAGCAAGCTAATATCATTGGAAAGTTTTGGTCAATTCCTTATTTTAAGCAAAATAATGCTTGGATCAATGTTACGTTACAACATTCAACAAGTGGTTCAATGAGGTATTTGAGCCGCATGTTCAGAAGTGTATTGAACAAAAAGTCCTGTTAATTCTTGATAATGCATCTAGGCATTCCTCAGCTTTCGGAAAGAACAGTATTTGAGTGGTCTTTTTTCTCCCAAATGTCACCTTGTGGAAGTAGCCAATGGATATGGGTCTAATTGTTATAGTTAAAAAATACTATGAGTATTTGTTAATCAATGAAATCCTTGCTTCTCATGACAATCCCCAAACCTTGAAAGATAAGTTGGTGTCACCAGCTTCAAAAATGAAATCAGGAGTTACACAAGTGGCTTATGGTAGGCTGCCACATCTGGTAGATGCTGCTAATTTGGTGAATATCATTTGGAGCAAAATAATGATGAAAAGTTTGAAGAATTATTTCAAAAATGTTTATATAGTCTGAGCTTTGAGAGAGAATGGTCTACAGTTCTTATAGTGATCATTGATGAGATTTACAATCTGTTGCGGGACTATAATATTCTTATTAACCCTCGCAACTCCTCAATTCACAATGAGGTTGAGCAATGTTTTCAAGATGACAATTATGACTTAGTGTTGTTTAAAGAACACTATCATAGAAGAAATTGACCGGGCAATGAAAATTGTATTCCAAATCTGATGGAAATGCATCTGATAATTAATAGACTAAAGCAAACATGGCCGAAACTGATCAGCAGTCAAGTTATCTTGAACTGTTGCAAAACGTTATCAACCTTGAAGTTTATATGAGTGAGCTTCACTTTTCACTATTCATGTTGCCGGATCAGATTAATCAGGTCAAAGCTGCGTTGTTCACTCGGTGAGCATTCTACAGAGTGGTGGTTCTGCTATTGCCCCGTCGTCGTCAAGGAATAGAAAATAGACGACAGATGACTTTATATAATTGTATTGTAGGTGACGGAGATAATGAATTGATCTGAAAATTCAAACAAAATGCGGATTTACCTGAGATGCGACTTAAGCGAATGGTTACTGTACGCGGACGTACAGTAACCTTGATGACCACATAAGTAGACTGATTGATTGCAGCAACTTCGAGGATTGAGCATATCTAGAGATCGATGCCTAGGTTTTCCTCTATTGACCTGGTAGAAATAGAGGTATCTGTGATTGCTATTCTGTTTCAAGAAAAAGTTATACGGTTAAATCGAACAGACTTATTTTAAATATTAGAGTATTTATTTTAAAATGTTAAATCATAGATGATACAAAATTTAATATTTTATTCGGTATTATCTAGTTTTATTATTTAAAATTATTTGAAGTGTCATTCCTTCGTCCAACAAGTAATCGGGACGATAGACACTGCAAAAGTGCAGACGATACGAAAATATAAGATAAACGAAATAAAACGCTAGTGTGGAGAGGTCATGCACCCGCTTGGCCCAGCAAAGTATCCAGCGAATAACAGATTACAAATTTCGTTGTAATGATATTCATCGACTTTTGACGTCAATGGGAGTGGTCATCTGTGTATATAAGCTTTGTAGATGTTCACGGAACAGCAGCAGTCTCCTCTCCTTAGTTCTCTTAGAGATGAGACAGTAAATTAGATCAAGGGATTGAAAGGAACCGGAGGTTTGAAGGGTCGGTTTCGCTGGTCGGTTTCGGTCTGTCCTTGTGAGTACTCGCTTTGCTACGGTCTTTTCAAATCATTGAGTCTATGCTTTGTGCAGCAGTTCCTTTACGTCGTGTGTCCGCCACGGGCACTCTTACTTTTAATCGGATGTTGTACTCTCTTTGAAGGGGAGCTCATGGGAATATTCTCCTGGAATTGTGAAATTCATAAAATACTGTGTCCATGTAATGGAAAACCTGTGCTGCAATTGTCAGAATAAGAGATTCACCGTTTAATAGAAGTCCGAAATGCAAGCGATGCGTTGATACAGGATTCCATTTGGCGATTTTCAAGTTCTTCGACGAGATTGGATTCTCAAGTAATTAACTGAGCCGAGATCGGTGCGGTTCTATGCAGCTTCTTCTGTAAATTAGCTTCAAGCTAATAACTGTGAACTTCGACACTAATCTCTGAGTTTTGGACATCCGCGAAGTTTTGGCAATATGCAAGCCGTGAGTGTACAAGGAGCCAACTATGCTACTCAAGCAGTGGTAGGAGTTCCGACAGAGAATCAACGAACTCAACAACAGCTCAAAACCAGTGGTCAGCTCGGTGTGAGGTTCTCAGCGTACAATGGGGTTCCGGTACGAGCTTTGGCGAGAAGATGTAGCGAATCAAAGAAAGCATCGAAGAGATCAACTCTAGTTACTGCAGGCCTGAAGGATGCTATTGATCTTATCACCAAACCACTCAATCCATTTGGTTCTGGGGAGGACGATGACGATGACGACGTTGTAGAGATCACAGGACAGCTGATCATCTCCAAAAAGAGCATTTTCGACTTCGTCAACATTCCCGCACAAGTAATTGATGATCAGTTTGATCTTCTATTCAATCAGCTCGTCAATATTCAGCTGGTCAGCGTCGAACACAAACCTGGAAGTAAGTCGATGCTAACAATTCCATGCCCTGCATTGGTCAAGATTCAGCTTCCGCGCGGTTGTTCCTCAGACGATTGATTTTACTCCCCACTCATGAACTCTTGTCTTAATTCCCTTCGTTCAACTGGAAACCGATACCATATCCGGCAACCCTGCCTATTACCATGACCATCTAATACTCAACCAACCCACAGCAACCACGTCATTGCCACATCAAGAATAGTACAGCCTCGCTCCAGACAAAACTACTCGAGACTCGAGTTGACAGGTCCATTTCAGTGGTGGATTGCGCCACTAGCTCACGAGGGAAACAAATGACGACAACGGTACTTCTGGTCTCCTCAGAATGTTCTTGGACTACGTGGAGCATCATCACCAGCTAGATCCCGAAAAACTGAAGCTACTTGAGTACTTCCCCACTAACGCGTGGGTTTCGTCTTCTCCTCCCATGCTCCATGCTCTGTTCCGCCACTCAGACATAGTCATCTACTGATATTATATCTGACGCTCGACTTATGAATGAAGCGCAATTCAAATTCATAAGGTAGACAGGAGTTTTATTTCAATGTGAACTTCTGCATTGTCACATTTCTTGTTACTTTTTGGATAAGCGAAGGCGGCAAGGAAGATAAAAATGTCGGATGCTGAAGTGCTAAGATTAGCATGCATGTGTGCTCGTCAAATTGATTAGCATGAGCTTTCCAGCGGAGTGGGGTGGGATATTACTTAGTCAAGCTCTCCTGACAGACTTTGAGTTGATTGACAGAGCCAGATGAGCCGAAGATCAGTAAGAAAAGCAACATCGAGAAATGGATCAGCAGCACGGGTCTGAAGGACAAGATCGTCGCTGGAGATGATGCTTATGCTGTAAAATTCAAAGTAGAGAAGGATTTTGGTGAGATCGGAGCTTTTACTATCAGAAACAACCACCCCAGCGAATTCTTTCTACACAGCTTGACTTTGGAGGTTCAAGATGGGCCAGTTTATTGTTTCCCTTGCAATTCCTGGGTGTACAATGACAGCATTTACCCCACTGACAGGGTGTTCTTCAGCAACAAGGTGGGTGCAAACTGGAAAGACGTGTTTCACTAGGATGTATGCTAGAAGGGTAACAGAGAGCATAGCGAGAACTCTTATTTCATCAGATTCATCGTTTCAATTCATTGTTAACCTGATGTCTCGAACCTATATTTGTGACAGACTTACCTCCCAGGCTCGACTCCTTCCGGTCTCAAAGTATACCGGGACCAGGAACTCCAGTTACTGCGTGGCAACGGCAAAGGTGTGAGGAAAGTCAGCGATCGAATTTACGATTACGATGTGTATAATGACTTGGGCGCCCCAGACTTGGGCATAAAACGACCTGTTCTTGGTGGCTCCAAAAATTTCCCTTACCCGCGTCGATGCCGCACTGGTCGCCGTAAAGCTTTCTCAGGTATGGAAGGTCAAGTTTAATTTCCGGATCACTTCGTGCAATTCAATTACATCTACTAAGTGAAGGCAGATCTGTGAATTTTAGAGAAGTATGTTAAGACCTGGGTTTGAAAATTTCGGTTCTCTAGCAAGCACAATATGCAAAGATAGTGAACTGAATCCCGTGCTTGAACTGCAGACTCGCTCTCTGAAACCCATGCTCCATCTGGTAATGCGCTTTACTACATCCCCGTCGACGAAAGCTTCAGCCGCGATAAGAACTCGGGTTTCTTTGCAGGAGCTCTCAAAGGGTTTGGCCATGCTGTTCTCCCTATCCTTACCGGTCTCTTCGACGGTACGCCAGATACGTGGGACAACTTTGAAGAGATTATGACAATTTACGACAAGGGAATTAATGTACAGCAGGACCTTAACAAGACTGATGACGACGACAAGAAGTCTTCACTTGTGTTCCTTAGCACTATATTCAAGGCTGAGGGCGAGAACAAGAGTGTACTTAAGTATCCCAAACCTCAAGTTGTTAAAGGTGAGCAACGATGTCGATGCACTTGAGCCGAGCTAAAGTGCTGATCCTTGTGCACAGAGTTTGAGCATCTGTAGGTTTCAGACAAGATCATCGTATAGCTGGTACTGATCGTATTCGTCTGTGCAGCTGACGACATGGCATGGATGACTGACGAAGAATTTGGCCGTCAAGCTCTGGCTGGCATGAACCCCTGTGTTATCACGGCTGTTGAGGTCATATGAGATAGACATATCCATTTAGCTCACTCTTTTTACTGAATCCTGTATAGTAGGATTTCTGTCATCACATGCCGGGCTCCCTTCATTCTCAACCAGTATGGTTCTTCGCATAATCAATTTCATAGAACTGTACTTGCAATGATGTTGTCATGTTGGTTTGGAGTAGGGAAGCTACAATGTCGCTCAGGCCTTCTTGCTTGCGTGTTAAACTTTGACGTTGTATGTTAACAGGAGTTCCCACCAAAAAGTACCCTTGATTCCAGCATATATGGTCCCGCAACCTCTCTGACCGCCAATGACATCGATCCATATTTGGAAGGTCTCAGTGTGAAGCAGGTAAAAAACAAGTCGATTTCACTCACGTTACACCGAGTCGGGCAGAGTAGTAGCTTGGTGGGAGGTGATGACATTACTAAGAGTTCTGAAGTACGTTGAATGATCTTTGTTTAACATTATTCTAACTGTTTGATCACGACTCCACAGGCTATAAGAAATAAGAGACTATTTGTAGTCGACTACCGAGATATCTTCTTGCCTTACATTGCGGGGATCAATGCTACCGGTTTCAAAGCATACGCACCACGGACATACTTCTTCCTCACTAGTGAAAACAAGATGAAACCTGTTGCCATCGAACTGTCACTACCTCCAACTCCCGAAGGACCAGCGAGCAACAGAGTTTTTACTCCTCCCATGAGAACAGAAGATACCAACATTCTCTGGGATCTGGCAAAACTTCACTCCTCAACTATAGACTTCTCATTCCATGAGGTCGTTAGCCACTGGTAAGAAATTTAAATCTTTAATCCTGAAGCTCATTGGCTCTATCCAGTCTTACATAGAGGTGGTTTAGATGCTTTATGCAGAGTACATTGAATAGGGGCAATCGTTGATCGCCGTTGCTTAAGTGGCAAACTGGATTTAACACGGTCAAAGCGAGTCCTTTGGAACTTGATAGTTTTCCTGCCTTTTGACCCGAGTCTCGACATCTTTTGTCTTCGTATGATCAGGTTAAGGACTCACGCTGTGATCGAGCCATTCATCATCGCCACTCATAGACACTTGAGCAAACTACATCCACTGCACACTCTGCTGCTTCCACTTTTCAAGAACACCATGATGATCAACTCCGCTGCTCGTGAAATTCTCATCTCCGGGAAAGGAATCATTGAGTTAATGATGACCCCCGGAGAAAAGGCTATGGAAATTTCCTCTAACTACTATAAGTCCTTGTGGCGCTTTGATCACCAAGCATTGCCACAAGACTTGATTGCCAGGTATATATTCTCCCTCACAGACTAAATTGCACATAAATTGGTAGAATCCAAGCAGTGCGTATGTGTCAACAACTTTCGAGATTATTGGAAACTAACCAAACAACACGAAAACATAGACGGCACCATGAAAATGCTACAGTAACTATAGTAACTGTCCTACTTCTTTTCTTTTTCCTTCTACTTAGATTTTTCTTATTGACATTACTAGCATATGAGATATCTAGACATAGATTTAAGAATTCAATATGATGTCCGTGTCCAAAATGAATGACTTACGAATGCCTTTTTCTCTCCAGAGCATTCTTTTCTTTGTGGGAAGTTAGAGAAATATAAAGTTTTATCTGGAATATCTTGATTGACTGATGGAATACCTGTTCTGCCCTGCTGACAAACACCATTTCAACCTTCACAACAGAATTCTCTCTAAAGTCGATGTATCACCATTAGTGAAAATTCACATCAGCATCTCCGTGTTCTCTTACCACAGGACCGATTGCCTTAGTTCAATAAATAGAGATCTGTTTAATCGAATTGCTTAGCTGGACTTTAAAACTTTCGCTAACTTTGGATCTACTTGCAGAGGAATGGCTGAGCCCGCCAACAAATCTCACCCAGGAGGAGTGAAGCTTGTGGTAGACGACTACCCCTTCGCAAAGGACGGTCTGGAACTGTGGGACGCAATCCACGGCTGGATGTCGAAGTATCTCAACATAGTCTACAAATCAGACCGCGAGGTGAAAAACGACACAGAAGTCCAGGCGTGGTGGGAAGAAGTCGTTAACGTCGGTCATGGTGACCTGAAAGACGCACCATGGTGGCCTAAGGCGGACTCCATCAAAAACCTGACGGAAGTTTGCGTGACAATTGCGTGGATGGCCGGACCGCATCATGCAGCCGTAAACTTCGGTCAGTACGCTTACGCCGGATATATGCCCAACAAACCCCCGAGTCTGAGGAAGCTTATTCCAACCCCTGGTACAGCCCAGTACGAAGAGATGCTTCAAGACCCGGAAAAATTTAAGATGAAACTGCTTTCCAGCCAAACGGCGACCAGCATCATCGGAACAACTGTGGAGATTCTGTCCAGTCACTCCGTCGATGAAGAATATCAAGGAATGAGGTTGGAGGATAACTGGACTTCGGACCCGGAAATCCAAGCCGCATTCCAACAGTTTTCTAATGAGATAGCGGCACTGCAAGCGAGGTTTGAGGAGAGAAATGGAGATCCCAACCTTCACCACCGTAAAGGCCCCGCTCAAGTGCTCTACACGCTACTTCACCCCAACTCTCCCACCTCTGGCCAAACTGGTTCTGGTGTGCCGTACAGCGTCTGCATCTAAATCCACTACCATGTAGTACATTCAGGTGTATACATACCGTGAATAGATTGTAGAAGAACAGTGGACGCGGTTAGATATTTGGACCACGTCCAATCCACCACTCGTCCATTAACGTCACCTAACGATGAGAAAAACTTCCTCTGTATATCGCCGTTATTCCTCTTGATACGGATATGGAATTATAATTGAATCTCCGCCCGAAAATGACTCAGGTAATTCACCTGCACCACTGTGGGGTGTAGACACTTGCGCTGAGTTTACAATTTGTGCGTCAAAGGCTCCGTCGATTTTGTTTCAGGAAATCTACAAATCAATAAACTTAGAAATAGTACTAACGGATGCACATAGGACAGCAAGAAGGATGGAAAATCTTTCACAATTATGGAAGGTCACGTCATATATAAAGCACAAGTCTTGCTCCATGTTTTAATTTTTACATAAGAGATGAAAGATACCTGAAGGACAACTTGTCTGAAATTAAAGATAGTTTAAGCATTGATACTTACTGCACATCATTACATTATGGTACCCCACATTAACCATTATAACCGTGTAGCGTAATGTAACCACACACTTTTGTAACAATTCTGTGGTGATCAAAATGAAATTTTTTGATACAAAAAATTTCCATTTTATAAATATGTAGTTGAAAAATAAATAAATTTTAAGAAATCTTAATTTAATAAATCTTAATGATTTATTTGACTTCTCTTTTGAATAAAATCCAGTCTTATCATCAAAATAAATTATTTTGATAACAACAAGTCTCATACAAATATAGTTGAGAAATAAATAATTATTAAGGAAATTTTCATTTAATAATTATTTCTTATTTCTTATTTAATTTTTCTTGAGTAAAAACCAGTTCTATAAAAGGCTAATATAACAAAGAAAGAAAATTTTAAAATTTTAAAAAAACAAACTAATAATAACAAAGTATGAATTTATACTAACATCCGAGACAGATAATTCAATTCAAAGATGCTAATTCTTTCTCGTCAACCATATAACACTCTTTGCCAAAGATCATGTTTTTGCTTTCCCATAAGACTGTATGTACATAAGATACATGTCTGTACAAGCAATGACTCTTTCTAAAGAGTATGTCGTTGCATGCACTTTCTCTAACTACTCTCAACACTACACCACCTAGAAGTCCCATCAATGTATTGCCTCAAAAAGACCCTTCCAATCACTAAGGATCAAAATAGAAGGCATTCAGCCACTTGAATTACAGAGATTCACTAGTACTCATATAATACAAAGACATACACACTCTTTATAGAGAAATTAGGGAAATGACAAGGAAAGTGTTCTTCTTTACCTTATCTACTTTCCATTCTGAATATCATGGATCTTTGGATCTTATAGCTCAAAGAAGATGAGAAGAAGTCGGAGAAGAAAGGGTAGACTCACAAGAAGTCAAACAAAAATTTTATAACTCACACATATCTCACAAGACTAAATCTGGGTCTAGTTAGGACACAAAGGTCTAGGTTCAAACTCTCTTGCACATAAAATTTATAGGTGGCTAAATTTTGATTAAAAAAAATACTAAAGAAAATGGATAAATGCCAAAGTCTCATGCCATCAATTTATTTTTTTGCATTTGTAACCTTTATAGCCCTAGCCTTCAAAGCCTTTAAACACTAAAATGTGCCAAATCTTTGCCAATTTGGCTTTTGGTTACTTTTTCAATCTTTTATTTCACTTCTAATTTTGGCGAGATAGGAAATAGTGGTAGGAAGTAGATAGGACAAAAAAAATTGCCAATTAATGCATTAAAGTAATTGATTATTAGCTCTTTGATGTTATGCTAGAATTAGGCTTGCAACCTTAGTTAATCTTTAGCCTTAATTGGATCTAGATGGGAACCAAGTAGGAATTGACCCTTTGTAAGATTGTAGGTCTCAATTATGAAACCAACCACACATTAGAGCCAAATCATACCTTGATGTCAACTGGAAGTGGTACTCAAGAACATGTCAGACCTTGTTGTAGAAATTTGACCATATGGGTGGTTGGTACATCAAGATTTCCCCAAACATGTGAGATAGATTGGATCCTAAAATAAGGTCTAGAATACAAAAAGATACTTGTAAGACAATGGTGGTAGAAATTAGGATTCCTGAGCTGAATTTGATGTGACACTTTAGTGGGTTTGCATAGGAGAGCCAAGAAAGACTATTGAAAGCCAATGAAGGAGAGAGAGTAGCCAAAAGAAGAAAATTCTTGAATTATACCACCCAAAGGCACATTGAAGGAGAGTATCAAAGAGAAGAATAGCAATTTGAATGCACAAGAAGAAAGAACATCTCCCTTTGCATGTAGTGACTAACACAAAGTATATTGAGGAAGTGAGGTTTATGAAAATCAATAAGGAGTGTGTGACAGATTGGTGAGAAGAGAGTAGTGAAGGAATTCACCATGCTCATCAACAAATTACGGGAAGGCCAGAGAAGGGAGTTTGGAAGCTCATATCAAGGAATCAAAGGTCATTCTTTGAAGGGTTGAAAACATGAGGATGCAAAGTGGTTGGGGTATTGTAAGTGATGCACGCTCCTAGAAGAGTCCATGGTAGGAATATTATGGAATTACAAAACAAGAGAACAAGGAATAGAACAAGTAGATTTTCTTTTCAAAATTTACTCGGATTGGAAGATAGCAACCCTTTAAATCGAGGCAAGAGTAAGATAGGTATGGATAGAATTGGGGTAGAGAGAAATAAGGGAGTCTTCCTTCCTAGTTTAGAGAGAAGCCCTCTTGCAAAATTCTTGAGGAAGTTGAGAATTTGGTAATCTTGGAATTGTTTGACGATAGTGTAGGAATTGCAAAATTGTGGGAAATTGAGCTCCTCTTGTACAATGCAAGATCTAGAAGAAGGTCAAAATAAATACTCTATCTAAGGCAAGGATAATCATAACACACATAGGAAGAAACTGAGATTCCTTGGTACAATTGTAAGGCAAAATAACATGAAAGAGATTGAGTTGTCCTAAGTAGGGTGAAGATCAATAAGAAAAGTGTTTATCTAGCAATATAGAAAGAGAAACAACAAACCATCTAAGAGGATAGAGAGATAATTACCACTATGTGCAAGTCACACATTGCTCTTGGAATCACTTTGAAACAACTAATCCCAAGAATACCTATTCATCCCAAGGAACAAGATGCATTGAGAGAAGATTTGGAAAAGACTGGGTGTAGTATCACTTAGATATGCCTTGGAGTTTTAGGACAAAAGTGATGATACTAGAGTTGGTGAAAGTTGAATTTCAAAGAGGCATGGATTCTTCCAAGAGAGTTAATTTTTTAGGTTGGGACCTCCAAATTATTTTAGAAACCTATCAATTGAAAGACAAAGGAAAGTGTCTACTACCTTGAGGCAAGTCATTTGATGAAGTGAACAAAGAAGTAGTCAAGAATGAGGATTCTAATGCAAGGGAAGGCTTAATATTTAGCTCCATAGCTAATTCCCACATTTGGAATTTCTTTGAATTTCTATTGCACATATTACACCTTGATCATCCAAGCAAGATAAGTAAGATTTGGGCCACCACTATAGTCAATGCCTTGACAAGAACTAGACCTATACGTTTGGGAAGGCTCCTACATAAAGTAATCCATAAATTGGCCCACAACACTAGTCAATTGAATAGATTTGCCTCTATGTATCCCTGCATTTATCATCAACATGATTTATTAACAAGAGAAGAACAAGATGAGTGGGATCAACAAATACAAGTTTGGCAAGGAACTAGAGTACTTTCATCAAAGATAGAGAAGAGGATGCCCAAGGTATTAGGTGTAATACTCCAAGGATAGGAGACCTGAAGAGAAACACACCATGAGAAACACACACTGTCACACTCAAACTCCGATGCCCCAAAGGGGCACCTTCTCTTTATTATAAGACAAAGAGTATCTCCTCCAAGGAAGCTACACCCTAGGATTAGGCACACAGATTAGTGACATGTCAGCAAGCTCCACCCTTGGATTACTTACTTGGATGGGTGACATGTCAGTCCTAGTCCTATCTAGTTGGTCAAACAAGCTTTGACCAAAGGGAATCTTTCTATAGGAATCTCAAAATCACGTGGGTGAGGTATCGTTGGAAAGCTCTCAATGAGACAAAGCAGGGGGGAAGGCCAATGTTTCCTCTGTTTGGGATGATTCCTCACATTTTCAAGGCCTAATTCAACCGTTTAGGCCTCCAAAATTGCCTTCAAAGATTTCAGGCATATTTTGATCCCTACTCTATTAGTAGAAGTCCCCTTTTGGTGATATCTCTTTCTGATATCTTTAGTCCATCATGTGTAACATCCTTCCAGATGTTACCAAACCAATTCTCACCTTCAAATCATATGTCTAGCTATTGGTTCTAAGGTTTTCAAGTCTATTTTGGTTTCTACCCTATTAGTAGAAGTACTCTTTTGGTGATACTTCTATCTGATCTATTTTGACCATCATGCATAACATCATTCTAGATGTTACCAAACCAAATTTCATATCTAGATCATATGGCTAGCTCTTGGTATTCCATTTAGGAAAGAAGTGAAATACACTAAAGCCTATTTTTGATACTATGGCCAAAGAGAAGAATCAACACACAAAGATCTTAGTCTAGCCAATCAGTTAGTTGAATAATTTAGAAGGGAAAGAATTATGGAATTTCCCACATTTGATAGTATTCAGCTAGCTCTTTAAACATTACTAATCCAGCATTTGAATATTATGAGGGTATTGGGATGAATAGTAATGTTAGTCAAAAAGAAAGTGGAAATTTTCCTTATTTTAGCCTAATGTTGTTTGCATTGTAGCATAAGCTATTTTATGAGCTCAAGCTTTGGAAGCAAAGTTAGAAGAGGTTAGGAAGGATCAAGACTGAGCACAATCTAAATTCAAAGAAATATAAAGATAGAGGGATAACTTAAGTGCTATCCTTTTGATCCTAGGTAGCTTTGCACAAGTTGACCTTGAGTTGGTGGTTAAAGCAAAAAGATGGAAGCAAAAGTGGCAACAATCCAAAGGAGCAAAAAAGCAAGAGAAACTTAAATTGGCCTACACCGTTGCAATTGGAAAAATCTAATGTCAATCATGAAAATTTCTTGATTGGGTAGATGAATCAATCAAGCAATTTTCCCAATTGACATTTGATAGGAAGTTCCCATCAGTATGAAAACCAATGGAGGATGAACACAAACCAAAGCAATCAATTGCCAAATATGAAGAAGTAGAGAATGTATCTAATTCACCTACTAAGGAGCTTACTATGAGTATGTGATGATAACATTGAAGTAATGTGTAATACCATTACCTGGATAGATTATCTAGAGGTGAAAATTTTCTTGGCAACATTTTTAGTGATGTTATGTATGATGGTTTAAGTAAATCAAATAGAGGTTTCACAAAAAGAGAACTTCCACTAATAGGGTAGATATCAAAAACACCCTAAAAATTTCAAAGCCAATTTTGGAGGCTTGAACAAATAAGTTAGGCCTCAATAAATAGATTAATCTTGCCCTCCAAGGAAAAGAATATTGCCTTCCCCCCCCCCCCATCCCCTCCCCTCCCTTTTGTTTGTCTCATTCAGAACTTTCCAATGGTACCTTACCCATGTTGTGTTGAGTCTCTCACAAGAAGATTCTCCAAAGATTCCCTTTGGTCAAACTTCTTTGACCAACCAACTAGGACAAGGATAGACATGTGATCAATCCATACAGCTAATCTAAGGGTAGAGCTTGCTAACATATCACACATCCATATGTTTGATCCAAGGGTATAGCTCCCTTTGAGTGGATCCTCTTTATTATATATTCAAGACAAGGTGCTCCTTTGGAGCATTGGAATATTGAGGAATGAATCCTTGCATTTCTCTTGTGTTTCTTTTCTTGTGCTTCTCTTAGTGTTTCTCTTGTCCTTAAAACATTACACAATTCTAGTTGGATTTAACTTGCTTGGAACTAATTCCATCAATCAAAGCTATGAAGAGATACTCATACCTTTGATTGATGGAATTGATTGCAAAGATCTCCTCATAGCTTTGATTGATTGCAAAGATTTTTGGGGGGGGTGGAGGAGATAAGATCACCAGAGGCAGCCATACCATTGGGAAACAAAGCAAAAAAGGACACCGAGTCCATTCATTCAACCCAAGGTGAAGAGTAAAGGCATAAGGAATGACATCTCAACTCTCAGAGAAGGTAGCAAACATCCCATCACTTTCCCCATCTTCAATGTACCCCGTTAGGAAAAGCACCAAATGCATAGTCAAGTAATGTAAGCAAGTAAGACAATGAGCCACCTTTAAATGCAATAGCAAAAGAAGTGGCTCCATAGGTTGAAGGACTAGACAAGATGGTTAAGGGTCAAAGTAAGCTTAGAGATTGATAGCTCCTCCCAATCCAAGCCTAGAAATAGTAATTATGAGGGAATTTGCAATCATCAAAACTATAATTAGGTAATGATAAGACAATCCATACATGAGTAGAAAGTGAATGGTGGAGATACTACTTGGGAACCTAGCAATGTAATTACCATCTAAGAGTATGTCAAAATGTTGAGTGGGAAGTAGTGGACATTCCACAACTAAAATTGGTTGCTCATCATGTTATAGCAGATTGAAAATTAGTGGAGTGCTCTTTATAGTTTGAGTTATGGTTGCTCTATTTTTTTGCCAATTTTTTCAAGGAAGACTTTTGCCCTAGGCTCTAATTGGACCTCCTAGACCAGGTGGCAAGGGTAAGCCTACTTGGTGGCTGGATCAATAGATTAGGGACTGAGGATGGGATCACTCCTTGAGCTAGTATTCAAATTGGAAATCAGTTCTAAGCTTTTTGGTTAGTATGTGGTTAGCAAGTGGTCAAGCAAGAGGTTGTGAGGAGGATGGCTCAATATTATGGAGATTCATGTTGAACATTAGTGCAATGCATAATCAATTCAGATTGGAAGTCATTCAAGTCTAACACCTTCACCCAATTATAAACTAAGTGAGCAATTGGTAGAATTTGTAATGCAATTGGATTTTTATAAGTATGAAACTTAGTATGTTGTGTACTCCCCATATCTATCTTACTCTTGATGATTTTATGTCTTAGTAGGAATTCATGGAATGGTGCATGGATGTTTAGTAAGGGATTTGTTAAGCATATGCAGTGTTGTTGCCCACTAAAATAGAGTACCTTCTCCAATCTTAGTTTTGAGAATTGTGGAGCCTAGAGTTCTCTACCTCTTTGTCCTAAAGGGAGAAGGACTTCTACCACCTACACATACATAGCCAAACATATGAGTGAGGGAAGGCACTGGTCTGCCTTTGGTTCTAAACCGGATACTCCATTGGCTTGGTACCTTGCTCAAACTATATTCCCGAGTACCATTATAGCACCAAACCCAATCATCCTTTGGAGCCATATTGTGCTTTGAAGAGGTTTGAGCTCATAGGAAGACCTTCCACGTCTTTTTGTAAGCACCATGTCATTCAAATTGGGAACCCACATACCCCACCACTTGGTACTGAAATCTAAGGTGAGATAGAGGATCAATTGCTCCTTATTCTAAAGGATCCCTAAGTGTAAGGAGAATTAGTTCTTGATTGATTGGTGTTGGTGGGTACTAGTACAAGAACAGCTGATTCTAACCAAGTGACTTGGAGTAGGAAAGGTTGGAGGGAAATCCAACTAAGTGAGCAACCAGGGATGGCCTAGAGCTGCTCTATAGATGGACAACTTGTACTTGGTTCAAGAGTGCACTAGAGGTCCATGATAAGAGTAGCATGCTTTGGGTTGAGTGACCAAATCCGTGGGTTTGGTTATTGTAGTTCCAAAAATCTTATTAGGAGATGAAGAAGAGTCATGTCTAAGTTTTGAGCCAAGATCTTCAAGTGATGTGTGTAGTGTGCAAATGTGACAAAATATTTATTTTGTTGTTGGTGACACTTGTGCAAGGATCAGACTTGGTTTGGAACCGGCACTTGCAAGTTAAGCCTTGCAAGTTCTAGAATGAAATTCCAAAATGTCTTTACAAGTAGTGGTCCACTTCTTGGCTTGATATCCCAAATGAACACAACCATAAGGATAGATGACACTTGTGTAAGGATTGGACTTGGCTCAGAATCTGCACTCACAAGGCTTAACTTGGCCCCTTTGTGGGAGTATGTATATGTATGTGTTGAGTAGTTTTGTGGAAACCTCTTGGTTTTAGGCTCATGTGAGCCTGATGAAACCCACCTTTGAACATGAAAAAGGTTACCTAAAAATCTTGCTATGTTTGTAAGCTCTTCCAAGAAGTACCTTGCTCGAGAAGATAGAGATCCCTTCAAGAAGTGGGTGGTAAACTGGAAATGGCCATTTTGATCCCCAAACTGAACCAAGAAAACAAGTGTGTAAAGGATGCAGTTACAACAAGGATTGATCTCTCATGTCTTCACAATTACAAACCAATTGAGCTTCAAAATTAAAATTGTTAAGAGAATGATCTTGGAATGCATTCTTACCTTATCTTGAGCACTTTTTTATTACAGTTGAGAATACTTACAAAAAACCTACCCTCCACATCTTTTATTCCAAATCGTACCCACTCTACCTACTCCAAGTTGTTAATCAAGTAAGTTTGACTTTTTTTTAAATCTTGCATCAAATTTGACCTAAAATTTTCAAATTTTGGGCTTCTTCAATCCAATTTGACTTATAATTCTAGCCATTAACCATATTTAATTCAATTTCCCCCCAGATTCTTTAATTTTTCATCTCAATTGTTATTTTTTTGCATATTACTTACTGATCATGCTTCAATTCTACCATTAATTAATTTCTTATATAAAATGTGGCAATGTTTTTGCCAAATCAATGCATTGGATAGGATATCAAACTAAATCTTTATTGTTTCTACCCCTCAATCAACACATCAATCAACTCCCAAATTTTAGTATCACCTTCACTCACTGTCTTCAAATATTTAAAAAGCAACAAGTAGACAATGAAGATCAAGATATCATTAACCATACACTTATGATAGGAAATACAACCAATGCTTACTTTTAAAACTCAAATTTTTGCATCATTTTTTTATGCAATCAAAAACCATAATCACATATATATGAGGCCAATATATACCTATAACTATATTCAATCAAGCAGCACTCATTCTAATACCAAAGGATCTAAGTTACATGTATCAACTCTACCTACCAAAGCTAAGCTCAAGAGACTCAACACAAAAGAAGTGAGTTCCCAAAGCTCCAAGTTGATGTATATCTCTTTTTTAAGAGACAAGAAGCACAACTTTAATGGTACACCAAGTTACCTTGAAATTGCAAATGATGGCTCTAATGATGCCTATAAAACCTTAATGGTATAGACCATCGCTACTAAGTAGCCTACTAATTGCTACTAGCACAAATGAGACCACCAAGAGATAATAATTTATGTCTTAGCAAACAAGCTAAGTTGTAATAGATGACATGACAAGTAGTATCAATCCACATGTTATGTCAAAAGTTTCTTACTTGATTAGACAATATTCCAATTTACATTTGAAAGGTTGAGTTACATGGAATAAGTCTACTAATTTTGGAAGAGTAAGCTTATAATATCAAAAGAAGAAGTGAGAAGGTGGAATTCTTATTCAAACAAGAAATGATAAATAATCTTAACACTAATGAACACTAACTATATTTTAGACTTATATGAATCTTTATCTTAAAATGTTATCTAATAAGGTACATGATTACCTGATATAAGAATGTAGAAATTGATCTTAAGCAATCTTTTTACACCTACAACAATGAAAATCAATATGTAGATTAAACTTTCAAAGTAAAAAAATTTATATTATTAGTACGGACCTTATTTGTTTATGCACTCTTATATGCTAATGGAAAGTAAATTTATCTCTATAAAATTTAATTAATAATATGAAACAAAAAATTTAGATTTATATTTAAGATTAATTTGACTATTTTATCTTTGGTTAATCAAAAGGTGTTGGTTAACAACTTGTTGATTAACCAATGTATAGACTTGAGGAAAATTCAAGAATAACTTATTAATGAAGTCAAGAAGTCAAGAAACTTGTGAGTAAGTGTGACAACCTAATGTTGATTTACTTATAATATAAATGGTAATAGCAGGTCATTCTCTCAAGGATATGGGTTTGAAATGACTAAAAGTGAAGCCAAAGTGTCACATGTTGTCTATTTTTGCTTATTTAACCTCTTAGGCATGAAGTACTCCCAGAAGAAGGATAGAGACACTCACTATAGAGCCCTATAGAAAAGATAAATTAACAACCACACTTGTGAAAGATCTAATCTACTAAGATCTTGATTGTTGTCATTCACTTCATGCCAAATGCCTCTTCCTCTGAAGAGCCTCTTTACCTCAAAGATTAGTCCCTTGCCAAAGGGAATTTCACCCCAAAGGTTGGTTTTTAGGCCAAAGGTTCTTTCACCTTAACACCATCTTCTCTAGGGTTGATGTTTCTTCCCTAAGCTCGGCTGCCTCCTATGGCAAGTTGTTTTTTTCCTATCTCCAAGTGTTGGGCACAAAATTTTGCCAATTTTTTTGACTCATTTGTCTTTTCTTAAACAACTCCTTGCGCTAGTTGATGGAGGTGGTTTAGTTGGGTATCATAATTAGTAACCTTCTTGTGACATTCCTTTTACATGGCAGGAAGTTGCTCAATTAATTCCAGCGGCGGGCCTACTATGTGTACAACTAATTTAGAGAGTGGTACCACAATGACTAGCAAAGCATCTTGCCTACTCAAGCTAGCCTCCTTCATCATTTTGAATGATCCCAAAGGTCCACTCTCCTCCTTCTTGATCTCAAAAAGTGGGTGGTTTCCTCTTGCTTGTGTTCTCCTCTCATCATTATGTGGATTTTGGTCTTGGACCATCCTTTGTCTTGAAGACCACCTTTGGTCTGAAGTCCTCACTTTGGATGAAGTTCTCCCTTGGCTTGGCAAGAGCACACATCTTTTGTCACTTCTTCTTCCCTTAGTACTCCTTCTTCTTGCAACTTTGCTTCTCTTATTGGTGGAAACAAGGAGAATCTCATTATCCTCAAGCTCTTGGCTACATTATTTGTAGGCCTGAAGGGCTTGAAAGCACAACTTCTCCATCATATCTTCCCAAGGCAAGAATTTTCTCTTCTGCTAAAATTTTGTTTTTTGTCCTTGGAAGAGTTTGGGTGTAATACCAAGAGCTAGCCATATGATCTAGATGTGAAATTTGGTTTGGTAACATCTAGAATGATATTATACATGTGGTCAAAATAGATCAGATAGAAGTATCACCAAAAGAGTACTTCTACTAATAGTGCAAAAACCAAAATAGACTTGAGAACCTTAGAACCAATAGCTAGACATATGATTTAAAGGTGAGAATTGGTTTGGTAACATTTGGAAGGATGTTACACATGGTGGACTAAACAAATCAGAAAGAGGTATCACCAAAAGAGGACTTCTACTAATAGAGTAGGAACCAAAATATGCCTAAAATCTTTGAAGGCAATTTTGGAGGCCTAAATAGATGAATTAGGCCTCAAAAATGTGCAGACCTCCCCTCCATGGAAGAAATGCTGGCCTTCCCTCCTCCCTGCTTTTTCTTGTTGAGAACTTTCCAATGGTACCTTACTCATGTGATTTTGAGGTTCCTACAGGAAGATCCCCTAAAAGATTCCCTCTGGTCAAAGCTTGTTTGACCAACCAGATAGGACCTAAACCAAACATGTCACCCATCCAAGTAAATAATCCAAGGGTGGAGCTTGCTGACATGTCACCTATCTGTGTATCTAATCCTATGGTGGAGCTTCCTTGGAGGAGATCCTCTTTGCCTATATAATAAAGAGAAGGTGCTCCTTTGGGGCACCAAATGTTTGAGTGTGTAATCTGTATTTTCTCTCTTCTCTTGTCCTTGGAGTATTATATCGGGCTAGGGTCAATTATACTTCTCCGCCTTGGTCCTTGGCCACCTCCTTGTCCAATGAAATCATGATTTGGGTGAACAATTGCTTGTGGTAGTGGGTGTGTGTTTTGGTTGTGGTCTAGCTCTATCTCATCCTCCATAAGGGTCCTCTTCTTCCTTTTCATGGCCATCATCTTTGGCCTTGAAGGCATTACATGTCTCTTCCTTTTCCTAAATAAGGATTATATTGCTAATTCTTGTTGCATTTGCTTCTCAAAGCCTAATGTGTTGTAGTGTTTTGTCACTACAACATACTTCTTTATGTCGGCAAATTCCATGTATCCACCTTTGCATACTTTCTTACCATCACGGCTTGTTCATGCGGCTCCTCAAAATATCTTGTGAGAAAAAGTGATAAGGATACTTCTCCTTCTCCATTGGGGTTAATAGATTCATCTCTAGGTAAAAGTGAATAACAAAGGTTTCCCCCTTTGTTATTCACTTTTACCCAGAGATGAATCTATTACCTTAAGTATACCTCAAGTATACCTACAAGAGTCATCCCACCTTCTTTGTTCATGTTTTTCACAAGCTCCCTTGCCTTTACTCATAATATTGCTGCCCAATTTATAGGCCTTCCTTGGTACATGTACTCAAAGAAGATTGATTGGCTATTGTTCAAGTAAGTTGTTTTTCTGGATTTGAACAACATCATCATTGACTCTTCTAAGATACTTCTTGTAGGATCTTTGATTCTAGGGATAGACCAATCATTGTTTGTATTTTCATCCTTGAATTTGACCTTGAATTTTGCTTCCAAAGCTAATTTGCTGCAAGTCCCAATGTTATCTAAGGTTATGGCATTGGGTGGAGAATTTTCTAGGTCCCAACACTCTCCCCCACTGTTTCGTTGTGTATGCAAAGAGGTTCCCTCTTAAGGTCTCTATTGTTGGATCCCAATTATCCCTTATAACATTGCATGATAACTTAATTCCCAATTCCGTAGTAAGAATTATATTTTCTTTTTGCAGACCAACTCTTGTCTACAATGCAATGGGCCCACTTAATCAATCTTGAGGGCTTGATTATGAAATTGGGTGCTCTTCTCATGTGCCTAGGTGCTCAAGGAGTTGCTTCTTAAATCCCTTTCATTTATCCCAATCCTCTCAAGTCAAATTCCACAATCTTGCAATTTCTTGTCAAGGGTGAGGAAATCCTAATTGGTCTCACTTTGGTTAACTTTGCAAAAAGTGGAAAAGATCTAAGCCCAAATGGGTATATAAAGTGATGACCAAACCATTACAAATGTTTGGTAGGTGTGTCCTTTGGTGATAAGTTGCTCCCCATACATGTGAGTGATTAACACCATTAACAATCATAAATTGTAGTTTTTAATATGTTTTGGCACCACATTTAAGTTCTTGGATTCTTGCAAACTCATTTACTTTCAGGCTGAGTGGCTTCTAGGCCAAATGATCTTCTGGCCAAAGGTAGTCCTAGGCCAAAGATCACTTTTTAGGATGAAGGTCTCCCATGGCAAAGGGTTTCCTTGCCGGATGTACTTGATTGAAAGCATTTTTGTAGAAGAGCAGATTCCTAGTCTCTTCATTCAGATCCACTGCTCTTGGTCTTCTTGCCGCACATTCAGTCCATGTCATCTTTCCATTGAAGAGTGCAATTTCCCTCGGGGTGGAAGGCAAACAAGAATAAGCCTCCTTTCTTCCCTGTTGACAAGCTATTTCTTCATCTTCTTGAGTAAACTAAATAATTTGAAAGGTGTAGTTTAGAAAGAGGTGAGGCATCACCATAAGGTTGAGTGTAGTTTGTCAAAACTTGTACATGAAGTCTTTGATTTAGTTATGTTTGTCTTATATGCCCTATCATTAATCTACATAAGGGATGATGATTGCACTTTGTGATAGCAATAAACTATTTAAAGAAGATTGACACTCTGAACAATTTATCCTTGGAGTTCATTTTGGAGAAGACTTTGTATGTATGCAAGTTGCCAAGTTTATAGACAAAATTTAGGAGCAACAAAGACAATCTTGGAATATAATTGGTGAAGTTATTGTTAATGCACTGATCTAAACTACAAAAGTGGCTTAAAAATAAACTTTAGTTTTGACTTTTGTAAGTTTACAAAAGCAAGCCAAAAAGGTCCTACATAACAATAGAATGAATGGAGGAAAATTGTAAATTTAATCTCATCCAAATCCATGGATAGTGAAACTTATTGGTCGTTTTGTGTAGATAGTTAATTCAGCCAAGAGAAGAGAAGTATTGAAGAAGTTAACAGCAAATTTCACTGTTCTCTTATCTTCATTGAATTAATTAACCTAAGTTTGGTACCTTCACTTAATCATTACAATCTCCTTCCACCTTGGTCTTTGTCTCACCCGACCATCATTTTGAGCGAATGAGAGCAAAGCACGAGGAAGTGCGTTTCAACTTACGAGATCACCCTCGCTCGTTACTGTATATACTCCAAGAGTCACTACTAGGAGTCTTGCTTTTCGAGTTAATTAAAACTTCAACAATGACCATATACTTTGAGGGCTTATCATTGCTATTATCATTGCTATAGTAGCAGAGATTGTGTTGTTGGACACTCAGACCAGGTGAGCGAAGCGTTTGCTTTCTTGTATCAATTGCCTATGAACTGAGATTCATTGCCAAATCAAGGGTTAAACGTGTATAGCTGTGACTAGAGATCTGGTGAAGGAGCTACTTCGAGCACGATTTTACCGTGAGTCCACTCTCTTGAACAGAAAGAAATTTGATCGTTTCTGTACAGCCTCTTTCTCTTCTCAAGTTCATCTGATGTGAGACCAATATTCTGTTGACTCCACTTGATTGCCTACGATTGTATACCTCCTCTTTGGGGTTTGGAATCTTCATGTGTATGAGATGTACATATCGAGAAAGAAGCTTTACGGGCTTCCGACTTATCATAGGGTTTAAGTAATAATCAACCATATTAAATTAAATAAAGTGAATATTACGATATAATCTTGATTAATCTTGTTACGTGGCACAACATGATTATAAACCTAGGATGAAAGGTCTTTTATATTTATTTATTTATTTATTTAAAAGTACATGAAAGAAAAAAAATTATAATACACAAACGAGTGCAAAAGGGAAGAAGAGTCAAGGTCAAACAGTCATCCCTAACGACCAAAAACATAGACAAATACCTTTATTATATTGTCTGTGTATGTATATAATGAACTCAATGACATCATACGCTATGGATACAGTTGTCTTCTAGCACAGATCCTGCATTTGACAAGCAGCATACAGTTTCCTTTTGCGAACTCATTCTCGTTGTTCACACCAGCGGAGAACATGTCGGTTTAACCAGTTTCAGGTTCTGGGTACATCTAGAGAGAGATTCAACGGCAAGCAAATTTCTTGTAGGTAATGGCCGTGATATGGATAATGTTTTGTGAATCATGTCTATAATTCCTAGTTCGGATCTGGACTAAACACCAACGGGCAATGTACTAGTATTGATAGAGCGAGGGAATGGGTAGATAGGATATTATTGATTTCTGCCCTTGGCGTACAGCAAACAAGGCCAAAATTTGACTACCAACATTACCCTCAAAGTTTTCTCAAAAGCCATGGATCTTCTATGGGCAGGATCCGTCTTCAAATCCCGCACCAGGACAGCATAAACCAGTTGCATCCTCAAAGCGTTCAAAGACACAAGTCTCCTGAGCTCCACAGCAGATTTGATTAACTCCGCAGTTTTCCAGGGCCGACGAGTCAGTGCACAGCTCACCACGCAGTGCACGACGGGCAGAGCTCTCAATTCCAACGGGGGTAACCAGAAATCTACGATTTGATGCAGCATCCGAGCAGGCTATGAGAGTAAGCAGCACTGACACGAGGATCAGGGATGATTGCAGTTGCTTGTAAGTCATGTTCATGGACGCCATTGAAAACTCGTCGTGTGAGTTCAATACTTGAAATCCGTAAACGTGAGTTGATAATAACCAGGAACGAAGTCAGACAGGACTGCAAATGCTTCACAATACTCAAAGGCTCAACCTGACTCTAATTCGAGGGAGATAGCTATTGCTTCGCAAGACTCGAGAGCTCTTGCTTCCTATAACTAAGGCGAGATAGCTAGACGCTTTATGGAGTTCGCCTTCCCGACGATCAGAATCTCTACCTAGCATAATCTGCAAGTGTAGTTTTTGAAGTTACAAGTACTGTACAGTACATGAATGTCTTGACTAGCACGAACAGGATCTTACTTGTCACTGTTAAGGGTTCACATAAGCTAGCAGCTTTAGCCAAGTGACACTCATATTCAGTAGTAGCATGGATTCTTCTCTGTTAGGCATGTGATTTATATTCTCGCTATCTTGTTGTTCTGCCAAGTGCTGGCAACTCTACAATTCAAGACGGTGGTTAGAGTATTCCTATTGGAGGCATCTCGCCCTCACAAACAATTAGATTTGTCCTACTCGATTGTACTGCGCGCATGGCAAGTTCTTGCACAGAAAAGATTATCTGATTGACATGACGATACATAACCTGATTATTCAAATCAGAACAAGTTCTCAAGAGACACACTGGATGCCTTGCAATTGCCTATTTTTATCACCTAGAACAAGAACGAGAGTTATACACACATTATGCTTTTATATCACCCTCGTGCTTATTCATAAACACGGAAAAAGAAAAAAAAGGTGAGTCGCAGAGGATAACAAGAAGGATGGCACGACCCATCAAGCCGCACAATGATGAAACCTAGGTGTTAAATGAGGCTAAGCAAAGATCATGTGCACTTACTACGATGAACTTTACAAGATGAGCTAAATCTTACCAAATGTTGGACTTGTCCGTAATATTTCAGGCCTCTTAGACAAGTTGACATGTAATTGACTGTAAAATACTGGCAAGCACGAGGCTACTTGCGATGGGGTGAGAATCTAGTCGGGTTACGGATCAATACTTCACCATGCCAAATCTGACAGTGATGGAAGATGTTTACCGTGTAAACGTTCCCTTTCTGTATGAAGCAAGACCAAAAGGTTATGGTACGTTTATGGAACCTTATCAAGGGACCAGAAGGATCACAAGTGACAGGTGTTTCGAGTTTATCAAAAAAATAATTTCAACATAATTCCACCATGAGCTATCCGGCCACATCGATCACAGGCAGAGATCTGTACTATTAACAAGCGATGAAGTCTTGTGAGTGGGCACAATTTTAAACTTTTGGATTTTCTGTAGCCGCCCAGAGTTAATAGTATCACAGACGATGAGAACAAGTACTACACCACACAGTTTTATGACTTTGTTGTTACGCTATTATCAAGTATGCTTTGGAGAATTAGTGACCATGACTACGGGATAAACATGTGTCGTTCAACTCCAATTTGAACCACATGAACAATGAAATTATCAGGTCAAATTTGCAGTATGTTAAACGTATGATGATGCACTGGATACTTCTTGAGATGACGACCTTCTTCGAAGATCTGGAGACAAAAATATAGGGACGACTGTATGTTTTCCTGCTTTAGGGGCGTAGTTAGGACTATCAACCAACGGGTTTATATTCAATGTGATGGCGAATCTTAAACTCTTGACCAAACATTAGAAGAGCATGCCTATATAATCAGAAGGAGAAGGGAGGAGATGAAATTTGCAAGCTCAATTCAGGCTTCAATTAGAAGCTTTTATTTTCCAAATCATTCCCATGAATATACATTGAGACAAATACTAGAGAAAAAGAATACGTTGATTGGGCTAAAGCTTGTATCATTCCTGTACTTACTGTACATCTTTAAGTCCATACTAGGAATTCTTAAACTCGGATTAATTACATTATTATTATTATTATTATTATTATTATTATTACTATTATTATTATAACCCAACTATCCATATTAGAAGTTATATCCTGGAGTCTAAATTCAAATGAAGCTACAAAATCTTTTCTCACGCGTTATGCACACAAGTCACAAAAATAAGTAACTTTTGCAATATCAGTTGACACTAACTATATTTCGGATCTAAGTGAATGCTGATTTATTTTAAAAGATTTAGAGTAATGAGATATACGGTCACATGATGATTACAAAATTTGATCTTAGGCCACCTTACATCTACAACAAAGTCCATGTTGTCCAACCTTCGAAGCCAAAGGTTTTTATATCATTACTGAGGATCCTAATCTCTTTATGTTCTTTTATAGCAAAAATTTCTCTCTCTAGAAAAAACTTGGTAAATGGTGTCCTGAAAATATTTTTAATATTATTTTATGATACATTAAAAGAATAAATCACGACATACAGTAATTTTACACTAGATTAACTTCTCACTTGAAATAATGTTATTTATTAGCACATTGATTATGTCCTTACCTTTTTTAAGCAAAATAATAATATAAGGACAGATAAAGATATTGACTACTCAAATGTTAATTATATGAGTTCCATATAGATAATTTCTCGATTTATAGTTCTTCATGATTCAATTTTTCAGTTATTCGTAGTGTCATGTGAACCTCAAAAGTTTCGCTCTAGTTCTTGTTTTACTCTATTGTCCTTATTTTCGTGCAGTATCTAACGTTTCAAGCTACATTAATTAGACTCGTTTTCAGTGAAATTTACTTTCTGAATTTTCTTACAAATAATTATGATTAGACTCTAATTAAAATATCAGAAGCATATTTTCATTGAAATTCGATGAAAATACATGGAAAATCTTTCAAGAGACTTCTGTAATATAAAAGTATTTGAATTTCTAGTTTTATTATAATTTTAAATATCTGGAATGTACTAATATAGTACTTTTTACAATGTTTACACTTGTAGTCTGCAACACTCTAAGTAATTGGACTCAAGTATCAAGCAGTTTGAAACATTCATTAATTTATCCATCTTTGCAGAACACTGAAATTTCTTTTAATTTATTGAGAAAAAACATAAAACACCATCTGTGTGGTATTCCATTTAATTATTTTCAATGATTAGAGGTTTTTCAAAAATAATTTTATGTCTTTGAATCTTTTATTAGGAAAATAAAAGCATACATTTGCAAGCAATTCAGAAAGGAACTTGGAATAATTCCACAATGTCACTACTCTAGAGCTCCATGAAAGTGATAGTTTTCTTTCCATATTTTGCACTCCTTGCAATTTCAAATCTCTTATTAAGCACAACTTAGGATAGCTTTCCAAATGAAAACCATCAAAGCAAACGGAATACACACATGAGTCTTTCTTTTTAACAATTTGAAGAAGATGAATTGCAATATTTATCCAAGGTCTAAAATAATTTGAGATAACCTATTAAAAACCTCTAAAGTCCAAAATAGCTTTCAAGCCAATGAGCCAAATAAGCCACGCAATATTAAAGTAGTAAAAATATGCCAAGATGGCAAGCCATGATGCACAAAAAATGACGTGAAACGCATGGAGAAACAAGAATCCCTGAACCCACAAGGTATCATCGCAGGGGAGACCAAAGGTTGATAGGAAAGGAGTACGACGAACGAAATGCAAATGAACCAAAGATACCATAGAAAGTGAGATATATAATGGTAATATCCCAAAGGAACGGGAAAGGAGTAAAAGGCAAATAAAAGTGCGAAAGAAGACAAGAGCAGAAGTTCTTAAAGTCCCAATGGCTAGAAAACACAAATAGAAGCAAGGTTCGATGGAAACAAAGGGGAAAAAAGAAAAAACAACAAACACCTAAGAAACTTTGAGACTCTACCCTATTCATGAACGGTGTGGTGTGACCAAAGTATTCCAATAGTATGTCTAGGAAATGGGGAGGGACGTAAGTGTGCTTTAAGTACTCGTTGATCAAAACCCAAAACCTATCCGAGTTGTAAAGTGATTGTTACACTCGATCGATGATAATAAGATGCGAATATGGTGGGAGAAAAACCAATACCCTTCTCCTCTACAAAGAACCCTATGGACCCGAATGACAATATTGGAATGATAATATATGCACCAATAAATCTCAATCACAAAAAGAACACAAGTATCCAAGAATAAAGGAAGTGTCCCGTAATCAAACATAGCGAGTACTACAAGCCACAAAAGCAAGTGAACTAACTTCGCTATGTACCTACCCATTGAATTAGACATATTGACTTTCCTTCTTAGTTTGAAATAAAAGTCAATACGATCTAGGTCAAAAATATGCACTCTTCATAAAAGTGTGATCTAAGATAGGGATTCATTGAGATATCACTATTTATTCGGCATCACCGTCAGTAGGAGATTGACGTCCCGTGTTGGGGCGGCCGGTCTGGTGCAATCCTAAACCATTCCGTGGGATCAAATAGCTGTCAAACTTAGTAAAATTCTAAATCATCCCCTATACCTGTCAAATGTTGGTTACAGTTCTTGATAAAAAGAATTGCATTCTTTTCAGTGATAATGCTGTAACGGTATGAAAATGTAGATTCTTAAACCAAGCTAATACCGCGCGGTAAACAGATTTTTTTCCCATTAAATTCATCATTCGTAATGAAAACGTTAGTAATACCACATGTCAGAACTAATTACGAAGCGTTATTTGCGAGAGGAAAGAAATGTTCGTAATGACAGGCACTGACAATCATTTGATCTCCGGTCGATCTTGACTATTGTTTGGCTTTCAAGAAAAATTTCGGGAACGACCCATGAATTTGTCCATATTGTCATACACTTGACTCTTACTGCAAGGGGTCCTCAAACAACCCGAAAGTCATCCCAAATCGAGGAGATTAGGTCTCCATGGACACCTTACACTGACCGGCTAACCAAGAACCACTTCTCCAATAATGACTATCACTGCAGAAACGCTACTGACGATATCTGTGATGTTCTCCAAGTGACATTGGCCACCCACCACCATACACACTGCATATATCTTCATGCCGTGCTGTGCTACCTAAGGAGCTGCCCTTATATTACACCAACTTTTACATCTGGATCTCGTCGACCAATACTAGGGGCCAGAAACCACATTTATCATGACCGTTGCAAGGAGGATCTTCACTATTGGAACATGATCAACAATACAATCTGATCGAGTTGGCCCGGGCAGACATGTTCCCATCCGCTTCGCTTGGTAAAGAACTGAGGGGGAGTGTCATGAGACAATCCTCACCATCAGAGCAGATACATCCTCCAACACTCAACCTAGAGAAAATGACAGATGGTAATCAACCACCTTTGCTGTACAAACACTCCCTCCTTGTTTTAGCAAAAGCATAGTACATGCTTGTCTAAGGGGGCTAGGCACAGACCACTTATCAAGATCCCAAAGCCGAGGCTCTCTTATGAGAAAAGGCGGGGACAGGGAGAGAGAACTGGACGGCCCCTTAGGCTTCGTCGATGTTGCTTTCGGAATCCCTTACGTAATATGCCTTCTCAGATTTACGTAATTGCACCTTTCTCACATCGGAAATGGACAGCGACTTGGTTATGACCCCAGCATTTGTATTCCCTTCATGCACATGCGGTCTCGGAGCCCCAAAGAATAGCAATTTCAAAAATGTTGACCACTCAGAGTGTTCAGACAGCAAACGGAACTTCCTGTTTCTTTCGTCAGGAAGATGTGCAGGGCGGTGACCTCAAAATTCGATGCAGGTAATCGCGAATTTCCGGTATGATGCGCTGAACCAAGTTTTGATACCTGGCACCAGACCACGTCAACAGTTCCATCGTGAGTCTGCATCCTTAAAAATTAGCTTAAAGGTTAAGACTGCGAGCCCCGCGGGCACTCTTGAACAGCAAAACAAGCTAAGAAGTCGGATGCCAATATTTTACTAAGCGTTCACAGGCGGAGGAAGCTGTAAGGTATAAAGAGTTCCCATACCCTGGCAAGCTAGACATCGGTTCATGCTGGTCCAATATGAATAAGACACATGTATGACGTAGAGAAAGCGCATGGTAAGCTTCCGCCAAGTCATACACGTTAGCAACATTCTCGACAGTTAGATCCTGCATGGCACAGTAATTAAAGACGTTCCAATTAGGCCTCACGAATTATGGAGAATCCTTCTGTATTGCGACTAGTGAAGAAGACCAGCGACAGATAGATAGTAAGCCACTTTTGAGAAGCCCCTTAATTTGAACAAGATTTCGCCATTCCCACATTTGGAAAACGGAACACCTTGCAAGATCGAGATATAACGGCAGTAAATCAACTTGTTAAGTATCATATGTAGTTATCTAGCCCTTTAGTTTTACACCCTGATGCAATGGCCAAAGCCTAGCTTAAAAAACTGGAAGTCAGTCGCAGTCGCCCTTAAGTCATCTCCTAATCAGATGCCAACGGACCACTTGGAAGGAGAGACTGCGATTCTGGAATATCAGCTGTGGTATAAGATCTTCAAGTGACTTAACATCACATCAACATAATTAACTTGAAAGCATGATTCCAGAATCGCAACTTGAGCGTCTCAGCGCTTGACAGAACACATGGCAGGCGCAGCTGCGACACTCACTTTTGCTATCGCAAACTCGCAAAGCCTTTTGAGGCCTTCCAACAGGTATTGGTCAGCAGCTCGGAGCAAGTCCTGGGCGACGTCCGTGGTGACTTCTACGGTTCCTGTGTAGATACACCTGGAACCAACTTTCCATCAGGTCAGCTAAGGACGTGTTTCTCCACGAATCATACTTTCAGACTACAAAATACGACATCTTGAGGAGTAGATCCAGAACTTGCCCGGAACTAGTGGCATAGATTCGTATCAAGTTTCAACACATCCATTCAGTTGTGCAAAAGGTGAGTTCGTTAGGTATTAAGTCTTCACCTCATCATAAGTTCAAAAACTTTCCAGCTTATGTTTGGAATTTCTATGTCTTTGGCCTCCTTTTCCTGAAAACAATCCCACCAGACTTTCTGTAACCATTTTCTTGATGAGTTCCATCAAATCTCCTCAAAAGAAAATTTGATGTTCAGCATTTGTTTCAAGCAAAAGACTATTAAGTACTTGAAGATAGAACATCTATAGATGGGAAGTACTTGCTGTACTTAGAGCGTAGTATCACCCTTACATGTGATTGTTTTAGTCATTTGTTGTCAAAGCAGAAGTAGAAGAAGTAGAAGTAGAAGTTGCAGAAGTAGTCTTCAGAGGAGAAGATATTCGAATAAACATAGACTTAGAGATGATCAACGGGCTGATATGGATATCACCTTCGGACAGGACCAAAACGCCTCCTAAAGTTCAGGTAATATGACCTAACTGCGTGTATTGATGCTGGCAACAGGTTCTCTCGTCTCTCTTTAAATCAAGAGGGTGGAAAGTAGCACTTACCCTATACCCTCCGTCAAACATTGCTCGGAATGCGTCTGATGAGGCCAATAGTGCAATTCTATGAGCGTAGAACCGTTTCCCTGCATAATGACATCCAACGTACAAAATCTTCAGAGCACAACTCCCCACTCAGTTTCATGGTACTGTACAAATTTAGAGAAGTGATGATTGGTGTAAACAGCACACATGGTACCCTCGCCTAGATAACAACGCACCTTCAACAAGAAACGTCACGTCTGAAAGAGTATTGTTGTTAACATACTGCTCTCCCAAGTACACCTGCAGCAACATCAATCGACAAAAGTTACTATCAGGTCTAATTGAATCAAGTTTTGACTTATTATGAGTGATTTTGTCATCCAAATCAGAGCACTGTTTAACTATTCTAACTCAAAAGAGAAACAGAGGGAAGGAGTCTGTACAGATAATATTTGCGGCTACCTCGAACAGTCATCATTGTTGCGTTGGTAACACTCAGATGCACAAGCCACACCGATAGAAGGAACTCACCTGAGGGGTTGGAGGGAGAGGGGTGGCATCAATAGGCGACACAGCTGTCGCCTTAGTCGCCAGTCTGCTAAGGGCTAGAGCTCCATCTCGTTGCAGTTTTGGTACTGTAAAAGAACTCAGCATCTCCAAAAGAACGTCCATTCCTGAACAGACACACAGGACACAAAAGACTAGAGGTATCAACATTTTGAGCAATGGAACATAGAACCCCTTATAAACAACTTAGTTCCATAACCCCCGTCTGACTGGACCGACGGACAGTTGTAGGTATCAGCATAGCACTAACTTTTGGCTTTGTCGGAAAGTTCGTGGTACCACTTAGCGGTATGTTTACTTCCGTCCCGTTCCGTATACCATGTGCCATTTTAAGGTAATATAGATGAAATCAGAAATCTCCATGGTAAGACGGATCATCTATACAGCACTCGTCTCATGTCCCCACTTAGGAATAATAGCTCACAGGCTGCTTTCACAGCGCGAACAAACCACATAAATAGTTGGTACTTGCCAGGCCACATTGGCTCTAGTGGTGCTTCCCAGCATATTGCTGTTCAATTACAGAGCACACTGTCCACTGGCTCACAGGCTCGTTCACAACAGGACAGAGCAACATTGACAGTTGCTACTTCCCAGGACACATTGGCTCTGGTGGTGCGTCCCAGCATATTGCCGCTCACTCAGAAAGCACACAGTCCGGTTCTGCTCCGTGGACATTGTCAGCCGGAGCTACAAGTATAGCATGTACTCAAAGGGAACAGACCTTATGCTTCAGTAGTATTTCCCAGCAGATTGCTGCTCAATTAGAGAGCACAAACTCGGTTCTGCTTTTTGAGTGCTGTCAGGCGGACCTACAAAGACAGCTTGTGCCCAGTGGGAAAGACTTTATGCTTTAATGCTGCTTCCCAGCAGATTGCTCCTCAATTAGAGGGCACACAGTCAGGTTCTGTTCCGCAGGTATTGTGTGCCATAGCTACAAGTACATCTAGTGCTCGGCGGGGAAACACACTTTAAGGCTTGCAAGTAAGTATGACTATTCTCAACAATCATAATACTTCTGCTCCGCTGGCCGGAACTACAAGTACAGCTAGAGACCAGCGAGAGACCTTATGTTTTGCAGGTGATTCTCACTATATTCCTGCTCAGAACGAGAGCCCACGGTCACAGCTAGTGCGGGCGGAAAGAGACCTTATGCTTAAACGCTCGAATAAGAGTGACGATGGTCATAGAAACATTGACCAATTACCAAAGATCACATCCCTGAAACATAAAGGAATACCCATCAAATAAACCTGATTCGCTACTCACGTTTACAAAGATCTCAGAACATGGGAAGGGGTTTGACGGTGTTACCGTTGTGATCAATAAAAATACTCCGCTGATCATCTGGAGAACACAAGTGCGCAAGTGTGCAAGCCACCCTCCGCTGCACAACTTTCTCATTCGATCGCATGAGGTAAAGCAAATGCTTCAATACCTGCCAGATTGAAAGACAAGACTCAGCTGAGTTGTAAGCCTTCAACTCTAGACAACTCTTAACAGGTTTAAATCTCCATGTTCGCTTTACAGATTCGTTAAACATTCTGTGAGGAAAGACATCGAACATTTCCTGTAGGATCACAGAACTAGCTGAAGATGTCGTAACTCACAATTCGCATCGAGGGTATCCCTGTGTCAAATGAATACTTGGGAGATTACTAGGTCTACTGAGGGTGTAATGCTGATGTCAATGAACAGAAAGTTCCCCTTCCCACGAGCAGCTCTTCACAGCTAAATTTGTGGTACGTCAGTCGACATGAAGTAGAGACTATCCTTAAGGAGAAAGACGTCCAAGCAACAGATAACAGAATCAAGGACAATACCCTTCCATGTATCTTCTCTTCAAGTCTTTTGAGAGTTTTTTGTACACAGTCCTTGGATGCCTGCATTGACCAAACCAAATTAAGTGGCGAAGTCTTTGTCCATGGCTTAACGTGAAACTTCTTTTCGTAAAAATCAACAGCAACTAGTCAGTATACTACCTGACCTTTGTGTCTCTATCACTCATTGCTGTCAAAGTATCTCCCAGACAACAGAACCGAAACTACACCGGATATCATTCTTCGGTTCAATGTAAGAAGTTTTCCTCCACATAGAAGTTGTGTTGTGACCATGCCTCCCAATATCACATCCTGCTATAATTACGCACAGTAAAGATTCTGATCTTAAACTACCTGCGAGTAACACGAGTTGAAGGAGTCAATTATTAGCAGTCATGGCTGCGAAACAAATACCTGGACAATGAGTTCACCATCTTGCAACCGTTGCACGCCACCCTCCTTAACTATGTCAGACACGTTGTCCTGTAATGAACGTCGTAATATGAGAGACCATGACAAGGGTCTTTCACCCCAGATGATGACAGATTTGGAATCAAAGTAACTGCCCACACTCACCTCGTTGTCTGCTAATCCGTAAAGGGCAAAAGCAGCATTATGCTGCAATGACCCATTCTTGGAATCGAGTAGCTCTAGTAAGGGTCTTAGCCCTCCATCATGTACGATTCCTGCTTGGTTATGGGTGTTCTGCACAGACTAAAACGTTCGAAGGTGTTACTTCAGCTCTACAGCTGATTCATTGAATTTGATACAACCAAATAATAAAGAAAGCCCATATATTTCAATATTGCAACTTCATCATGAGATGCTATAGTTAGCAGACTCCCATGTAGGTAGTTGTCAGACCTGAGCGAGCCGACCTAGTGCAAAAGCTGCCATTTCACGAAGCTGAGGATCCGTAGCCTCAAGCATCCGTATAAGCGGCCGTACCGCACCCCGTTGCACGATATGGACCTACAAAAGTAGAGACCTTCCTTTACTGAACCAGTTGAGGTGCGGACATCCCATAATAAATCCATAATCATAGATGTCAAGAAAAATAAGCTCAAACAAGATAACATGCAGCAGTGGTCAAGTTGTATTCTAGAACGCAAGCAACAGGCACGACGTCATACTCTCTGATTTGGTAAATGATGAGCGTACCTTGCACTCAGGATCAGTTGTTGCAAACTGACCCAGTAACAAAGCTGCCTCTCGCTGACTTTCTTGACACCGTGAACTGTACGGAACAAATAAACCACGGTTAAGTAGAGAACTAGTGAATGAGTTTCTATGGATGTAGGGTATCATACGCGTGGACCCAGCATCCAAGACAAATATGTGATAAGTTGGGCCGGCCCACTTTGTACTCTGAAAGATTAGATTGACTTGATCAACGTCTAATACTAATCACACTCAACAGATACTAGTCGCATGCGGAATAAGTTACAAACCTTAAAAGACCTATTACAGGTTGAAGAGCCCCAGCGTTCAAAACTTCTTTCTTGATGTTAACCGAGGAGTGAACCAGGTTCCCAATTACTCCCACCTATAAAACGCCATGCCATCTCGTCAAGACTAGAAATGTCATTCAACTGCCCAGACATGCGAAGAAGATACCTGTAAACCCCTCTGTTTGTTTATTTGGTGACAGGAGTCCAATGAGAGGACTTTGAAATACTTATCCTGTCGGTAAAATCAAGCTTCATGGTCTTACCCTTAACTGTCTACTGTCCCTTCAAGCTTGTGTACATGTACCGTGTACACATGCCACAATGGACTCTTGCAATCTCAAACTCATACTCACATTCTCAACTTCCCCTTCACGACATCACTCTACATATTGCAGAACGGACTTCCCGTCCACACCTACAACTAATAACATCCACCTGTTGCTTGTCTGCATACTATTTAAGGTCGTCTAACATGGACAATCGTACAGATAAGTACGATTTAGGAATAGATGTCTAATGCTATTTGAGTAATTAGAGACCCTCGACTAGCTGAGAACTAATGAGACTCAAAGGATTCCAATAATAAAGAAATAAGTTTGCTTAGGTGGACTTTCATTGAACTGAATGAGGGAAATATTTAGAAATAATTGACGATAGCATGTTCAAAAGATGCTATCATCGATTCTTTCTAAATCTTGTACGAAATAGACCAAAATATTCTGATTTCCTCGAAGACATACCGCTTCGTAGTGTATCCCGATGTCTTCTGATCGAAGCATAAATATCAGTGTAGGAAGAGCATTTTGTTCCACAATCTGGTGGAAAGAAAACAAGTAAGAGTTAAGTACTGAACGTGAAGAGGTGCAGATGAACTATTGAAACATACCTGGCAGAGATGTACACTGAGCATATTGAGTAAAACTCTTCTTTAAACATGTGTCAGAAGATAAAGCTGTACATCCCCTCAACCACTTAATGCATCTTAAAAAGAAATCGAGGAAAGCTCAGGTGTAACAATTGAAGAAGGGTGTTCAAATGTCTTAGCCTCCATGCACAAACATCACTGAGTATGTATATAGAACCCGTTCATTGAAACAGTTCCATACCCACATAGGACTGGACAAGCCATGACATTCTGACAAGTACAAGGAGTAAATCCTTCATAGCTGATCAAGATATATCGGCACTGAAGGTCTATCATGAGATGTGAATATGAACTTTAGGTAGAATTTGACTGTTTCCCATATCTAACCTGCACATATGCAACTATCTCGGTTTGCATGGCCATGCTCAAATGGATTCATTTCCACCGCATGACGATGCTCATGATCTGCTCATTGACGGGAAATTCACTATACCAGAATAACGACATCCACATTGGTTTAGTCGGATATCTCGCCTGTCTTACTGGTAGAGACGCCAGACAACTCCCGTAACTTCAGATGATATGGACACCAAGTGGTGATAGCCTACTACTCGGAAACTAAAGAGCGAGACCATGCAGGTGACCCTCGTATCCAGTTTAGATTAAATGATTCCCACGTACATCACAGCCAAAGCTGTAGTGTGGAACAGTAATGTCACTACAAACCTGGTTCTTGTTCGCCTCGTTCTTAAACGCCAACGTCCGCAATGCACCAGCCGCAGCTCTTTGCACTTTGGTATCTGTTGACTCCAAAAGTTCAACAAGAGGAGGAATTCCCCCTTCAGTCCTGTAATGAAACCAGAGGGATTTACATTAGGATTACTAAACATGTATAATTGACCTCCAAAGTTCTAGAATTGGCGAAAGCAGATGATGTACCATATGCATCAAGTTCAGAATCCCTGAGCACAGTAGTACGAAATATGCAGTCCGCCAACCCAAAACCCCTTACCTCACTCTACTTTTAATGTTTGCATTCTCGTGTGCAAGATTGGTAATGGCGTCGGCAGCTCTTCGAACAACCCCATTTACGACACGCGCGTTTGATGTGCTAACCTTTCGTACTAATAATGAAACAAGAAAGGGAAGTGCGCCAGCATCTGCTATGAGGCGTTGATGTTCCGGCTGCTCACAAAAAAGCTCACCAGAAGTCAGAAATTATCACTACTTGACTCCACTATTATTAATTTTAATCCAGCTCAGCGCTAGCTTAGAGTTGGAAACATTGAGAGTTTTTAATTGCTCATGTGCTCCAAGCAGCGAATTCTTCTTACAAACTAGACAATAAATGTTTGTCATGCTCATGCTCCAGGAACACATCTTTGCATCGTGTAAGACCGGAATTCATGTTGGAACACAGACCTTAACGGCAAGCAATCCTAAGGCGAATGCAGCATCTTTCTCCACCTCATGCTCGCAGGCTATAGGGCCTCCCCCCTCTTCAACCAGCGGGGCGCAAAGATGTGGAACCAGGGCATCAACAGCACCCTCGTCTACGATTGCTTCAACATGCTCTTCTGCACAGAACAGACACAGGTTAGACACGACAAGACTTGGCCACTGGATTAGACAGCTACTGCGTGAACTTAATGAAGGCGAAAGGGATATGGCATGACAAGACATGAACGACATCAAGTCCCGTAAGGCAAAATTCTTTGCATAAGCCCGCCGTTTGGACTTGACCACATGATAGAACTAGTACTGAAATGACATTCGACAAGAACAATTCAGGTTAGAATTGGAAATAACCATGCTTCCGCAAGATTGATGTCTTGAGTTCAACAAAAATTCAACTGTTCCAGACAGCTTTACACCGCAAACAGTAGCATCAACTGGTTGTATCTATGATAAAGGAAATAACTCCCTTGAAGGGGCTCACTTCTTGAGATAACGAAGGAGGACTCCGCCGATCATAGGAGGAAAACCTTCTATCTGGGGGAGACATGCATCCCAACCCGAAAAGATACAAGTATGACACGATCACGGTGAAGGAGGTCCAAAAGAGGAACATCCCGGTCAATCGGTGAGTGCAAAACAAAGCAGGTCTTCTCTAGTGATCGACCGTGCTAGATACAAGCAACGGTAAAATCCTTACCATGCTTCGCAAGCTCTGCCAAAGAGTGAGCTGCGCGCCGGGCTGCAACGCGATCGGCCTCCCTCCAAGATGTACAACCCTTCAATATTTCAATCTGATTTCTTACGTCCAGGATGAGGGGGTTGTTTGGCCCATCCGCGGCTACTAGCCCTAACGAAGTGTCTGCCAGCTTTCTTTTGTGACCTTTTCTCTCACTTCCCGATATGATCTTCGTGTCCATACGCTCAGTACCTACTAACGATCGTGTCTCCATAGATGGCTTCTACAAGCGTAGAACAACACTCACGACCGCGCTGACAGTCCCTGCCGGGGAAGAAAGAGTCTGGTGCTCCAATTGCACCTATTTGTGTGGTACTGAGGCAGAGGATACGGAGGCCAAATATTCTCCGATAGATTTCACCTCTTGCACTCAGAGCCTCTGGAAATTCGTGCCACATTTAAGGTTTCACGTTGCTATGAAGCCGGTGACCGTCTTATCCTCCAACTACAAGCCTTCAGCTCCATGGCGAAGTTCCTGACGGAGAAGTGAAAAGTACCTCCGCGCAATAGGTGTATAACCTGACGTTTTCTCGCTTTGTCTACGTGAAAATCTCCTTTAAGGACCGTTTAATTTCACCTATATCTACTCCATCGGTTCATGCCATCCATCCATATCTCCCTGTCCCTATCTCTCTCTCTCTGTCTGTCCCTCCCTCTGAGATCGGTGCTCTATGCAAATTAGACCTCTTGCAGCATATAACCACTCCTTTCCTATTAAACCTACAGTTCCAAGACTAGATGTTATGTCGGCATAAGCAGTACCACTTGCAACTGAATGAGGTGGAAACTGATTCACCAAACAGGTTCGACGACGACCCGTCTGAAGAGACGAGGATTAACGATGAGCAAGGCACCAGCAGCCAATAATGAAATCTCGAAGAAATAAAAAAGAAGCAAAAGTATCGACTTTTACACAAGGACCGCGCACGAAAGACCAGGGAAGTGAATAGGCTCCAAGAACGGGAGAGCTCTACAAGAGCGCTTCAACGACCAGACAAGGGGAAGGGAAGCGAAGGGGAGAGAAAGGAAAGGAAGGGAAGGAGATAAGAAACGGGTACAACGGTACAAGTAACACCGAATGTCTCCGACCACTCCCCCAATCGCGTAAAGATTACTTCTCAACAGAAGAGAAGCAACCCGTATAAGCGGGGCTACTATATGACCGTCCCTCTTGAAACTTTCACTACTCGCAAGGCTCTCCAGGCCCGGAATCAGACCAAAAACCTTCACTTCGACTTGGCGTCCTCCCTTCTTGCAATCACCTCCTCAATTTACCCACCCTCCCTCCAAACAAAACCGAATCGGTGAGATTAGGTCCCTTGGTCTTCGTCCCCGCCTCGAAATTTGACCATAATCAAAACTGTATTCCAAAAATTAGTCAGTCTTCGAGACGACCAAGATCGTTACAAAAGTTCGGGAACCGAGATGGTGAATGATCTTTGAGTACTGTAAACCAAAGGGAGTTGTCGTCGAGTAGCACTCGCTTACTGGAGAGGCGCAGCAAGCAAAGCGGGAGAGGGCCTTGAGAAAAGAGGGGAATGTTTCTCCTCTTGGCAGGCCTCTACAACACTCCAGCGCTACCCTCTCCTCCTCTACTACTGTCTTCTCTCGTGTTTCTGCTGCTTGGCTTGGTTGGGTCGAGGGACGCCGCGAACAAAGGAATGAAGGTAGAAAAGGAAGAGAAGAAGAGCGAGTGAAGAGGCTCCTTCAGTGGGAAGAGATGGGACCACAGAGCGCACAAACCTCAACAAAGCCAGGCTCTGGAGCCAACGAGCCTCTTGCAACCAGTGGGCCTGCCTGCCTGCCTGCCTGCCCTGCTCACGCTCCCTCGCTCCATCCGAAGGAACCCCCGCCTGGACCTCTACCGAAACCGCGCGACACCACTCACCGTTCCATTCACGTTCAAATGCGTGCGCACGAAATCACCCTCCGTACTATCCACCTCTCGCTATCTGTTACTCCGATCGCAACGCGAGTTCGAACTTCAATTCACAAATTTGAGGCCAAAACTCTTTCGCTCAACGACAGCTATAACGACCTTTGTCAAGTGCCTTAATAAACGGATCTGGCTAATGCTATCAAGGGAAAACAACAATCAAAGTCTAATCTTCCTCCTCGTCATTTTCGGTGAACAACAATGTATGATTCAAATCCAGCTTTAAAATGAACGAATATCTTCGCCTTTCAGAATATTCCCAAAATAAGAGGTATTGTATATTCACAATCAAATAAGGGAACTCAACAATGATCAAATTTCAAACTATAAAACCAGATACACACCTTCATCTTCTACGAAGTACCTATCAACTTAATAAAAGGTCCTTGCGGTTCCCAACATTTCAGCCCGCTCGTAAATCACCAATGTCTATTGCGCTTTCCTTTATCTGTTATAGCGCGAGGCAAGTAGACTGGTATTTTCCCGCGGTGTAAACTCACTCGGTTCAAATCCTCGTTCACGTTCTTATCTGCTTCACTGTTACGCTTGGTTCTCCGCACCGGACTCCGAATCACCGGCTCGGTAGATATGACTGGGGTCTGTAACTCCACTATTCCGGGTCAATTTATCTGCTAGTTCAAATTTCGAACTGAGGCAATGCGATATACCACTCATGCTGAAGGTAGTTTCATTAAAACCACGATGAGTTCAGCGCACCACCCGGCAGGTTTATTTAGCGGGTAATGAGAAAACCGTTGGCGGTTTGAAATATATTTGATGATAAAACCGCACTCTGCCACGTGGTGGCGAGGTACGAGTGTTTACCGACGTTGGTAAGTATTCCTCTGTGATGTTGAAAGAACAGAGTACTGAGACTGTGCGAATATTGTCAAAAAACCATGCTGCACAACATCTCACGCGCTATGTCTAGCTACAGCTAAATCTAAGTGCGCGGTCACTTAAACAGGAAAGGTCATATTTTCATTAAATATGTTTTTAGAATACTATATTTAGATCAGCAAATGGACTAGGCTTTAGTTTCTAGATTTAATGTGGTTTCCCGTTTGAAAGGAAGTGACGAAAGAGACCATCCCATTCAGGAAGTAAAAACGTCGGCTTCTGGTATTGTAGATTGGAGGAGGAGGTAATGTTTTTCTAATTTTATCTTATTATTTTATGAATTAATTAGACAGGTCTAGTATCATATCCCGATTAAAGTAAGATACATTCTTAATATTTAGTTATCAAAATTATTTTCCTTTAATAGGACATTTACATTGAACGTGGAATTTACTCAGTATAACTAAAATAATTTTAAACATTCCAAGCATACTTGATATTACATGACTTTTAGCAAAGTACTTGAGTCAAAGATATTATTGACCACTCTGAATGATGATTAGAGTGGTAACAGAGTTTCTAGTCTAGTCAATAACATAATTAATTTTCTAATGATATCAATCAATTAAACTTCTTCTTTCTTATTATACTGGTCACTGCAAGTTGTACTTTTGGATATGGATTGAAAATGCCTAACATCCAAAAAAAAAATTGGGAAGAAAATTGTTTATTAATTTTTTTTTCAGGTTTCACTTTCATGGTATAGTCAAACGATTGAAAGCTACACCACATAAAAGATTTGTAGGATATCCAGCCAGATCAATCTTCAATCGGAAACAAGCAAACCATAAAATGTTATATCAAATTTTGGGAAATGTAAGACCCGCTTAGCTAAAAACAATTAGCTCAATAGGGTTAGAAACAATAAAACAATACAAAATTACAAAGACACCCTTTCAGATTCATAATAATTTAACAACAATAAACAATAAAACAGACCATAAAATATTATATCAAATTTTGGGAAATGTAAGACCCGTTTAGCTAAAAACAATTAGCTCAATAGGGTTAGAAACAATAAAACAATAAAAATTTACAAAGACACTCTTTCAAATTCATAATAATTTATGAACTATCACCAAGAAGTTTGAAAAATAACTATCAACTAAGATGACATAATTAAAAGTGCTACTTGCGTAGAACTTCATATCTATAAGTATTTTTTGTCCAATTTTATGAATTTATTATATAATCATCAATTTCGTAATTTTTATAATTTATAACCCATAATAAATATACCAATTTAGCTTTTCTCTTAGTTTCCTCTAATCTTGATAAATAATTCATCTTAGTTTAACTCCAACATGCAATTTATTTTCATGCAACAAAACTTTCAAGTGAATATTCAACATAGATCATATTTATATGACCAAACTACTTCTTCTTTACTTTCACATGTATCACATGATTCTTGTACATTGCTACAATTTTAAAATATTACATATTTGATATCAAATGATGAGTGTAAATTACTTGCTCAAACATATGCACAAACATAGATGGTGTACTCCTTGTTAATAAAGTAGAGGAACAAAAGGAAAGCTTCAGTTTAGCCACTTTATACGCTGTTTATCCATGTAGAGTTGATTTAGACTAAGTTTCAAATAATCTTTACATTGATTGATAGTATCAAATCATTCTCTTATATGCAATTTGATAGAAATTAAATACAATTAATTCAAAAATTACTTAATTTATATAAATTTTAAAGTTGTTTATAAAGGCTAGGTTGATTCTAACTTACTTTCAACCCATTTTATATAGTCTTTTAATAAGGTTTCCAATCCATAGTTTTCCATGGAATAATCACATCGATCAAGAAGATCTTTATAAAAAGTCTAGAAGTTTTATGTAGTACTTCAACATCCTTAGAGCAATATTTTTGTTCTCTTAGTTTAGTAATTTCAGTACGTAGCAAGGAAAAAGGTTGTGAATGAAGTCAACAAATGGTGTTAGTCATTAGATGAGCACCTCACAAGGTGAAGGATCCCAACATACAATGACTACAACCCAATTCCATGGTTTAGGGGCCATTATTTGTACCATAACAACGCTTTATTGTAAAAGACTAAAAAGAGAAATAGGAGAATGGAATAAACATTGAGACTCTTGAATGAGTGGAACTCTGAATGTCTAGCATGAATTTGTGCTTTGATATTTATAAGGAATATACAAGGCTCTTCAGAAGCTTCTCAAGAAGTTTTCTAAAAAGTTGCATTCTTAGAGTGCAAGTTAACCTAACAAAGAAGCTTCTTTCTAGAAATTGCTTACTTGGCGTGCAAGCTAAGCTAGTGGGAAAACTTCCTAATAAGCTTCTTCCCAAAAATCACCACTTGGCATACATATTTCTTGATACTTGGGAGGTACCAAGTAGCTTCTTAGATGCTTCTAGGATATTTTTATAATTCTTGGCTAATTTGGCATATTTGCTACTTTGTTAGTCTCAACTAACTTGTCTATAATAAACTCCATATTGTTGCATTTGTGGAGAGTGTCTATCATTCTTAAAAAGACAAACACTATGGCCAACCTTAAGAATGTTAAGTATTATTTGTTGTGAAAGCCTATCATTATGAATAATGTCATAACAAAGTTTTATTAGCATGAGGTTGCTTTGTTATAAAGATCAATAAAAATGAAGCTTTGTCAATACAAAGTTTTGCCATTAAACAAGGTGTCACCATATTTTGTACCAATAGAAATTCATGCATCCCGCATGAATGTGCGGCCAAAGGATGTACTCCCAACAGTTTGTTGTCAAGCAACATACATTTTGGGTGTGACCGCAACCTTTCATCAAGTGCCATAATGGATGAAGGATATGGACCAATTTTGACAAGTCTATAAAATTAGGATTTTGTGCCATAAGGAGATCTTTCCTTTACTTTTTACTCTTTTCCGTGATCAATTTTTTGGCATGTTGCATAGGAATTCAACTTTGCTATTGACAAAAATCACTTTTTCACTAGCAAAGTGCAAACTCAAGAGGTTGTGTAAGTGGATGTTGGTCATAAGGTAGATTCACAAATCTAAATAATCAAGCTACAGTGCAACAAAGGAAGGGAAGAGTTAGTCTATAGAAACCATAAACAAACCTTTAAAGATTTTCAAGTGGGATTTGTACTACAAGTTAGATTACCTTAAGAGTTTGAAGCTAGAGTTCTTGCTTTAGGATTGGAGTTTTTTTTATGTCTCCTTGCTCAAGAAATGTTGTAATAACCTTGACATAATGGCAAGACATTAAGTGCAAACCCAATGATGTGGATAGAAGACCAATGGCAATAAGCGCTAGGAGAGAAGTGCTCTCTATTTGGCCACATACACATGAAAATTTCTCATGGTCACCCAAGTAAAAGCTTGAAGTATAGGATTGATGATGCATTTGTAGGTGGGAAGTTGACAAAAGAGTAAAAGATAGAGGACCTCAAGAACTATGTTTGATGAGTTTTCATTGAAATAATTATGAAGTTGTCCAATTGAAAATAACATCCTATGTAGAACTAAATTAGGCAATCTTCTTCAAACTTATACACAAATTACAACTTGTAAGCTAAGCAAGGATGTTCCAAGAACAATTCATCAATCTACTTGAAAACATGGTAGAAGGTGTTCCCATGATTGTAACCCACTGCATCTTACATTTCCACATAAGGATACACCTCCTAAACAAGGAGGAGAAAGACAAATTCCCTACCCACTTCTACCATCCATACTTCAATAGACATCCTAACATGCCCAAAGAAATCAATAAATACCATGATAAGGAGTTTTCTTGCACAAAGAAGTTTGTGCATCTCACCAAAACCTTCAACATGATCATCATCCACAAGAAGGTGTTTAGAAGAAGGACCAAGGTTCAAGCTTCCAAGAATCCAAAACAAGTACTTCAAACTATTGACATATCATCCTATGAAAGTCGAAGCAAGGAAGCCACATGAAATGAAGAAGAACCTAAAGTAAGGGGAGAGAGCAAACAATCCACGTCACAAGTGAGTAGGAAGGCAACCTTGTTAAAAAACATGGAGGCCAAGAGTGATGACTCTTTCACTTGGATATCAACACCATGCAAAACAACAAGTGGGGCATAGGAGATAGGGACAACAAAGCACAATTGTTACCAATATTAATTGATGATATGACCATAAGGATCTCTTTCATCAAGGGAAAAGAACTTAAGGAAGAAGACAACAAACCTATCTACTATGTGTATATATACATCACTACACAACATACATTGTTGTCAATATCATACATTATTTAAGCACAACATGCACATAAGTCATACATTGACTCTAAAGTGCTATAATAATCAATTTGTTCACAACTTGAATCATAATTAATTAAATTAGTAATTGATCTATCACTCAATAGTTTGCAAATAATTGGGCACTGATTAGAATCAAGCCACACCCACTCTAGCTAAGAAACTCCAAGTGATACTTGATGGTCTTTGTCCACCATAGCCAAGAACTCAAAGGTTCAACATCAAAGAAGTGAACTCTCTAGAGCTATACTTGGAAAGTATACCCCCTAAACTTGACATAGGTTTCCAACCCTAACAAGCCCACTAATGGCACATTTGATGGTGCAAACAAAGCAAGTGACAATGGGCCTCACCATGTAGTTAGTACCTCAAACATGAAATTTGACCGTCAACAAGTAGTCTATGAGTAATTGCCAAAATTCCTCTAACTACTAACACTATTACTCCAAAGTTTGAGCAATCTAAGTGTGATGCTACAAATGGTATTATAGTTATCATGCATATATACATTGCTAGATAACATACATCGTTATCAACATCACACATTATTAAAGCACAACTCACACATAAGTCATACATGGACTCTAATTGCCACAATTGCTTCCCTAGCTGGCGGTTAGGTCCCTCTAACTCTAAATAGCCATCTACTCCAAGTATATGGTATACTCTATGGTGGACAAAAGATCAAGAGGACGGGTGCTACTAAGCCATTGTTAGTCTGCCTATCTGCAATCTATACCATAAAAAGGATGAACTAGCTATAGGTCAAGTACATTTAGGACATAATTATTATCCTTGAGGAACCACTATGAGAGGAGGAGTCATGTGCCATCCTCTCAAACAACTATCACACACTAACTTAGTAGTAGCTCCACTAGAAGAGCGGCATAACATACACTTTAGCCTACACATACAAATGCCAAGCTTGGGTCCATAGTACCATCAATGTTTGGGAGGTGGCAGGGTGCACAATTGCACACATGATCCTTCCAACAACACCATCAAGTCCTTCCAACACAAGGGCTCTAGATGGCAAAACCTCACGCACTCCTAAGATAGTGTGGCTTGTAGAAACATGAAGTATCAATGGTGTTGTCTGCTATAGATATACATAGTCACTCGAATGAAATTGACGGATCAAGGGTCTAAAACCTCATCCTCCTCCTCAAATGGTAACATAGCATAAAGCATCCCTATGCTAAGCACTCACCCAAGTTCTCAAAGGCCATCAACATCACTCTCTAAAAGATCTCTTCTTGTTGAGAACATGCACTCATCCATACATCTGGATCATCCAACTCCAACACTACAATAACATCTTGACAAATGGCTGGAGGTAAATCTGGATCTCACCCATAGAGTAGAAAGTAAAGAGAGAAGGATGCTAAGGAGGCTTTTCAGTTAAACCAATATTGCATGGCCAACCAAGGTAACTAGATTACCCAATCTCCCAAGTGGCCTCTCTACAAACCATACTTTTTCAATCTTGTCTTTACTATTGAACCATTCTCTCTACTAAGCCATCTACCTCAAGGTGATCTTGGGTGCTAGTATGATGATCAATCAAAGCCTTGTCACACAAGACCTAGAACTCCCCCAAGAACTCTATACCTTGATCATTCAAAACCTTAATTGGTGCACCAAAATGACTAAGAACCGGATCTAAGAATGAGTAAGAAATCCCTTCATTGGACTTGTCAAGAAGTGCCACCAACTAAATCCCCTTGGAGAAATTCTCCACCATAACCAAAACATATTGATTGTAACAATATGGAATTTAGCAATGAAATTAATTACGGCTAATGAAGTAGGGAATAAGGCAAATTAGCCTAGAATATTTAAGAAGTGTCTAGGAAGCTTCTTGGGAAGCTTCTTTTCTAGCTTAGCTTGCACCTCAAGTAGGTAACTTCTAGAAAATTCCAACAAGCTTAGCTTGCATGCACAATAGGCGGCTTCTTGAAGGAAGCTTCTCAATTAACTTGGCTTGTACTCCAAGAAAGTGGCTCAAGGAAGCTTTTTGAGAAGCTTCCTAAGAGCCTTATATGCTCCCTATAAATACTAGGGCCAAAGCTCATGTTAGGCATTTGGAGTTTTCCCTCATTCAAGTGTCCCAATGTGATCTTCCATTCTCATATTTCTCTCCTTGATCTTGGTCTTTTACATTGATGATTTCTCATAGTCAATGATAAAGATCTAGCAAAGTCCAAACTCTAATAGTAACCCAATCCCATGATAGGTAATGGGTGCAAATCTGGTGTAGGAGCATTAAATAATGCTCTAAATTGATCTCAATTCACACATCTATCAACAAATTGTTGTACATTGGTCTGCATACCGCACCACCAATAATGACTCTAGAGTAAGCTATATGTACATTTTACTCCAAAATGTCCTAGCTTCTCATGAGCATGACAAATCAACTATGGTCTCTATGATGAAAGTGGTACTACTCACACTCTACCATCCTCCCATACATGGAGAAGGTGCTTGCCTTCCAGTCTGAACCATTTGGCTCATTAAAGAACATGGTCTCTCTCTTTGGCTCCAACTCTGCCACCCAGAACACCAATGCAAAGATAGTCTATCACTAAGATATCATCATGAATGTCCCACTAAATTATACCACTATCTCAACTCTTTGAATTTGTGACCTCAATAACTCTTCATGTATGCATTGAGAGAGATACCACCAAAGCCTCAAAAAATATACAAAGAAAGGTAGATGCATGCCAACCTGACATCATCTCCTCATGTGTCTCACCATGCCAAAGTGCTATGGCCTGATCCTATTGGTTGGGATCAGACCATTTTTACTCAACCCATCTACATCATGGTTCACCATTCTAGATCTGTGAATAACTATGAAATCATACTCCCATAAAATAAGAGCCCATTGTGCAAGCTTCCTTGAAAGCTTGTAGGACTCCATCAACCACTTTAGAGGTTGATGATCAATGATGAGAGTAAAGTAACATTTCTAATGTTACCAAATAGATAACATAAAATATGTGCTATTGCCCATATTGTTGCCAAGCACTCTCTCATATGAACTATACTTCACCTCCGTTGAATTGTTGGAGCAACTAGCAGAAGCCACCAAAAACTCCTTCCCCTCATCATCATGTTGGGTAAACATTGCTCCAAGCTCCAACATATATTGTGAACTTAAAATGGTCGTCCTCTGATTGGTCTCTTCAAAATATGAGCAGATGTCAATCTCTCATTGAGCTCTACAAAAGCTCTCTCCTACTCATCTCCCCAACACCACTCTTGTGTAAGCTTAGTCAACATTGTCAAAGCACTGGCAATGGTACTAAATCCTCTAACATAGTGGTGATAAAAGTTGCCAACCCAAGGAATGCCACTCTACTCACATTTGTAGGCCAAGGAATATAATAACCTCTACCTTGGTCTGTTGAACACCAAGTCCTCCAAGGTAGATAGTGTGACCCAAATACTCAACCCACTTGTAGAACAACCTACACTTCTCAAGATATAATTTGAATCCATGAGATCTCAACTTCTCAAACACCTCCAACAATTGTCTCTCATGCTACTCCATAGTAGTGTTGTAGACCAAAATGTCATCAATATAGCACCAAGCAAAATCTAATCCATTTAGGATCTTGTCCATGACCCTCTAGAACTCAGCAAGAGCATTCTTTAACCCAAATGGTAAGAAACTCCATTGATATAACACATCCTTGATGTGAGGATCAACAACACAAAATTTTGTCTTGGGCTTATCTTCCTCCTTGATGGGCAATTGATGATGATATCTTGCTCAAAGATCCAAAGTACTAAAGATGTTTGCATGCCCAATCACATCAAATATCTCCTTGAGCGTAAGCATGGCATGCCAATCAACCCTAGTCTGTCGGTTGATAACACGGTAATCTTTACACATCCACCTATCTCTTTAATTGCTATGCATATCTTTCTTGGCTAGCATTATTATAGTTGATGCACTCTTTCTATGTGAAATTTCCACCAAACCAGCCTCAAAAAGGTCTCTACTCCGGTTCTAAATCAATGCTCTCTCCATAGCACTATATTGATAGGATGTCGGAAAACTAATGTATCACTAGTCAACTCAATTCAAATACCAACTCCTTTTACAACACCTAAATCCTTCATACTAAAGGCAAAAAAACTCATGTAGCTCCTCAAGAACCTCCAACTCTTAGTCTTTTGCCCACTCTAAGCTTGGGTCCAAGATCTAGCTCCCAAGTATCATCTATAATTGATGTAGGAGTGAAAGACATACTGACTAGTTGCTATATTGGACCTTTGGGAACAATAGTATCATGCCCTTGACGTTAAGGTCCCAACCTCTATGTGAAAAAATCCATCCACTTTAGTTGCAAGCTCCATATATCCTCTAGTTACATCCCAAGTAAACCAAGGGTGAAATCCAAGTAGACCATGCTCACTTGGATGGACCCTAAGCAGACCATTCTCACGAGTAGCCATTAGATGTGTCCCAAGAATACCCAACCCACTTGTTCCATTATCCTCAACATGTGCTTGAATCTTCTTGATAGGCATAAAGCTCACAAGTGTCCGAGTGGTGATGCCTATCAAGCACATCCTATGTTGCTCTACCAAGCCAAGGCTCACAATCTAGATCAAAAAGTTCAGGTCTATAGCCTAACCTATCACTTGATGCTTGGATGCCTTTGATACTTTAGGAACAACAATAATACTGGTGCAAAAACCCATCACCCGGTCTCTCTCATTGGCATTGGGCTCCACCAATTTCCATAATTATGAGAAACAAACAAGTTTAGGGCCTCCCTCTCAAAAATCATGGGAGCCTAGGAAAATCATGAGAGTGGGAAAAGTAGCTCACAACTATCCAACTAGGTTCATCATTGCCATATGTGACCTGTCAGCCACTATGATCATCTAAGATTGACACCAAACATCCAAGATGTCATCAACAATGAGGTGGTCTATCCATTGAATCCCATCAAAAGTACATTTTAGAACCTCTATAGGTAAGAGGTTCATCCACCAAAGACAAAGATGATGAGTCTATGATCCCACTCTGGCTGCATCCAATAACATGGTAGGTCCCATCCAAGAATGGTGTAAAAGACCAAGACCAAGGAGAGAAATAGGAGAATGGAAGAACACATTGGGACACTTGAATGTAGGAAAACTCCAAATTCCAAGCATGAGCTTTGATTCTTGCATACAAAGCTCTTGAGAAACTTCTCAAGAAACTTCCTTGAGTCGCTTTCTTGGAGTACAAGCCAAGTTAATTGAGAAGTTCCTCAAGAAATTTCCTTCTTGAAACTGCCTACTTGGCATGCAAGCTAAACTGGTTGGAAGTTTCTAGAAGCTTTCTTCCAGAAACTACTTACTTGGGGTGCAAGCTAAACTAGTGGGAAGCTTCCCAAGAAGCTTCCTAAATACTTCTAGAATATTCTATGCTAATTTGGCCTATTCACTACCTGGTTAGCCTTGACTAAATTTATCACTAAACTCCATATTGTTACATATTCCCCCACCGCTAGTTGGTGACGTCCTTGTTGCCAATGAAGCTCAAAACATTGGATGGCCAGTTGTGCATTCTGGAAAGAGGTTCCCATGTGGCATCATGAAGAGTATACCCTTTCCAAAGGACTTTGTACTCCATATGTTGTCGATGGCCTTGTTGAATGTGTTGACGTGCAAGGATACAATCAACTTCATACTCCTCATGATCAATGATAGGGATAGGAGGAGGAGGAGGTTGGAATGAAGAGGAAAACAAAGATGGGTTAGGAACAAAGGGTTTCAACTTGGAAATATGAAAGATAAGATGGATGTGCATATGACAAGGCACAACAAGTTGGTAAGCATTAGGAGAGATAATTTGGATGATATCAAAGGGTCCTATCTAATTAGGGGTAAGTTTACAAACCTGGGTATCAAGTGGGAGAGCGAGGTTATTGGATGAGAGCATGACCTTATCACCAACTTGAAAGTTGAGATCATAATGATGGTGATCCGTATATTGTTTTTGTTGATTTTGAGCAACAAGGAGATGAGATTTGGCTTGTCGGAAGGATTGGGAGATGGTAGTCAAGAAGGTGGAAGTATGGAGGACATGAGATGGAGGAGGAGCAAGAAGGGAATCTGGAACAAGAGGGTCTTGGCCAAAATTGAGAAAGAAAAGAGAGAATCTGGTGCTTTCCTATTTAAAATTATTGTATGCAAACTCCACCATTGAAAGACATTCATCCCAATTGGTATGGTGAATGTTGATGAAGGCACAAAGCATATCTTCCAAGGTGCAATTTCACGTTCAATTTGTCTATCAATTTGAGGATGATAGGCCATGGATAAAGCAAGCTTGGTGCTGAGTGTCTAGAAGAGTGCTTGACAAAACTTTCTAATGAAGCAAGGATCACGGTTGGAGATGAGTACATGCAAAATCCCATGATGCTTGAATATGTTGTCAAAGTAGATATGCGCCAAAGTTGGTGCATTCACAATATCAACTATTGGTGCCAAATAGATTTGCTTATTAAGATTATCCACAAACACCATAATTATTATGTGACCTTGCTTTGTCTTGGGCAAGGAAGCGATGAGATCTAAGCTCACATGTTCCCAAGAGTAGATGGTGGAGAGTGGTTGAAGGAGTCCACTCGGTTTTTGGTTATTGGTCTTGTTACTTTGGTGTAATACTCCGAGGACAAGAGAAGTGAGAAAACACAGATTGCACATTCAAACAATCGATGCCCCAAAGGAGCACCTTCTCTTTATTATATAGACAAAGAGGATCTCAAGGAAGCTCCACCATAGGATTAGAGACATAGATAGGTGACATTTCAGCAAGCTCCACCCTTGGATTACTTACTTGGATGGGTGACATGTCTGGTCTAGGTCCTATCTGGTTGGTCAAATAAGCTTTGACCGGAGGGAATCTTTTAGGGAATCTTATTGTAGGAATCTCAGAATCACGTGAGCAAGGTACCATTAAAAAGCTCTTGACAAGAAAAAGCAAGGGGAGGGAAGGCCAGCCTTTTTGTCCATTGGAGGGAGGACTCAAAACATTTTTGAGGCCTAATTCATCCGTTTAGGCCTCCAAAATTGCCTTCAAAGATTTTAGGCATATTTCGGTTCATACTCTATTAGTAGAAGTCCCCTTTTGGTGATCCCTCTTTCCGATCTGTTTAATCCATCATTTGTAACATCCTTCCCAATGTTACCAAACCAATTTCTCACCTTTAAATCATATGTCTAGCTATTGGTTCTAAGGTTCTCAAGTCTATTTTGGTTTCTGACCTATTAGTAGAAGTACTCTTTTTGTGATACTTCTATCTTATCTATTTTGACCATCATGTATAACATCATTCTAGATGTTACCAAACCAAATTTCACATCTAGATCATATGGCTAGCTCTTGGTATTACAATTGGCAACTCTCACACAATTGGACAAACTCCCAAACATCTTGTGCCATGTTGGGCCACCATCATTGGCATTGGAGTGTACCCAAGGTCTTGTCCATACCCATGTGATCAACAATTGGTAAATCATGGGCTTCTTGAAGGCACACAAGTTGGAGATCACCTTTGGTTGGAATATAGATCCAATTCTCATGTAATAGAAGGCTTTCCTTGAAGTAGAAGGTGTTGTACTCTTTGTCACATACAACAAGATGACCATGTACCATCTGGAAGAAGTGATATTGTTGTAGAGTTGACCAAAACTCCATTTGAATCTTAGAGTCAATTGACACTATTGTAATTGCCATCATGATGAGAGGAAGAGACTTCAAATCAAGTTGTCGTGATAGTGCATCAGGGATGACATGGAACCAACCTGGTTTGTACTCAAGTTTGATGTCAAACTTGAGTTTGATGTTGATTGGAGTTGATCCTCCCATTGATGATGTTGACTCTTCATGTGTTCTAAGTGTAAGGTCTACAATAATGGTTGTGCTTAGTTCCCATGATCACTTGTTTCTCCAAGAGGTAATGCCTCCATCTCTTGGTGGTATATACCATTGCAAGTTGTTCTTGATCTCAAGCAGATTAATTTATTTTAGCTATACTTAGTCAACAAGACACAAAGGCAATGAGATGTAGTCCAGTTGAGAACTCCTGTTGCAACACGACTCCAATTGCAAAGTTAGAAACATCAAAATCAACCATACAAGGCAGTTGAGGATCATATGGTTGAAGAATAGGTCTTGAACACACCATATGTTTCAACTTTTAGAATACTTCTTTGTGCTTGGTGGTCCACTAAAAGCTCGAGTTCTTCCCCAAGAGATCAGTCAATGGTGCAGCCACATAAGCATAATACAAGATGAACTGTCAATAAAAATTGGCCAATCCATTAAATGCCCATACTTTTGTAGCATCATTCGGAGTAGGCCAATCAATAATGGCTTTGATTTTCTCCTCTTCCATCTTGATCACCTTTGATGGGATCTTGTGACCTAAGAAGGTAACTTCCTTTTGCCAAAAGGCACACTTTTACTTCTTGCAATAAAATTTCTATTGTCATAGTTGTCTTAAGACCTCTCACATGTGGTTTGTGGGTTTTACCTTGGTCTTGTTATAAATTAAGATATCACCAAAGAACACCACCATATATCGATCCAATAGTCCATCCAACACCTGATGCATCTGATCCATAAAGACTATAAGGGCATCAGTGAGGCCAAAAGGTAAAACTTTCCACTATAAATGCTCATACCTTGTGCAAAAGGTAGTCTTTTGCACATCCTCCCTATCAATAGGGATTTCCCAATAGCCGTTGCAAAGATCTAACTTGGACAAGTATCGTGCTCCACTCAATTGATCAAGCAAGTCATCAATCCAAGACAAGGGATATGCATTCTTCATTGTTTTCTTATTGAGCTCGTGACAATCAACACAAAAACAAAGTCCTCCATCCTTCTTCGGAACAAATAGTAGAGATGTTCTCCAAGGAAAGGCATTATGTCATATAAAGTCCTTCTCCAACAACTCCATAAATGTTGTTTGAAACTCCTCCAACTCCTTTGGTAAGAGCCAATAGATTGATCTACTCACTTGAGTACTCCTTGGTAATAACTCAATCTTGAAGAGCATACCATGATTGGAGTGTAATCCCTTCTGTAGATCATCTAGAAACACATCCACACACTCTTGGACTATTTGATCAACCATTTTTTGATGAAGCTCTTAACCATGCTTAGATTGTCTTTATGAAATTAGCTTGATCCACACCACAAAAATATACTTATCTTCCTCCAAAGCTTGCTCTATGGTTGTTTCACTAACAAACTTCCACTCTAGGGACTCATCTCTCTCCAAAGCTTGCTCCATGGCTGCCTTCTTGGAGAACTTCCCATCTTGGGACTCATCTCCCTTCAAGGCTTGCTCTGTGGCTACCTTCTTGACAAACTTCCTATCTTGGGACTAACTATCCTTGGGTGTCTTACTTAGAGGTGCCAGACAATCTAATCAAAAATTCCTACCTTGGTGTTGTACTTAAATTTTTTGTCAATTCTAATCAAATTGAATCTTATGATGTTCAAGCCAAGGTAGTCCTAGAATGACATTGTAATGTAGAGGTGCCACTACAAATCTCATAACTCCAAATACTCTTTCCCAATCTTGAAGGTAACAAGATATGAGATACAAAATGCAAAACCCTTTCTACCATCCACCATCATCAATCTACTCCCAATTATAGGCTTGATAGGAATACCAAATTCTTTTGCTACTTGCATAGACATGTAATTCTCTAAACTTTCAGAATCAACCAAAATGCTACAACCCTGATTAGATATCATACCTTACAAATAAAGCAAACTTGCATAGGTCAAGCCTTCAATCCCATTAGAACTAATCAAGCTCTCAATAGGTGGCTCAAAATTTCTTATTGAGGTTCCTCATTTCCCTAATCATTTTGCTCCATAAACTCCATCTAGGTGACATGTTGATATTGCACATTCTTGAGTGGACATCCAACAATGCAATGTCCCAATTGGTGACAATAAAAACAACCACCATTTTGTCACAATTTTTCTCTATTTGTAGTGCCAAGTGGTTTGCATTAAATGGCATCAATGTCTATTGGTGCTGGCTCCTCCACCCATATATAGTGGATTGGAAGGTTCTCTCGAGGTCAAGGTTGAGACCAAGTTGTTGCAACCAAGGAATCAAAATGTTTAGCCAACTGCATGGCTTCCTCTAAGTGTTTTGGCTCTTGCATGGTTATCTCTAATTTGGTTCTTGACTACAAGCCCCTCACAAATCAATCTAGAGCTTCACCTTCCAATATATCTAGAATTTGCATGATGGTGTTTCGGAATTATGTGATGTAACTTCTTACAGTGCCAATTTGTTTAAACTCTGTCAATCTATCCCGTGCAGCTTGTGTGGTATTTATAGCTTAGAATTCATTAATTATTGCACTCTTGAATTTTGCCCATGTGGATATTGGTGCAACAATTTGTCATTCAGCTCGCTCCACTTGGAATTGTCACCATAGTTTTGCTACTCTATCTAATTGGCTAGAAGCCAAGAGAATTTGTTTCTTCTCATCTTGAAGATTGGTGTAATACCAAGAGCTAGCCATATGATCTAGATATGAAATTTGGTTTAGTAACATCTAGAATGATGTTATACAGGATGGTCAAAATAGATCAGATAAAAGTATCACCAGAAGGGTACTTCTACTTATAAGGCAGAAACCAAAATAGACTTGAAAACCTTAGAACCAATAGCTAGACATATGATTTAAAGTTGAGAATTGGTTTGGTAAATGGATGAATTAGGCCTCAAAAATATACAAATTCCACCACCTCAATGGAGAATAGGTTGGCCTTTCCTCCCCCCTACTTTGTTTCATTGAGAGGTTTCCAACAATAACTCACCCATGTGATTTTGAGATTCCTATAAGAAGATTCCCTAAAAGATTCCTTCTGGTTAGAGCTTGTTTGACCAACCAAATAGTACCAAGACCGACATGTCATCCATCCAAGTAAGTAATCCAAGGGTGGAGCTTGCTGACATGTCACCTATCTATGTGCTTAATCTTAGGGTGTAGCTTCCTTGGAGGAGATCCTCTTTGTCTATATAATAAAGAGAAGGTGCTCCTTTGGGGCATCAAAGGTTTGAGTATGAAATCGTGTGTTTCTCATGGTGTACTTCTTTTTAGGTCTCATATCCTTAGAGTATTACAATGGTATCAAAGCATGTGTTGTCCTCCAAGAGAGCAGATCACCCCTCTTGGAAGAAAATGGGCTACTAAGACAGAGTAATTTTGAGGAGAGACATCTTGGTGTAATTGGTAGATTAGGAGTGCTAGAGAGAGGATGGAATGGAAGCTTTGAGAGGACAATATCCAACACCTCACTTTTTGTTCTTGAATCCATTCCACATCAAAATTATGTATATTCAGCATGAGCAAGTGAGAGTGTATTTGGCTTTTCACTTTGGAGTAGAGTTCATGGATATAGTGATGAATTCACCAAACACAGTGATTTTGCCTATAGTGATTTACAATAGAGAGTGGGATTTGACAATTTGCATTTTGTTGTTATGGATTTGAATGTCCCAAATCCTTTCCTTTTTAACACTCAAGTAGAAATTTGTTATTTAGTGAGACTAACAGTAATGTTTAAAGATTTCATGGTTAGGAATTTTGGTGAGGAATATTATCAACAAGTGGTAGCCTCAAAGGTCCCAATGGTAGTTCCAATAGTTTGTGCGCCTGCTAGAGTGATCATAATAACTCTCTATTGAAGTAGACAATATTAATTGAGTGTTGTAGGAACTATGGATCCGTAGTTGAAGGAGTTGGTGCAAGGAATGAAGGGGATGTTGAACAGATTTTGAGAGATTAAGATGACCATGGAGGTATTACAAGGTCAAGTGCGGACCCTCAAGAATGATCAAGCAATGCAAGTAGAAGAGCTATCTCAAAACCCAATACCTGTAATCCAAGTACTTGGAGAGGCACCCATGCCTACAAACCTGGTCAATGATGAAGCCACATTGCCACTTTGGGTGAACAAGACATGCAACATCAAGCCTTATAAGGGGCAGCATATGATGGGAGTAGTGGAGAACTAGATCTCATGAATGAATCCATATTTTTGATTGTTCTCAACAGAGATCACTGAGCATGCAAAATTGCATGTGGATACTTGACCAATAAAGCCCTCACATGGTATGATACTTGGGAACAATCCATGTTGGCAGAGAGAAGAGAGGTCACATAGACAGCAATGCAAGAAGGATTGTTGAAGAATTTCCAGTTGATGGATTCCGTGCAAATGGTCTAAATCCGACTATGGGGTTTGAAACAAAAGAATAGCATACAAGAGTATGTGGAAGCATTTCTGGATCTACAAGTTGCAATAACCAACATGAGTCAAGCAAAGGATCTCGACAATTTCAAACAAGGGTTGAAGGAGCAGATTTGCCAAGAAGTCATGGTTCAAAATCCTTGCACGGTATTTGAAGCCATTGCTTGTACATAGAGAATAGCAAGGGCATTGGGTGGAGGTGAAGGAGTAGTTCCACCTCTACATTATCGGGCAAAAATGCCACACATGAGTGGACTTGTATCGATGGAACTGGGCAACCTTTGGTTTTGAGACCAATGAGCATGACCGCTTCAGGGAGAGCAAGGACGAGTAGAAGAATGGAGAGATGGAATCCCATGAGGAGAAGGAACTAGAGGCGGACAACGCTGTTGTTACAATTGTGGCCGTATTGGGCATAAATCTACCAACTATCATACTCATTTCCCCAAAGGCCTTTGGCCTTCATCCAGAAAATCTTTGAATAACATGGAGAGACGCACTAAAGAGTAGGAGGTGGAAAGCTTTGGAAAACAAAGATCACCAATAAATGTTCCTTGTGGCCTTATTGGCTCAATAAGGAAGCAAAAAAGTGAGGGAAGGAAGAAGATGAGAGTGCAAAGGTCCCAAAAGGCAACCTCACAATTGATTGTCATAAATGGAGTCTTAGAAGGCAATCAAGTGAGAGTATTAATTGATCCGAGGGCAATAGAGAATTTCTTGTCTTGCTTTGTTGCAATAAGATTAGGAAAGGATCTAGAGAGAGATGAGAGTAAAGAAGTAGAGCTACCTAATAGGCAAACAGAGAGGATTGAATCATTATCTAGACAGGTAACACTCTCTGTATGAGAATATCAAGAAGTAATTGAGTGGTAAGTGATACAATTTGCTTGTTATGATGCAATCTTAGGCATACCATGGATGGAGCATTATAAACCTATGGTAGATTGGAGGAAGAAAACATGGAGAACCCACAAATGGTCAATTAGTGGGGTTGAAGAAAAATCACACAAGCAAGAATTGACTCTCTATGTTGTAGGGACAACAACTATCTATAAGACCGATAGATGTTTCATGGTTCTAATAAGAGAAGTCTAGAGTGCACAACTTGATGGACAAATTCTTAAGAAATTGAAGGATGTGTTAAATGAGTTTCAAGATGTCTTTCCCAATGATCTACCTGTAGGATTACCACCAAAAAAGAGAGTAGATCATAAAATTGAGACACTCCCAAGGAAGACACCTCCTTGTAAGGCCCCATATTGCCTATCACCTCATGAATTGGAGGAGTTTAAGAATCAAATTGAGGATATGTTACAAAAAGGGTTCATCTATCCCAACGTATCACCATACAGGGCTCTTGTCTTGTTTGTGAAGAAGGATGGTATAATGTGCATGTGCATTGACTATCGAGGTCTCAATCAACAAATAGTGAAGAAAAAATACACCTTACCTTGCATAGATGACTTGTTTGATCAACTCAATGGAGCAAGACACTTCACCAAACTAGACTTGCAGAGCGGTTACAATCAAATCTAAATTGTAGAGGAAGATGTGTACAAAATTGCCTTTCAAACTAGGTATGGCCACTTTGAGTATCTTGTGATTCCTTTTGGCCTCACCAATGCACCGGCCACTTTCATGAGTCTAATGAATGACATATTTTATCCATATTTGGATAAGTCTATTATTGTCTTCCGGGATGACATCTTAGTATAAAGTAACACAAGACATAACACAAACAACATCTACAAGAAGCCCTCCGGATTCTAAGACAAAAATGATTGTATGCCAAACTCTCAAAGTGCAATTTTGGCAAGTCTAAAGTAGACTACTTAGTACATAGAGTAAGTGTAGAGGGTATTCAAGTATTGATAGATAAAATAGAGATCATTCAAAAATAGAATGCCCAAAAAGATCAGACTCAACTCAAGAGTTTCTTGGGATTGACAAGGTTCTATAGCTGATTTGTTAAGGATTTCTCCAAGGTTGCATAACCTTTAACGACACTACTTGGCAAGGGGAAGAAGTAGACTTGGGGAACCGCATAAGAGTTGGCCTTTCAAGACTTGAAAACCATCATGCTACATGCACTAATCTTGAAGTGGTATGACCCAAAACATCCAATCAATTTAGCTATAGATGCATCAGGCATAGCAATAGGAGCAGTCCTACAGCAAGAGTGGCATGACGGATGGCATCTAATTGCATATTTCTCTCAAAATTTGTTATGAGTAGAGTGCAACTATCACACCATAGAACAAGAAGAGTCAGCCATTGTCCTTGCAACCAAGCATTGGAAGCACTATCTAGATGAGAAGGCATTTGTAGTATAGATAGACCACAAACCTCTAGTCTACCTTGAGATGCTAAAAGATCTATCTTGTCACCATATTTGATGGGCAGAGTGGTGAAAATGCTTTAACATCATAATCACCAACGTGGAAGGTAAGAAGCAACTTGCATATCCAACTTGTTTTGGACCTTGGAGTCAACTGACACCGTTGAAATTGCCATTGTGATGAGAGGAAGAGACTTCAAATCAGGTCGTCATGATAAAGCATTAGGGATGACATGGAACCAACCTGGTTTGTACTCAAGTTTGATGTACTCAACCTCCATCCTTCTTTGGAACAAATAGTATCGGTGCTTCCCAAGGAGAGGTACTATGTCATATGAAGTCCTTCTCCAACAACTCTGTAAGCATTGTTTGCAACTCCTCCAACTCCTTTGGTGAGAGTTGATAGATCATTCTACTCATTGGAGTACTCCCTAGCAATCACTTGATCTTGAAGTGCATACCTCAATCGGAGGGTAATCCCTTTGGAAAATCATCCAGAAACACATCCGCAAACTCCTTAATTATCCGGTCAACCATTGCTTGATGAGGCTCTTGGCCCTCTGTAGATTGTTCTTGTGCAAAAGGCTTGATCTACACCACGAATATAGACTTACCTTCCTCCAAAGCTTGCTCTATGGTTGCTTTACTAACATACTTCCCTTCTAGGAACTCATCTCTCTTCCAAGCTTGCTCCATGGTTGCCTTCTTGCAAACATCTCCTCTTTGGACTCTCCTCCCTTCCAGTTTGCTCTATGGCTACCTTCTCAACAAACTTCCCATCTTGAGACTGACTATTCTTAGGTGTCTTACTCAGAGGTGCCAAACAACCTAGTCAGAAATTCCTACCTTGGTGTTATACTTGAATTTGGCATTGGATCCAATTGAATTGAACCTTATGATTCTCAAACCAAGGTAAACCCAGAATGATGTCATAGTGTAGAGATGCCACTACAAACCTCATACACTCCAAATACTCCTTCCCAATCTTGAAAGTAATAGGATACAAGGTGTGGAATGTAGAACCCTTTCTACCATCCGCCATCATCAAACTACTTCTAATCATTGGCTTGATAGGAATACACAATTCCTTTGCTTCTTGCATAAATATGTAATTCTCTAAACTTCCAGAATCAACCAAAATCCTACAACCCCGATTAGATATTGTACCTTGCAAGTGAAGCAAATTTGCATAGGTCGAGCTTTCAATCCCATTGGAACTAATCAAGCTCCCAATAGACAGCTTGAAATCTCCTATTGGGATTCCTTGTTTCCCTTTTCATTTTGCTCCACAACCTCTACTTGGGCAACTTGTCGAGGTCATCCATTCTTGAGTGTACATTCAGCAATGTGATGCCCCAATTGGCAACAATAAAAACAATAGTTTGTCACAATTTCTCTCTATCTGTTGTGCCAAGTAGTCTTTGTTAAATGGCATCAATCTCCATTGGTGTTGGCTCCTCCACTTGTGTGTAGTTTATTGGTAGGCTCTATGGAGTTCAAGGTCAAGACCAAGTTGTTGTCACCAAGAAATCAAAACGTTTGGCCAACCGCATATCTTCCTCCAAGGGTTGTGGCTCTTGCATGGTTACCTCTTATTTGGTTCTCACCTTCAAGCCCTTGACAAATCAATCTAGAGCTTCACCTTCCAATATATCTAGAATTTGCATGATGGTGTTCTGGAATTGCATGATGTAACTTCTTACAGAGCAAATTTGTTTCAACTCTGCCAACTTATCCCATGCAGCTCGTGTGGCATTTATAGCTTGGAACCAATTAATTATGGCACTCTTGAATTCTGCCCATGTCAAGATTGGTGCAACAATTTGTTGTTCAGCTTGCTCTACTCAAAATCTCCACCATAGCTTTGCTACTCCATCCAATTGTCTAGAAGCCAAGAGAATCTATTTTTGCTTGTCTTGTAGATTAGTAGCTTCAAAATAACATTCACAATCAAACACAAAATTCTCCACTACACCTGGAATATTCTTGCCTTCAAATACATTTGGTTAAGGGAATCTGATCCAATCTTCTCCTTCTCGAATTGGTACTCTCTCCACCTACTCTTGTCGTCAAAGATCTTGTTCATCCAACAATCGAGTAAGGTGCTCGATTTGTTACTGCATAGCAAGGATAACATTGTGTATTGCCGCCATGGTTGCTACTTTTTCACACCACCCCCAATCTATCTAATTTAGAAACACATAGAAACAACATGTCCACCATTCTCCATAAATTACAATCGGAAGCACCAAGGGTTCCTTATATATGGTGATCGTATGCAGAAAATCTTGTCCAAAGTGCAAGGTGATGAATTGTGTGAAATGATGCTTGGGTAGTATTTGGATGCAAAAATCCCAATGGTTTGGTGGAAGTGAATTTGGTGGTCCATAAATTCCATCTATCCCATTCCTGCTTTGATACCAATGTAAAAGACCAAATCCGAGGAGAGAAATAGGAGAATGAAAACTCACATTGGGACACTCAAATGAGGGAAAACTCCAAATGCCTCGCATGAGCTTTGGCTTTGGTATTTATAAGTAGCATACAAGGCCTTTGAGAAGCTTCTCAAGAAGTTTCCTCAAGCCGCTTTCTTAGAGTGCAAGCCAAATTAACTAGGAAGCTTCTCAAGAAGCTTCCTTCTAGAAGTCGCATAGTTGGCGTGCAAGCTGAGCTAGTTGGAAGCTTCTAAAAGCTTCCTTCTAGAAGCTACTTACTTGAGGTGCAAGCTAAGCTAGCTAGGAAGCTTCCCAAGAAGCTTCCTAGATACTTCCGGAATATTCTAAGCTAATTTGTCTTATGTGCTACTTTGTTAGCCCGATTAACTTTGTCACTAAACTCCATATTGTTACATTTATGATAAAGTAACCAAAAACTACAACCTGAAACCGCTGTAAGTACCCCACCAAGAATCACCAAAAGTGCCAACATACCAACTAAATCTCACCCACTAATGTAGCTCTAACTATGACAACTACTTTGGGGGGAAGCGTAGTCTGTAACCAACCATCATAACACGCATTCTCACAATCTATAGATCATCACTTCTTGCCTCACCAAGGAGAAATATAGGTAGTTTTGGTCATCACTCCAACCTCACTACCAAGAACACACTAGAGCACCAATACTCTCAAGTAAGTGCACATCATACAAACATGGTGCACAAACAAGAAGTAGAGAATGGAGGAGGTCCAATCACAAGAAATCTAAACAAAAACCCTCCATCTCATAAGTCAACATTGGAATGACTTTGCCACCATTTATCTTTTGACATGATAGGACTTATCTACTTCCTAAGCTACCAAGATCACCAAGAATAGGATCAAATTGTCTCTCCTAGCCAAAGCTACAGGTGTATAGATAACAATAGAACAATCACTAAGACAACAAGTGAGGGTGGACCAATTGGCTAGAGTACTAGTATGAACTAAAGATATATGGTTCAAACCTTGGTGCACACAATCTAGCAAGGTGAGCAGATTTGTCCAAACAATAACCAATAACTACTCTAGACTAGTAAGCCTCATGGCAACAAGCTAGCTTGCTGCCCCTTTTAGCCCTTCATACCTTCTAAATGTTGAAATTTAGCTAAATGAGGCATTTCTTCTTGCCACTTCAAACCCTCTCCAAATCTGGCAAACCTCCTCCAAATCTAGCCAAGTTCCTCCAATTTGAGCCAAAATCTGATGTAGAATTTGACATAAATCTCTAAGGTTGGCTGATCGCCAAATCCTTTGCTAACTTTCCATTCAAGCCAAATTGAAAAGACACGGTTCTCCAATCACAAATTCACCTTCAATTTTGCACTTTGAGCTCAATTTGCACCAAATTGGTCCTACTTTCACCTCTTGAGCTCAAAATAAACACCATTTCTTGAAATTGACTCTCTTCTTAGCTAGCGCTTCCACACATTGTATACCTCACTGCCAAATCTAGATCAATTCAAAGAGCTTATGCACATGATCACTCCAAGTGAAAATTTGAACCCCAATTGAGCTACCAACCATCAGCAAGGTTTGGAGATACCACCAACATCCTTAGTTCCTACACCCAATTTCCCTTTGACTTCACCTCTTTGATGTAATCAGATTTTTCACAACTTGAATTACACTCAATCAGATCAATCCTTGACCTATCACTCAATAGTCTACCAACAATTGGGTACTTATTACAGTCAAGCCACACCCACTCTAGCTAAGAGACTCCAAGTGACACTAGCCGGCCTTTGTCCACCATAGCCAAGAACTCAAAGGCTCAACATCAAAGAAGTGAGCTCTTTGGAGCTGCACTTGGATAGTATACTCCCTAAACTTGACATAAATCTCCAACCCTAACAATCCCACTAATGGCACATCTGACGTGCAAATGGTGTAAGTGATGGTGGGTCCTATCATGTCATTAGTACCCCAAACATGAAATCTAACCGTCAGCAAGTAGTCTATGAGTAATTGCCAAAATACCTCTGACTACCAACACTACTACTCCAAAGTCCAATCAATTTATGTATGATACTGCAAATGGTGTGACATATTTCCAAATTAATAAGAATTCCATCAAGCACGTTTGCTTTTTTTAACTTTGTTCTAAGGATGCAACAAAAAGAGACAGGGTTGTTTGGAATGACAAACAACAACAATACAAGGCAAACAAAGCTAGAAGCAACAAGTCAAGAAAGTTTTCCAAGTTGGGATCCACTTTTGAGATATGACCTAGTCCTCCTAGTAGAGTAGTCTCTAGTGGACAACAATGGGCAGACCAAACCATATAGAAGGCAAGTGACAAGGTCCTAACCAACAAGGGAGGCAAAAAAATTGAACATAATCAACCTGCACATGCCAAGCTAAATAATGGAGAAAAATCCACAAATACAAGCACAACAAATTCCATCCTAAGTTGCATGAGATCAAAAATTAATTTGCTCTTGTGGCTTAAGGCTGTCTACATGTTGAACATAATTACGTCAATCATGGAAGCCTTATAGCAGTTCTTATTATTCTACAAGGAACCCAATCCCATGATCAATGACCCATCAATGTTAGTATTACATTGGCATAGGTTGGCATTGTCAATGACTACTGAAAAAGCACTTTTACAAAACAAATTGATCACAATCAAGGAGCAACTTAAGAGGAAGGACACAGGTCTATACAAATTCTAAATAAACAAGCTTCCTAAACAGTAGTAAAATGCATTATTCATAAAGCTACAGATAGATTTTGATGACCACTACAAAAAAACCCTTCCAACACAAAAAACAAAACTACTTGCTCATGATAACAAACTATGGACTTTAAGAGTTGAGTTAGAGGAGGCAAGAGAAAATAAAATGATTGTTCAAACATCATATGACAATCTAAAGGTAATGATTGCTCTTCATATCCTAGACTTTGATATGAGTCTTAAATGCCAATGAGAGAAGGAAGAAGAGCAACACATGAAGATACATGACAAATTGTTGAATGAACTCCATAGTGAATAAACCAACCTATAGAATGAATGGATAGTACTCCTTTCCATGACCAAGTATATGGCCACTCAACTCCTAAACCAATTGAAACATATTGCCAATGATAACTCCCAATATATGACGTTAAAAGACTTGAGAATCCAAATTGATGTGATGGAGAGGATGGACTATACAAATGAGCAACTCAAAGTATTTTTCATCAAACTATGGGAGCATACCAACTCCAATTTCAAGGAGACTCATAGAGAATTCATATAACTAGTTCATGGTTACATGAAGAAGCTTATGTAACTTGTACAAATATGCAAAGGAGCAAGTAGTTTGTCAAAAATACCAGAAATTTGTATCAATGACAAGTAACAACTACAACAACTTCATACAAAACAAGTGGGAGCAAACTTTGTAAAAAATGACTAAAGTGTCATCTTGTAGATAAGATAAGGTAGTTTTTGTAGTTGTAGTCCAATATACTTTGTACATATACATACTTTGCACATAGTAAGATTAAAATACAAAGATTGTGTGCTCACACCTAACACATGATATCCTAGTTGTAGGCAATAGGTTAAGAAGCTAGGACAACCATACTCCACAACCCATACCAAGTTATGATTAGGTTAGGATATGATGAGTATATAATATTTCATTATCACTAAGCGCCTTAGGTGTAATTAGGAGATTTTCAACTCATTGTAGTTGCTGGATTTCTTCAAGGCTAAGTAAGAAATGTATAAAAAGCTTAAGCCTAATGTTTCTTTGTATCCATTTGGTATATCATTCTTTTGCTATACATGAATTTTATATCATCAAGACTCTTCAATCAATGTATGTGTATCAGTCTACACTTTGTATGAGTGAACTTTGCAAGGGATTGTGGATGATAGTACTTATGAATGTCTTGGTGCTAGTGGTCATGATTTTGATTGGATGATGAGGAGGTCAGAAATTCAAAGGCAAAGTGACCTTCATTGTGAATTCAATTGTGAATTCAATGAACCAGCACCTTTGAATTAAATTTGTAGTGAATGTGAGTTTTGCTTGTTTGTCTTTTCAAAATGTGTGAAGAGTGGTGACATTATCCTCTTTTGGGATGATCGTGCCCAAAGGTTAAATATAAAATAATAGATGGTCATCTTAAATGACACTTTTATATCAATTCTAGTCATATTGAACTTGTATCCTTGTGGGAGCAAACCATTCTTGCCATAGTATTATGAATTGGAACAACATCGTTCTTTTATAATTGTGCATGGACTTAAGAAAAGACCTCAAGCATAAGGGGTTGTAAGTGATTAGCCTTTTGAATATCATGTTAATCCTCATAACATTTAGCTATATCTACTCCTTAAGATTGTTTTCTGGCCTCATGGAGTTTTCTTACATACTCATTTGCATCCTGAAGTGTACAAAAGCATGTCCAATGCACATTTTAGAAGTAATACCTCTTATTGAAATTATTTGAGTTTCAATAGGTAAACAAATATTTTTAATGGTAGAATCTCAACCAAATTTTACGTATGTTTGTGATAGTTTGTAGGACTCTACAACCATTATGGATGTAAATATCCTTCTTAATCCAACATTATGAAATAGAAGAATATTAATATAAGGAGTTTTTTGCAAGGTTAACCTATTCTTGATGAGGATAAAGCTCATACATTTTCATTCTTCATAGTTCAAATAAAGCTAGTGTTTAATATATGCATTTATTCTAGTTTGCATTGTCTTTGCCACAACAAAAAGAGGTAAGGCAAAACCAATGCTACACCTAAATTGGCAAAAGAAGGTGTATGTTTTATTTCTTAAAGGATATATAACAATATGATATTATGGAATAATTACATTGTGAACAAAAATTTAAGATAAAAATTTATATTTAGATTGATATGAAATATGGACTTGCAATATGGACTTTATAGAAAACATGGATTATTTTAGTCAATTGTATTGCATTTACAATAGTTTACCAAAGAAATACTTTCATAGAATTCTATTTAAATAAAAGTTATAACTTTATTGAACATCTAATGAAAGTAGATGATAAGTCATATGTAATATCATTAGCTAAACATATTATCCATAAATGGAAATAGTTTGGTTATACTTGGAATGATGTTATATGATGGTCTAAATAGATCTGATAAAGGAGTCACAAATAGAGTAAATTGAAAGCTTCCCCACCCCACTTACTCTTGTTCCTCTCATTGAGAACTTCCCAATGGTATCTCATGAGCTTTGTTTTGAGCTTCATACAAGAATATCTATGTGGTCAAACTTACTTAACCATCCATATAGGACAAGGATGGACATATAGTGATATGTCCATCCGTGTACAATCAATACAACTAATCTAAGGGTCGAGCTAGCTGACATGTATATGTAACAACCAATCCATGTATATGTAACAATAATGTAGATCCCTCTAAGTGGATATTCTTTGCTATATAATAAAGCAACGTGCTTCTAAGGGGCATCAAAGGATTGAGAGATGAAACCTTGTGTTCTATTGGAGGTTTCTTGTAGTTGGAACATTACATCATATTACTCATGTATTTTCAAATAATTAATTCCTAGTTTTATGTGGTTTTAGTTTTATATGATTCATTTACAAACCATTTGTTCTCATATATATGTAAATATTTTTTATTATTTTTCTTCTAAAGAATGTTTTAATTTATTAACTCATTCTTACTTTTCTAAAAGAGGTATAAGTAAAGTATAGAAATCAACAATATCTTGCTCAAATTGACTTATTTTTCCATCATTATTAAATCAACTTATCAAATCAACCAACTTGATTGAATAAGCTTTTCCTTTATAAAACTACAAATACCAATCAATTCAATATCTAATATGGTTAATACATTTTGTTGCTTTGTATTCAAAAACATCCTGATATAACTCCATATCATTTGTAACAATATGGAGTTTAGCGACAAAGTTAGTCGGGCTTACGAAGTACCAAATAAGACAGATTAGCCTAGCATATTCCAAAAGTATCTAGGAAGCTTCTTGGGAAGCTTATTGGGAAGTTTCCCAGCTAGCTTAGCTTGCAACTCAAGTAAGTAGCTTCTAGAAGCTTCCAACTAGATTAGCTTGCAAGCTAAGTAGGCGGCTTCTAGAAAGAAACTTCTTGAGAAACTTCCTAGTTAACTTGGTTTGCACTCTAAAAAAGCGGCTTCAATAAGATTCTTGAGAAGCTTCTCAAGGGCCTTGCATGCTACCTATAAATACCAAAGCCAAAGCTCATGCTAGGCATTCAGAGTTACATCATGCAATTCCAAATATATTGGAAGGTGAAGCTCTAGATCAATTTGTGAGGGGCTTGAAGGCAAGAACCAAATTAGAGGTAACCATGCAAGAGCCACAACACTTGGAGGAAGCCATGTGGTTGGCCGAACATATTGATTCCTTGGTGGCAACAACTTGGTCTCAACCTCGACCTCCACAGAGCCTACCAATACACTACACACAAGTGGAGGAGCAAGCACCTATGGAGATTGATGCCATTCAATGAAGACCATTTGGCACAGTAGATAGAGAGAAGTTGCAACAAAATGGTGGTTGTTTTTATTGTCGCCAATTGGGGCATTGCATTGCTGAATGTCCACTCAAGAATGGACGACCTTGACAAGTTGCACAAGTGGAGTTTGTGTAGCGGAATGATCAAGAAAACAAGGAATCCAAGTAGGAGATTTTGAGCTGCCTATTGGGAGCTAGGGATTTCTGATTAGGTTGTTGAGCACCTCTGAGTAAGACACCTTAGAATAGTCAGTCCCAAGATGGGAAGTTGTCGAGAAGGTAGCCATAGAGCAAACCTTGAAGGAAGTGGAGTCCAAAGATGGGAAGTCTGCCAAGAAGGCAACCATGGAGCAAGCTTGGAAGAGAGATGAGTCACTAGAAGGGAAGTTTGTTAGTAAAGCAGCCATAGAGCAAGCTTTGGAGGAAGATAAGTATGTATTCGCGGTGTGGATCAAGCTGATTTCACAAGAACAATATGTGGAGGACCAAGAGCCTCATCAAGCAATGGTTGATCGGATAGTTAAGGAGTTTGCGGACGTGTTTCCGGATGATCTGCCAAAGGGATTACCCTCCAATTGAGGTATGCCCTTCAAGATTGAGTTATTGCTAAGAAGTACTCCAGTGAGTAGACCGATCTATCGGCTCTCACCAAAGGAGTTGGAAGAGTTGCAAACAATACTTACAGAGTTGTTGGAGAAGGACTTCAATGACATAGTACCTCTCCTTGGGGAACATCAATACTATTTGTTCCAAAGAAGGATGGAGGACTTCATTTCTATATTGATTATCATGGGCTCAATAAGCAAACAATGAAGAATGCATATCCCTTGCCTCGGATTGATGACTTGCTTGATCAACTAAGTGGAGCATGCTACTTTTCCAAGTTGGATCTTTGCAACTACTATTGGCAAATTCCTATTGAGAGAGAGGATGTGCAAAAGATTGCCTTTTGTACAAGGTATGGGTATTTTGAGTGGAGAGTTCTACCTTTCGGACTCACTAATGCTCCTATAGTCTTCATGGATCAGATGCATCGGGTGTTGGATGGACTATTGGATTGGTCTGTGGTGGTGTTCTTGGATGATATCTTAATTTATACTAAGATAGAGGTAAAACACATGAATCATGTGCGAGAAGTAATAAGACTACTACGACAATGGAAATTTTACTACAAGAAGTCAAAGTGTGCCTTTTGGCAGAAGGAGGTTACCTTCTTGGGTCATAAGATCTCATCAAAGGGGATCAAGATGGAAGAAGACAAGATCAAGGCCATTACTGATTGGCCTACCCCGAAGGATGCTATAGAAGTATGAGCATTCAATGGATTGGCCAGTTTTTACCAACGGTTCATCCACTATTATGCTCATGTGGCTGCACCATTGACTGACCTCTTGGGAAAGAACTTGAGATTCCAATGGACCTCCAAGCATGAAGAAGCATTCTTGAAGTTAAAGCATATGGTGTCTTCAAGACCCATTCTTCAACCATATGATCCTCAACTACCCTGTGTGGTTGATTTTGATGCTTCTAACTTTGCAATTGGAGCCGTGTTGCAACAAGAATTCCCAAATGGACTCCATCCCATTGCCTTTGTGTCTCACCGACTCAATACGGCTGAGCAAAACTACTCTACTTGAGATCAAGAACAACTTGCAATGGTATACGCCACCAAGGTATGGAGGCATTACCTCTTGGAGAAACAAGTGATCATGCGATTGATCACAAACCATTGTTGTAAACCTTACACTTGGAACACATGAAGAGTTGATATCATCGATGGGAAGAACAACTCCAACTATATGACATCAAACTTGAGTACAAACTAGGTTAGTTCCATGTCATCTCTGATGCTTTATCACGATGACCTGATTTGAAGTCTCTTCTTCTCATCATAGCGGCAATTTCAATGGTGTCAATTGACTCCAAGGTCCAAAACGAGTTTCAATCAGCTCTCCACCAAGATCCCTTCTTCCAAATGGTACATGGTTGCCTTACGGCATTTGATAAGGAGTACAACACCTTATCCATCAAGGAGGACCTTTTATTCCATGAGGACCAGATCTATGGTCCAACTAAAGGTGATCTTCAACTTGTGCGCCTTCAAGAAGTCCATGATTTACCCATCGTGGGTCACATGGGTGTGGACAAGACCTTGAGTACCCTCCAATGTCAATGGTGGTGGCCCAACATGACACAAGATGTTTGAGAATTTGTCCAATCGTGTGAGAGCTGCCAACATGACAAGGCCAACAACCAGAAGCTGAGTGGACTCCTTCAACCACTCGCCGTTCCATCCGCTTGTTGGGAGCATGTGAGCTTGGATCTCATCACATCCTTGCCAAAGACAAAATAAAGACACACCGCAATTGTGGTGTTTGTGGATAAGCTTAGTAAGAAAATCCACTTGGCACCAACCTGTGATACCGTGGATGCTCTAACCTTAGCGCAAATCTACTTCAACAATGTCTTCAAGCATCATGGGATGCCACATGTACTAATCTCTGACCGTGATCCTTGATTTATTGGGAAGTTTTGGCAAGCACTCTTCCAAATACTTGGCACAAAGCTTGCTTTATCCACGACCTATCATCCTCAAACTGATGGACAAACCGAACTTGCAAATTGTACATTGGAAGATATGTTGTGTGCCTTTGTTAATGTCCACCATACCAATTGGGATGAATGTCTTGTAGCTGCAAAATTTGCCTATAACAATTCCAAACAGGCAAGCACCAGATTTTCTCCTTTCTTTCTTAATTTTGGCCAAGATCCGCTTGTTCTAGATTCTCTTCTTGCTCCTCCTCCATCTAAGGTTCCTCATACTTCCACATTCTTGACCACTATATCCCATTCTCTCCAACAAGCCAAGTCTCAACTCCTTATTGCTCAGAACCGCCAAAAACAATATGCGGACCACCATCATCGTGATCTCACCTTTGAAATTGGTGATAAAGTCATGTTATCCTCTAGTAACCTCCCTCTCCCACTTGATACCCAAGTTTGTAAATTTGCCTCTAATTGGATATGACCCTTTGATATCACCCAAAATTGTCTCTCCTATTGCTTATTGACTTGCCTTGCCTTGTCACATGCATATCCATCCTGTCTTTCATGTTTCCAAGTTGAAACCCTTTGTCCCTAACCCCTCTTCCTTTTCCTCTCAAGTCCAACCTCCCCCTCTTCCGGTCCCTATCAATGATCATGAGGAGTACAAAGTTGATTGTATCTTTGCACGTCACCATATTCCACAAAGCCATTGCCAACATACATAGTACAAGGTCCTTTGGAAAGGGTATCTCCTTCATGATACCACATGGGAACCTCTTTCTCATCTCTAGAATGCCCAAACGGCCATCCAAGAATTCAAAGCTTCACTGGTGACGAAGACGTCACCAACTATCGGGGGGGGGGGAATATATAAAAATATAGAGTTTACCGACAAAGTTAGTCGGGCTTATGAAGTAGTACATAAGACAAATTAGTCTAAAAAATTCCAAAAGTATCTAGGAAGCTTCTTGGGAAGCTCCCCAGCTAGCTTAGCTTGCACCTCAAGTAAGTAGCTTCTAGAATGAAGCTTCTAAAAGCTTCCAACTAGCTTAGCTTGCACACCGAGTAGGTGACTTCTAGAAGGAAGCTTCTTGAGAAGCTTCCTAGTTAACTTGGCTTGCACTCTAAGAAAGCGGCTTGAGGAAGCTTCTTTAGAAACTTCTCAAGGGTTTTGTATGTTACCTATAAATACCAAAGCCAAAGCTCATGCTAGGCATTCGGAGTTTCACTCATTCAAGTGTCCCAATGTGAGTTTTTATTCTCCTATTTCTCTCTTCGAATTCGGTCTTTTACATCATTAGTTGAATACTTATCATTCACAACACCACTTTGAATCTGGATTCGATATTTATGATCATTGCAATTATTTCAACAAATTTAATTTGTTGTCTTCTTGTTATTCAAAGAGGAAACACACACACATATATGTAGTTTGTTACTTCATGAGTATAACTAATACACTCTATTTGGATATTTCTTTATAATTAACACACTACTTACCCACCAAAATTTTAAAATTATATTATAATAATCATGGTACTAACGTTTTCAACCATTATATGTAGTAATTCAACCAATTTTTTATAGTATGCTATAAATATTTACTACAATTTTCATTTGTCAAAATAGATGAAATATAATGTTTTGATTGATTTATCCTACATAAATTATTATGGAAAAAATTTAATAATTCCACTAAATAAACAGAATCATAATTACACTTTATCATCTTTGACTATCACTTTCAACCATTCTCATAAGTTTTCTCTTGCTTTTGTTTAAAAGTTTTGCATTAACTTGTACTGTAGCACTGTTTCAAAGAACACATAATATAATATAGCAAAAAAATAAATTATCCTAAAAGGTAAATAAAGGATATATAACATGGAGAAATCAATACAAGTCAATAAAACATATTTGAATAGAACAAGAAAGAACAAGAAAAAACACATTGTTCTGAATTTTGAGTGATCATAATGTATAGCAAATGAAATTTGTGCTTTACATTGCCTATGAAGCCAAAGAGAAATTGCTATTCAATTATTAAAACTGAAAAATCACTAAATATTCATATAAATAATATTTCACACTAGGAAATCTAAACTCAAGAAACAAGATGATTATCTGCCTACAAAATTTGGATAGTTATTACGTCAAAGGTCATACAAATGCATATTTTCATCTTATTTTTTGAAACCTGTTATAAAATAACATATATGTTTCAATTTCAAGAGCTTTAGGTATATAAGTTGATAGAATAGACAAAAGTATGCAGATTTAAATAAAATTACTTGAAATAAAATATTATTTTGAGAAAATCAATAGGTAAATCATAATCTCTTTTTCTAGAGAAATATATATAAGCTACTGCCATAATACTAAAAAATATCAAATGAAAAATGCATGAATTTGTTAATCCTATACAAATACTTTATTGGTTATCAAATCTTACATTTGTATGTTTTTATCTAATATGACACTAGTATATCTTATCTAATATAAATTCTTACACTCAGATGTCTTTATCTAACATAACTATTGATTTGAATAAGATGCCCCTTAAAACAAGGAAAACATAATGATATCAGTAAAAGAAATCATAAAGAAAAATTAAATAAGCAAGATAAAATGCCAAGGAACATTGGATTAAGCAAGTCTAGCATGATAATATATCAAATGGAAAGATTTGATTGAAACTTGAAATCTTAATAGGGAATAATATTTAAACTATGTAAGCATTAACTTTAGACTTTTAAATTTTCTATCTAGAAGCAAGACAAAAATCTTTTTCAATAATAGATTAAATTCAATATCACATTTTCTTTAATTATGTGGCTTTTTCCAAATCACATTAGTATACTCCTTATTGAAAATTGGAAAGGTTATATAAACATTAAAACAAGTAAAACTTCCACATAAACCTTATGATAACTTGTTCATAGAAACTTTATGTTAGTAGAAGCTATTATATATTATCACACTAAAATAACAACTTTTTGGGTAGCATGCTTATCTTATTAAGGTAATTTAGCAAAACCTTGACTAAGTTTGTGATTATATATTTAATTTTCTATTAACCTCCTAAATGAATTATCATGGAATCACAGAGAAAGCTTCAATTATAATTAATATATATTATAAAACATGTCTCTTAAATGAAACTGGTTATTCTATAAAAATCCTTGATTGAGTTGAGTTATCTCAACATGGTTAAAGTTCATCTATCAGTAGAACATAAATCCTAACTCTCTTAAATTGTATGGTATAGATAGGACATACAATCAATTTACAACCATCATTGGAATCTTTAGTTTATTCTTATATTATGTTTTGCATTTAGGTGGAAATCAATTAAGTATAAAAGTAAGCCTCCTAACATTTGTTTCTAGCTATCTCTCATATCTTTTACATGTTAGATATTGCAAGATCAACATTTTTGTACACTTCAAGAAGTTAATCCTTTAATATGTTGATACACTTTCAAGATCTTGATTGATTGAAGCTTAAAAAATTTACTATTTATGTAGTAAAAGAAGAAAAAGGGGGACCTCATAGAAAAAACAAAGGATGGGAAGACCCCGTCAGGCCATACTAGGGAGAGATGAAAAGGGAGAAAAGAAGAAACCATTTATGTGTTAAAAGAAGTTTTTATGCAAATTGATTTACAAGTAGAGGATCCATACATAGATCATTACAATTTATTTTCAATATTACTCATCAAAAGAGTGCAATCCACAATAAAGATTGGTATAAAGTTATCTTGAAATTGTTTTATAGAAGTCTCTACAACATTGATCATAAAAATGCAAGTCCACGGTGAAAACTTCATTGCTTCTATATCAAATAAGATTTATATCTTTACAAAGTTTGATTCAATTTTCATCATTCAAAAAGCAAGCCCGTACCAAGAAATTAAGTCTATTGGTATAAACATAACACTCCTTTTAGCTAGAAGTGAACTTATTCTCTATAGAACGAGTATAAAAGATATTTTGTATAGGTAATTAAAGTCATAAAGTCTATTCTTAAACCTCATCCTGGTCTAACACTCCGTTACACTTATCTAATCACATTGATTTGTCTTATTTAGATATAGTTTTGTGTAGAGATTATCTTTCTTCATGAAACTACTGCATTTGTACCTGATTATTCTTATTATAATGGAACTTACTTAACATAGCTTTGTCAAAATTAACATAGCTTCAATTTTAATATTTGAGTCTCAAAGCTTTTTATGATTATTGTATTGATTTGGTTTGACTGATGATTGCTAAAGTCACAACTCACACGATATAAGTGACTCAATAAACATGAAAGGTATAGTCTACTCCTTTGTCTTTGCATGAGTCAATTTGATACATCATCTGGAGCAACAACAAGTTTTCTATCTTAAAGAGCTTAAATGTATCTGAATATAAATGTCATACTCATTACAATGTCTTCCACGTTCCAAGTATCATAATCATTTCAACATAGAATATAATACATAAAATATGTAAAATGATGAGATCTTTTACCTTTAAATCATATACTTTATAGTTATTAAGATGAACTTGTAGTTCTACAAGTAGATAATTTTGAACTCTTATATAATCTTAAGATTTCAAAGCTGAAGCACATATTAAAAATACGGGATGTATGACAAGCCATAAAATTTTATGTTTATTGGATTGGTCAATACATTCTATGTATTTCTATTACGGGGTTCAGTTATTACTCGTGTATAGCGGAAAACTAAAGAAGACTAGCTCTCCTCAATTCAAACCCCCTTAACAGGAATTTCAGTTCCAAATGAAAGTAGTAATCTCCGAGAACAACGACCCATGCAATTTCCATACATGAAATCCAACCAAACAGCGGACTGGATCAGTGAATGCATATCAATGACATGATATCGTTATTACAAGTAGTTTCTGAATCTAATAATGTTTAAACTTGGGATCCAAATTAGTGAACACCATCAGATTCCACACAGGTCTATAACCTTCTCAATGTTGGTATGTGAATTCGGATGAGACTCACGCAATAACTTTTTACCGAAAGAGCTGCATAAAACTGTTTGTCACTATTGAACCCCGTAATGCAGCAGTGGATATCCTACATGGATATTTCGTTTGGGCTCCTTTCTGGTAGAGCTAGTTTGGAAAAAGGAAGTTTCCCTGGTTTGAGATCGTGTATGGTTTCGGCCCCTTTCTAGTACAGTTGGTCTTCGAACCGGTATGCTTTCCTGGTTTGGGCTCGTGTACTCTGTTGGCTCTGTTGGCTCCTTTGTGGTCCAGTTGGTTTGGGAACCGGATTGGTTTCCTGGTTTGGGCTCGTGCATTTTGTTTCGGCTACTTTCTGGTCCAGTCGGTTTAAAAAGCGGAATCGTTTCCTCGTTTAGAATTGTGTATGGTTTGGGCTTTTTTGGAGTTTCGATTGGTTGGCTTGAGATCCGGAATCGATCCCGATAGGAACCTCAGATTCATCATACTTGGGAATGTGTGCTCTGAAGTGGGCCACCATAATTTCACAGCAAACCAGCCTTGACGGTATGCGCTTTCCCTGAAAAGCTTATGTCCAACACGATCCGATGGAATGGTGACAAGTTGTAATAAACAATATTACTTCTAGTTTAAAACAGTTTCTTTCCCAATCAGCGTAGTGGTTTTAAACTACAGGAAAACTATTCCAAGACATAAGAAAAAGGAAGAAGGAATAACGTGGAGTGGAAATTAGTGTATGTGTAAGCGTCATTTTATATTACACATCTCGCACTTTATATTAAGGCTATAAGAAAACAAGAAGTTGTTAGCATCCTGATATGGATACTCCATGGCCCAAACGTTGTGAGTAATGCAGGGAAAAATTTGTTACATTCATTTTATCCAGTTAGGAACTTGTGTTTTAGCTGATAATAAAGTGTATACTTGTATTGTTGAACAAAAATGGGCGACTAAATTAATAATTAGACTCTGATGTTTGATTTGTCATTAAAAATACTATGTTCTTGTATATATTATTACTTGTACTCTTATATGTGAGAATAATTTCAATAGAATATCTAACGATGTCTCCTTTTTATTCTTTGGCATGGGTACTTAGAGTGATGAAGATTGGTGATACTACTCACCTAGCACCCCATATCCGCTTATGTAAGATCAAGGAATAGATCCCATTGTTAACTCTTTCAGCACATACCTACAATAGATCAGGTTCATCTAGATGAGTCCATTTGAGTTCAATGTCTTGTACTAGTGGACTTCCCTACACGGATGATTTTGCTGTGGATGATCCTATATCTTTTGTCACACCCATGCTTGATCTTCCTATCACAATTCCTCCCCCTAGTTGTACCAATCCATCACCACCACCACAAGATCATATTCTTTCATTGGTACCCTTAGCACTTTTGTATATATAGCCTCATCAACAACACACAGTCTTGCCAGGATTGTCCATAACAGGGATTGCCTTAGCATAACATGGAGTGAGATCTAGATGTTTATAGATGAGTGCAAAAGGCACTTCTCTTCCTACCCCCAAACTCTCTTCTTATTCTTGTCATATCTCTATAGGTCCCATCAAAATCAAATTTATAACTATATTCTCTTAATCTTATTCAAGTACCTCTACCTAGTTTACATAGATTGTGTATGTATACTATGATCCCTATACCTTTTATGTCACCTAGAGTGCTACATGCTTTTCTTGCTATTATGAGTTTTCCTTGACCAAGGAAGAGATGTCTTTACTTTGATCTTATTACACTTTTCCTACAATAGACTTTACTCATTCTAGCATATTCTAGCATATGGGGTTACGCGAGGACACTAAGAGAATGCATTTATGATGCATAGGTTTTTGCAAAAAGATTGGTCCACCTTACAAGATAAATATACCATATGTGCCCCAAGTAGTAGCCAAAAGGATCATGGAGTCTCCACACTCCTATGTTATACCTCCAAAGCATTGTCATCTTTATTGTTCTTATTGTTTATTGATGTTAGGTCAAGAGTGTGAATATAGATTTGCAGCCCAAGCAGTATCTTTCTCTAGACCAATACTCTTCTCCATGGATAATTTATGTGCCTTATAGATTCTCTATCCATTTGCTACTTTTGACAGTCCTTCTTTCTTCAATGACTTTTATCTAAATGAAGAGTTATAGCTCAAGGAGTCTTTTTTGTTCTTGATTTACTCCATTCCTTATGTTTCTCAATGACTTGCATATACAAATTAGTTTTTGAGCATTTATGTGATTGCTTCTTGTCAAACATGCTAGATTATAGTTTCCTTCTCTTTACTTTTTGTAAGCACATTATATTGGGTCTAGTGCTCCTTGGAGCCACTTTTATGGCACATCTCATGTCCTTTCTCTTTCAAAGGATAAAATTGTGTTTACCCTATTGCTACTGGGAAGGTTTTCCTTAGTTTAGTCTCATGTTGTAATACCATTAGCTAGACATATTACCTAGAGGTGTAAATTGGCTTGGTGATATCCTGAGTGAGGTTATATATGATGGTCTAAGTAAATCAGATAGAGGTGTCACCAAAAAAATAATCCAATAACAGAGAAAAGGCCAAAAACACCAAGAAAAATTCAAAGCTAATTTTGAAGACCTAAACGGATGAATTAGGCCTTGAAAAATAAAAACTTGGCCCCCCTCTTGGCAAAGAAGCATTGCCTCCTTCCTCTAACTTTTCTCATTGAGAGCTTGCCAATATTATCTCACCCATATTGTTATGAGCTTCTTACAAGATTCCCTGGAGATTCTATTGGTAAAACTTGTTTGACCAACCAAATAGGACAAGGATTGAAATGTTGCCAATCCACACACCTAATCCAAGGGTGGAGCTCACTGACATATCATCAATCGATGTATCTGATCCAAGGGAGGAGCTCCCTTTGAGTGGATCCTCTTTGCTATATAATAAAGACAAGGTGTTCCTTTGGGGCATTGGAATTTTGAGGGATAAAGGCTAGGGTTTCTCTTGTATTTCTTCTCTTATATTTCTCTTGTCGTTTGGATATTAAACCTAATATATCATTAGAATTTATTCTCTTGTGTTTCTCTTAGGGGTTCTCTTGTCCTCATGACATTACACCTAGTATATGATTAGAATTTCTTCTCTTGTTTTCCTCTTTGTCTCTTTTGTCCTTTGCAGATTACATATGTAATATAGATTTATAACTTTGACACTCCTTTTCATCCCTTTTGTCACCAAATCAACTTATTGTGGCTACTCCAAGAGGTTGCAAGATGCTTGCTTTCAGGTTTATTGCTTATTGCTTGCTTTCAGGTTTGCTTAGACATCCATCTTGATTTGATGGTTATCTAAGTAGATGTTTCAAATGTATTTATACAATTTCTTGTCCAAATTATATTTTTTTTGTTTGCTCCATATGGGATAAAATCTTCCTTGATCCTTTTATGACATATAGACACTTCTAATGACATAAAGAGACTTTTGTTGCATAGTCATCATATTAGAAAGACAGTTTACATAGTTTACATCCATCAAATGCATATATCAAGAAGATTCTATTAGGAGCAATCTTTTTGCTATAATTTACTTACCACTTTTTATGAGGTTGCAACCACATTTTTTCATACTTTTTTCCATCACTTCAGATGATACCCATATATTGGGCACTTTGGATGATGTAGTTAAATCTTGTCTACTTTTACACTATGCATAGAGACCTTGGATTTATGAGTCAAAACATGCCAAGTTTTGTGTACATGATTGGTCCTTACTTCCTCAAACTCCCACCAAGATTCCAATTTCCAATAAAAGATTTAAGGGTTTTGGCTTCACTCTACAAAAGGATGATTTTTGTAGCTCATTTATCTCATATACTTTGGTTTAGTCTATAACACACTCTTATTTACTCCCTTGGTTGTGGAATACATAAGTGGTAGATTATAGTCTAATGATATACTAGGTGTAATGTCTTGATGACAAGAGAACCCCGGTAGAAACACTAGAGAAACCCAAGGCTTCATTTCTCAATACTCCAATGCCCCAAATGAGCACCTTGTCTTTATTATATAGCAAGGAATATCCATTCAAAGAGAGCTCCTCTCTTGGATTAGATACATGGATTGGTGACATGTCAACAAGCTCTATCCTTAGATTAGTTGTATGGATTGGTGAAATGTCAATCCTTGTCCTATCTGGTTGGTCAAAGAAGTTTGACCAAATAGAAACTTTGGGGAATCTTCTTGTAGGAAGCTCAAAATAACATGGGTGAAGTACCGTTGGAAAGTTTTGGATAAGATAAATGGGTTTGGTGAGAAGGAATCCCAAAAAAGAGAGGTAAATTATTATTATTTTAGTCCTATTTCATCCATTTAGGCCTCTAAAATTGGCTCTTTAAGGTTTTGGCCTCTGCTCTATTAGTGCAAGTATTGTTTTGGTGACACCTTTATCTAATCTACGTAGACCATCATATCTAACATCCCTCAAGATATTACCAAGCCAATTTTCACCTCTAGATACTATGTCTAGCTAATGGTATTACATTAGGTCTCTAAAGCCTCTTAATTTTCACATACTTACCCATCCATAAATGTACTCATACACTACATATGTATGTTTGTACCATATGCTATAATTTTTTGCTCTATTATGGTCTTGTATGCTCTCTCAACTATTAGATGAGTGATGTAGGTTAAAGAGAGCTCTTCTTATAGAAATAAGACGATGTAGCCTCATATTGTAGTAGCTTATTAGCAGTTTATCTAGGAGCATGGACTTCAATAGAAAAAATATCATGGTCACCATTTTCTTTTAGTAAATTTTACAATAGCTAATTTTGGTACTTATTATTTCCAATCATATCTTTGTTTTGCTCATGATCTATTACTAGGCACTACAAAAACAACATTCCTTGCTTTTACTAACTTTGTATCATTTGACCTTATGGAGAGTAAGGTGGGTCTAAGTGAGCATATGCATACACACACCTTAATAGCATTCTCATTGATGTATTTTTACTTAATAGAACTAGGATTTTCTCTTGGGGAGAGAAAAACTCCAAAACTTAGGTCCATGCTTTCTCTTTGATTGAGAGTAGTTGTGTTTTACGATTAAAGAGTTTACTATGGCACTCCGCTTGCATATGTGTTTACCATATCCAACACTTCTAGGGATACTAGATCAATATACGATTGGATCTACATATTACAAACATAGCATTCATATGCTTCCATCAAATCTAGGATTCTCCCTTCCCATCTACCAAATATATAATTAAAGGAACTATATTACACATATATTATAGAAGGACATATGTTATCTCCTTTCACAAGTGCCACCTATTCTTTTTTCCTTTGGAGTATACTATAGGACACTAGCCTGGTAGAGATATAAAGAAAACAAAAAAACTATACTTATGACAAGGCAATTGTATTACATAATAGTAATTGCAGGTGGCTAGAGATGAAATTGATTTCTTTGTTGATGTGTTAAGGGATCTAAGCATGTGCTAGCTTATCCTATGAACATAGCATTATTGTGCATCAAACTCTTTTTGATACATCATTAAATTTAAGATTAATATCATGTATTTTTTTCCAAATGAGGAATAACTTTAGGTTGTTAATACATATAAAACATTTTATGGGAACTAGTAAAAAAATTTGATTAGAAATATAACCTCTATTTGATGGTTCATCCAATGCTCACAATTTCAATTTTTGTTCTCACAAAAAATTTTCTTACAATGAAGGCGTTTGTCCCTATGAACGACTTAGGAAATATTTTGAGCGGATTTTATTCATTTAATGAAATTATATGTATGAAACTATATATAATAAGTCAACAAAAATTGCTTCACTGGACACAAATTTTACATATAGTATAGTCTGGAAATATATAAACCGATCATATTTAGTGCTCATAAACTATATGGTAGTTTCTATGTACTCTCCCTAATTCATAGACGAAGCATACTTGTTTAGATGTGAACTCGGAGACAGTTCAAACCCTGCAGAACTTACGAGCTGTATGGTCCCGGGTTGTGAAAACGTCGAGAAGGATGCACATGGTAAAAGTTAAATGCTTTTTAACTTCTACCATGTGCATCCTTTTTAACATCCGAGCGCATGTATCGGTTACCAATTTGAATTAGAGCTAGAAGGAGAGTGACTACTGGCCTAGCTTTTTATTCTCAGGTAGAATATCGGAATGTGTTTTGTATGTGAAGAGGAAATGCGTCCTTATATCTAAACTGAGATTCTGAACTTATATCCCCCTTATAGATGTGTTAAAACACTCATGAAAGGAGCTGAAGCTCATGATTGATCTGTTTAGACACATTTAGGTGTATATTAGACTTATCTTTTCTAGGCTTCAAGAAGAAGAGACATGTCAATATTCTGGAGCAACATTCTACTTTATTTCTACAAGCCATGCATTAAATTTACTCCGCGAATAGAATATGGTTAGAAAATTATCGGAAAACACAAAGAAATCCTCTCTCGAATCGGGGAATCGTCAACATGCGCTATCCCTCTCTAAAGAGTAAACTTTAAACTGCCGTACGTTATCAGGTCTCATGGGAAGAGGCAAACGATGGAACTGCTCAAACTAGCATATCCTAGTCTTCATGATAAAGATTGGTCTGATTGTAAGTTAAACAGGGCTTCCTTGTGGTGTGTAGTTTAGTGCTGTCACCCTTTCCCTGTAGCGATGTAGTGATGATAAATCCACATTCTTTATACAAATTTGCAAGCGTGAAGGTTGTGATATCAATTAAAATATAGTTATAGTTAAGTGCTTTTTATTGAGTCTACTTACATGGAACGCACACTCCATCTCTGATTCAGGAGTTGTGAGTCCAAGTCATGCATGTGCAGAGGTTATGGGCAACTGTGATCTGCGACCAGTTTGATTTTCCCTATGTCACTGTGGTTTCAACGAAAGCGAATCGTTCTTCCACAACAGTGCCCACAGCCCGTGGAAACGCCAAATGGCAGTAACTTCGTGATAATATTATATTATCCTGAAGGAAAAGCTATCAACGTATAACAAGGCATCTTATCTTATCATCACCATACAGTACCTATAGACCATAGGTCAAATTGGGTGCATCGGAGACCAAAACTTATGATATTTTACAGAAACAGCAGTTTTTCTTTCTTTCCATGCGTCAATAGATATTTACGTTAGTGATACTGGATAACACTGTCCTCAATTATATTTGAATTCTGATAGATCGTTTTGTCCAATGATTTCCTTGGACCATGTGAGTATTTCTCCTTTGTATAGATGCTTACTTACTAGACTAGAAGGTCGGAAAATGGACTCTGTGTAATCATGCATGTCTATAAGATATTTCAAATTAAAAACCTACCAGCAGGTTTTACCTTTGTATGAATCTGAGTAGGAATGACATGTCATATGTAATAATGAATAGCGTAGAAAGGCCAGAATTTACATAAGATGGATTTTGGAAGTTTGGCATGAAAGCTATTGACATGAATGTACTTACATCCTAAACTCAAGCATTAGATTCGAACTTGAAAACTTTAACTCTATTAGAAGAATAATAAGAATAGTATTATTCTAGATGCTATTCTATACAATGATATTGATACTTGAACAATATGAGTCAAGTGGAATAACCATATTGACTGTTGTTTAATCTTGATAATGGAATCTCGTGCATGTATGGGTTAGAGTTCTTTGCCCAGGTACATACCTCTATCATTGCAAACTAAATCTACAAATGGAAAACTGTCTTTAAGATGCATAAAAACAGCGTTCAATTATAAGATGCTAATGATGACATAGATTCCACTAACGCAAATATAAAAGATAATGATATCTAATAATGCTACCTTTTGAATTTGATATATGTCAACTTAACATGAAAACCCAGAATACGGGTAAGACACCGGACCAAAGAAAATGGAGTAATTTACTGTATAAACACTAAAGGACTACAATATCAAGTAGATAACTCTTGTCAAAGGCCTTAGGAGATCCGGTGAAATTAAGGTAGCATCAATCATGAGGTTGAAACAGATTTGTACGAATATCTTTAATTAAACAATTGGTTGAAGTATATTTGAAGCATACGATGAATCTGTCTAGTTACCAATTAACAATTTTAATTGAATTTAGTTGTTTTTTCCACTTATCAGTTAAGAATCTCCAAGTTTAGCTAAAAGTATCATGACTTAGCTAAGCTACATATAATATAACAATAAGTAATAAGAATGTTTTTAGAATTGACACGTAGTTGAATCTTGTTGATATCAATCAAATCTCAATCAAGTCATTGACTCTCTAGAGACTTTCTTAACTAGACTATAGAGTTTCTTGATTATCCAAATAATTGTAGACTAAGTTCTCCAACATCAAAAGTTCATACCCAAGTACTAATTTGACAATGATTTGGATATCCGCACTATCTTTTATCACCTCGTCAACTCAATAACAGACTAGCTTGGAAATTCAGCTTTTCTTATGCTTTACTGATATCAACAACAAAAGTTACTCTTACTGTAATATTAGTGGCACCTTAGCTATGACTACATGTTTTTTAACATCAATAGTACCAAATATATTTTCTTATTATATTAATCACCCCAGTTTTACTTAGCCTTATCCTCGACTAAACTTGCCAAGTGGATAAAAAATGATAAAATCAATCAAAAAAATCCATCATTGCTTCCTTGTTTGTGATATATTGAATAAGGTATTACTATATCTTATCGTATCAATTGTCGAGATCAAGTGATCCAAATTTTGGACTTCATAAATAATTATATAAATTTTCCTACTTGTGGAAAACGGTATATATGCTTCACATTTAAAATTTACTTTTAAATGTTTAATAACTATTTTAATGTATAATTTATAATTAAATTTCGAAGTTTTTGCAAAAATTCAGATTCTTCACTAACATCATGAGATTCTATACAAATTTCCGCTAGAACCTTTAAATATATAAAGGATGTAAATTTGTATGTAAACTTTGTTCTCTTAGATCAAATATATTTCCTCAGTACTTGTATATTGTTATATAAAATTATAGTTGGATATTTTTGAAACATATGAGTAACGCGTTTGCTATAACAGTTTTACAGAACTCACTTTCATAGATAGCATCATATGCATAAAATGAAATAAAGGTGTATGTAAGTGATCAATTGAAAAACCCAATCATCTTTTCAGTATTTTTATTCTATTAGTAGAACTAGCTAGTTTAGTGACTAAAGGATTTAACTAAGTTCTTTTGCTTCCTCGTTCATTTAAATACTTTGTTAGTTTAGTCAACACACTGTTTTGCATATTGAATAGCTTAGTTTATATTTTCTTGACATCAGCAAAATTTTAATATAATTCAATTAGTATAATAAATATATCAGAAGTAAAATTTTTAAGCTATAAAAATGCATTACCTTTAGTTTTAGAATTAGTATTATATTTATAAATAATAAATATATCTAAATATAAAAATTATTTCGCTTAATTTTGTTCATATAGTTTACTGACGAGGTTTGTATAGAAGAAGCACAATAAATCAGGTTTACACTAGTTTATATATCCAAGTTATAAAAAAGAGAGGTTTTTATATTAAGAAAGTTGTGTGACAAATGTAGTGAACATCCTAATCTACTTTACTTTCTGTGATCGTTTTTCCTGCTACAAATAACAAAATGAGCATATTATGCCAGTAGAACTTATGAATAGAGTTCTGTTTATTATAAGTTATTGGATGATATATAATTACATATACTGTAGTTGTAGATGTAAGTAATATATATTAATTCACAGTAATGATAAACAACTATAACTTTCATTATAAATTTTAGCTTCGAGGTTTAGTAGATGTAATTATTTGCTATTATTATCACTTAAGTTTTAACATGATCTATTTGTTTAACGTCTTCATTTTATTTTTGGACCATCAAATGATAGAGAAGAGACTTTATTTATATGTTTATAGAATTTATTTTCTTTGTTAGAAGTTTTAAAGTAAACTACCAAATATCTACAGCTAAAGGACCTCCTTATTCAGTTTTAACTAATAAATCATGAGAATCAAATATATTGGTAAGAGGTAGTATACTTAGTGAATATCAATGGAGTGGCAGCTTTCACTGCAAAGTGTTTTGAATGAAAAGGTTGAGAGTAAATTGACATGATTAAGACAAATCAGGTTAGGTAAAATTTATAATTATCTAAACAATTTAGATACCTCCAAACGATCTTTTGGAGTGCAGAAAGTGGGCAACACTAGCTCTATAAACTTCTTTTCTCTATAGATCGATCCTTATCTATTCACCTTACACAGTTCGTATTTGAAGTAAAAGGATTAACATTCCATGGATCTAGAGGTAAGTCGGAGTAATTTATAGGTTTGTCTACTCAAACATTTTTAACAAGATGTGAATTTTTAACTAATTACTAGTGATTAGGATTCTTGACAAAGACTTTAGGGTTACTAGAAAAAAGAAGAATTCCGTTTACAAATCATCAGAGAAATCTGCAGAGATAGCTAAACACTTTCTTTCTACCAAAATGGAGACCGAATACGAATAAATATGACTATTTATACAAGAGAACTGAAATGTATCGCACCACCACGTGGCCATTTCAAGGAAACCATAAGGAACGAGATTCATCTCGAAATTAGCTTTGATCTTCTTATGGATGATAATCTTGAATTTCAGAATGAAACCCTAGTATTAAATCGGTGGGATCATCTTTTATTATTGTCAACCTAGTTACAATGTACACTTATGCACCTTATCTATTGGACAATATAAGTGGACATAAAGGTCAAGAAGTTCAACTTGACTCCAAGTCAACTACAACATCAAAGGTTCAATAATATGAAATATGTCGTAACTTTCCAAAGTTTCATATTTATATTACTAATTACTATTTACATTACTCACACATGGGTAGACAAGTGCTTATATTTGAAAGTTGTCGCTCGTTCCACGCATTTGTGCAAAGAGTTCAGATCAATAGTTTTTTAACAACATTCCATAAACTATCACAATTATAATATTCATTACTCGATTATGAAAGCTTTGGAGAAGGATATGACGCATCTCAAAGAGTATCGAAAGAATAAACCCCGGTACATACACCAGATACAGTACAATATTGTACAGTTTTGTTGCTGACTGGTTTGAGGACAAAAACTGCTACTGACAGATTTGATGACTGCGTACTTCGTTTACGCAGTATGTGCGTGTTAGCCAGTCCCTGGGCTTCAAGACTTCGATTGCTTTCTTTCACGCACATTAGCGGTCGCCGAAGACCTGTTTAGCCGGTAACGAAGCCAGCAAGATTCTCACGTCTGATGACAGTCCCTCCATAGAGGAGGTGACACTTGAGGAGAAAGCAAAGGACCACGCGGAACGTAATTTGGACGGAAACTAGGCGAACTAGTCCCAAAGTCTCGACATTCTCGACGTCGAAGTGTTTTGGATCGCAAGAACTGTATGAATAAACAGATCGAAGGGCTTCATTGTGAGAACGCGCATCGGAACTGGTCAGATCTGCGTCTGAATAGAGCAATTCTCGTCCGCTGTGTGATTGGTTTGTATAGTGTTGAATTGAATTGAAATAGCTCAAGTAGTGAGAAGAAATAGGTGGCTGAACCCTGGCCGATGGATCACTTTTCTGGTCGCAATCTCCCTTTTGAGCTCTTTGTGGCGAGTCTGTAGACGAAGTAGGATTTCAATTCGCGGAGTTTTCGCAAGGACTTGGTACCGGAGAGCGGATTTTATTGAAAATGAGCTTCTTGTTTGGGAAGAAGAAGACTCCCGCAGGTAAATATTTCACTAATACGATCTGGTTCTTCTCGCAAGGCAATTGTTTCCATTCTCCTTGTCAGTAAATCTTTGTGACGATGATCAACCGAAATTGTCGGAATAGATGAAGTGATTTGTCACCTACCTGTAATTTCTCTTTCCTAGTACTCCAAGGAATCAACAGAGAGTTTAGTATGCGTTTGAGTACAAGAACATGTACTGTAGGGTACATGTAAATTTGAGGCATTAGTAAATTTTGTTTCTTCTTCGGTTCTTGTAGAACTTCTGCGGGAGAATAAGCGGATGTTGGACAAGTCTATTCGAGAAATAGAACGGGAAAGGCAGAGTCTGCAGACTCAAGAAAAGAAGCTGATAGCTGAAATCAAGAAAACTGCCAAGCAAGGACAGATGGTATTGACTTTGCTTGCTGGTTTGAAGAATTGGGTCGGATTGGATGCCGAATTATTCGTATTCGCCAGAATTTCAATTTGAAATGTCAAGTTTTAGGTCTGTGGGAGTTGTTATGCCATCCAGTGCAGTTAATTGATAAGCATATGGTAACCAGCCGAACTTCTTGGGTGATGATCGCCCTCTTCTTCTTGGTAATAAATGATCCAAGACCTTGTACCTGTCCTCTTTAGGAACGGAAGATAGGTTCGTGTCTTGATAAATGTGTTTATCTAAAATCGCCATTTGCTTTATCACCTCTTCTCAAAATGGAGGTTCTGTCACTTGCTAGGGTGCTGTGAGGGTGATGGCGAAGGACTTAATTAGAACGAGGCATCAAATCACGAAATTTTATGGTCTCAAATCCCAACTTCAGGGGGTATCTCTGCGCATACAGGTTTGTGTTTTGGCCTTATTCACTCGCGGCTCACTTAGTCTATCTCGTATCATGAAGTTTACAAGCATTAAATGTATAGCACAATACCCGAAAAACAGATTTCTTGTTTGACTCTATTGATAGTGCTTCTCTGCATGACTCATTACTTCTCATGAGATCTGTTTCAAGAGTTGAGCTGTTGTGAGGTCTTATTTTCTCATCAGCAGTTTAGTTCTCCTTTGACACTTGAAATGCATGTAGCTCCCTGTTTTCTATCACGATAATGCATTCTCTTCTTGGTCTATTCTGGGGTGGACTACAACCCGCTTTGGACACTTCTACATTGAACTTCGAGGTGGTAGGGATAAGCACACATGCGTTTTCCTTTTCTTTGGAGATAAGTTTGACCCAGTGTCTGAGCAGTTCAGTAGTATGAGCAATAATAGGAACTGGTTTGTGTAGCAGTATACAATCTAACTTGTTTTCGGCAACCAAATTATTTTCTGGCGGCAGACGTTAAAATCAACGCAAGCAATGGGCGAGGCAATGAAAGGAGTCACGAAAGCTATGGGACAAATGAACAAGCAGCTTAACCTTCCTGCCCTCCAAAAGATTATGCAAGAGTTTGAAAGGCAAAATGAGAGGATGGAGATGACCACCGAGGTTATGGGAGACGCCATTGATGATGCTCTAGAGGGCGATGAAGAAGAAGAGGAGACGGACGAGCTCGTTAGTCAAGTGCTAGACGAGATTGGTGTAGACTTAGATGCCCAGGTAACTCACAAAGTTTCCGCTTGTGCTTCATGTGTTGCATGTCTTTTGTTCCAGTGTAAATGTTGCCTCACGAGGTAGCAAGTATTCAAGTGTTCTGTATTTGATATCTTCACGTCCCGGCTGTCTAACAAGTTTGAGTTTTCGTTTCCGGTGGTACCGTCTAGGATTGTTACTCTACCTGCAGGGATTGTAGAATTCGGTAGTCTGACGCTTTAGGTTTCTGTTCTTCTTGCCAGCTAGTCCATGCTCCAGCAAATGCAGCAGCAGCCGCTCCTTCTCCGGCAGGGCCTGCTAGAGTGGCCCAACCAACAGGGGCCGCAGATGATACCGGTATTGATAGTGATCTTCAAGCTCGACTTGACAACCTTAGAAGAATGTAAGCTTCTCCATGGGACACCACGATCTGCCGGAAGTGAGTTGTTCTTTATCACAGCCAACACCTTCTTAAACGTATAGACGAGCCTACAGCATCAGGGACTCTTAGATCAGCGACTTCAGGACGATGTACAGTATTGTCCGAACGATGAAAAGTAACATTTCATTAAAGCCCAGTTTCGGATCTATGTAAAGCGTGTGATTAGGGAAGCTTAAAGGATGTGACCTTTAAGTAGGAGGTCATAACCCGGAGGACCCCGGAGCTGTGGGTAGTGTTGAAAGTTCTCGACTGAATCTTTTCAACACAAGGTATGGTCAAAACATGCGTTTGAAGGTGTTTAGGTGTAGGACCTTCAAGTTGCCGGCGTTTGTACCATATGACTAGTCCAGTGCCATTAATTGCGTGGATGCACAGGCCCTGTATCCTCAGGGAGGAATTCTATGTTGTTCTGCCAAATTGCAATTCTCTTCTTCATTTGAGAGTCATGTTCATTTTTATAGATATAAATACAGATCAAAGAAGCCTGCTCAAACCTTTTGAGTGCAGTAGAGGATTTGTCGCTGACTTTATGAGAAGCTATAGTGATCCGCTCAGAGAAGCGAGTATTCGTTGCTCACTATCGTGCTTGAGCTGCTTAGGCTTTCTCGTCTTGATGAGGACCTAATTGTGCTGCCGCCTTGATTGCCCTATCAACTCATCGAAATGGAATTTTGTGAAGTTCTACCCTAATTTTGATGCTTCACAGTTCCGGACCCAGACAGACGCATGCCTTGAAGTGTTCCTTTTGTGTGCATGGACTTCGTGGATTTTCATTCAACTTTTTCTTCCTCCCCGAAACCTATTGCTTCTGTGGACCCATTGTTTTTGTCTATTGAAGGCCTTCATGGACTCCTGGTTGGGGGACCTAGTAGGCATTTATAAAAATCAAGGAAAATATTTGCAATAGCTTGCGATGGATGCAGTGAACTGGTGATACATACTTCACATTTCATATGGAAGAATCTCTTTTCTGGGAAATTGTGCATGGAGAACCAAGTTTGCCTACAAAATCTTCCACCTCTTGTGACTTTTGTAGTGTACTACACGGGATATGCTTCTCTGGTTTTCCGACCTCGAAACCACGGGTGAGCGCCACGTTCGGGCAGGTCTCAATCTGGTTTCTTGTCTGCCTTATTTCAGCAGTTACCGCCCAACTATCTACAGCCGTGCAGCTATTCGCTCATGTAAACGACACCGCATCCACAACTTCCGCAAGCATTTGCAAGGATCTTCAGGTGCAATGCCCTTGTTTGTTCTTTCAAAGTTTTCACTTTGGCACGACTTCCATATTGACAGTGAACGGAGAATGGAAGTTGGAGAAGAACGAGTAATAATGCCGGGACATGCCTACTTCATAGGTGTGACAAGAAACTGGAGCTTTAAATATGGCATCAACACATATGATAGTTTCTACTTCCAAACGTGATTCTCATCGGGGCACCATATTCCCCCACTGCAAGAGAAGAGAAGATGGGAAAAGCAAATCATCTTCACCAGAAGATAAGATACGTTACGGAACATGATGTAAGTCGCTTGTTCTTCTAATGTGTCACAGCAATTGATCCTGGGAATCATCTGAGTCTGTCCACAGAGTAGTGCAATTCGAGGAGTTTACAAACACGAAAAGAACCAACAGTAAGCATAATAGTTGTTGAATGGACTAAAAAAATAAAATTAGCCATGCATGGAGCCCTATCGTCGGTGCTGCAATTATATGCTTTTCTGGGTGCAGTTTTACGTGGTCCTGGCTGGTTGATCCTTCCAATTCTTATTCTCTGCTTCTTCACATGATCCAGGAGAAGAGAAAGAAAGGAATAACAACGTCACATGCAACCTACATACTGTATGAGCCAAGGAAGCCTAGTGAAAAGCGATCGTTACTTCTGCACGGGAATTGGCTAACGGGCCCCACGCAATTACCTCCATTATTACGTGGCCACAGTGGCCGGTCATTTCAGTCATGAGAAAACTTTGTTATTAGCAATCGATGCTCCCATATCAGTTCATATTATAACTTAATGTGCAAGTTCTACTCTGGGCTAGTTTACCTCTAGACTACGGTATTCAAACGAGATCACAGCTCTTCTATCCAACTCAACTGAGTTGAATAGAATGCAGACGCTTGATATAAATGCAGAGGGTTGATAAGGTTACGGTGAGACAGGGCCTGACCTTAGAATAACTATCAAGAAGGAGTCAAGTCGAGCGCCAAATGTGTTCACGTGTTGTCATCGTTGAAACTCTGACGTGAAACGCGCTGCGCTGAGGGAATTTTTAGAGTCTAGCACCTTCAGTGCTGACAGCCTTACACTAGCGGGTTTGATTCCAATAAATATAACGGGAGTGAACTCATTATTCGTAAAAGTTTGAGACATAACATATGACCATAAACATTAGAAATAAGCAAGGCCGTAAAATTGATTAGGAGATAAAAGCTGTCAGGGAAATCTGGAAAGCATAATTAACACAGAAAACGTGATAATTTACGATAATAGACTGAATATCTTTAAAACTTGATGGACCATTGTGTGACACAACTCGTAAGATGTTAAAAAACCATTCATAAAACGAACTTACGATGACTACGAACTCCCGTTATCGCCTAATTGAAACCCCACCATATGTGAATACTTTAAGGGGTCGGAGCTTAATCTTCTCTGTCACGCACCACCATCGTCGTCCAATCCAAATGGCCGAATGTGATCCTCGCCAGCTTCTAGTAGACCAAAATGTTCCTGCACAAGCATTATTCAATCTTCTTTCAGCATCGTGGCCCATCGAACCGCCACAAGCTGGCCCACACCAACCTTCTGATTTGAACTAAGATTTCAAGTTATCTGAAACACTTCTGGCCTGTGGCCCACATCAGTGTCGGAAGGCAAATACTTTTTGGAGTTTTCTCATAGCTGCGTACGTTGATGGTATGCATGGCCTGAACTCAACCGAATCGAGATCAACATGGGTTGGAGGACAGCTTTTGTGGGTCCTATTCGATAAAAGCCGTCCCTCGCCAGCTTTTATGAAATTCTTCCGCGTACCCTTCTTTCATCCCTTGCCATTCCCAGAGATGATTGCGCCACCACGAGACTTCAGTCTAATGCTCCATTCCGTCTGGTCACACTCAGTCCTTTGTCAACGAGGGAAGACTCCGCTTCGATAGTGCCAAGGGGCCTTTAAGTTTGTTTCGTATCTCATGTTATATTAGTCAGGTCCGGTCATAAGAAGGTTTCGCTCACACTTGAGAAATAAGGGATACTTTCTATGAAATAAATTTAAAATCCTGAATGGAAACAAAAGAAGATTGTTAACTAAGAACTTGCAATCATTTCAAATTTTCTAAACGAAATTACGTCAGATAAGTATTCCCATAAAATCGGCATAGCAAAACAATGTAATCATACATAGAAAGGGATTAATGGAACCTATGATCACAACACCAGTCTGTACTAGAAAACAGACCGAAATAAAAAACACAGGGTTTTGTCATAGGAAATACCTGCTCTTATGTACTATTTTTTCTTTGTTGGGTCTCGTAAACTCTGGACCTTACGAAAATATTGGGATAGGACATAAGTGGATACAGGCCCTAATGTGGATTCTCCATCTGCTCATGTAGAGTAGCATACTGTTTTATTTGTTTGATGTCCTCTTAAGTGTCCTCAATTTGTGCCTAGGTATCATGGTTTGGCCCTTATATCGATCTTGGTGTGTTATGCAATACAATACTTAAAGACCCATTCACTTTAGTTGGGTGAAACATCTTCAAAAATAGATATATACACTTTACAATATTTGATCAAAAGTCCAAAGTTTAAAGAATAGCTTACCCGCTATTCAATAAATGTTGTGTATTCACTATTAAATCAACATATAATAAGCTGAAGGTAATTGTCTGCCGAGTACAATCTGTAGTTTGAAGATGAAACAATCTTACCTCTCTAATATTTTATCTCCTCCCAGCCAAACACCACATCATCTACCCATCACACAAATATTTGGTAGTAAGAAAGTTGGAACAACTTGGATTTGTGAATCCAAGTTCAAGTGATAGTTATTGACCTTCTCACGAGAAGAAAATATAATATTAAAATAAAATACAATAAAATACAATAAAATACAATAAAATACAATAAAATAAAATAAAATACAATACAATATTCTTGTGAGACGGTACGATGTTTAATTGAAACGTAAAGCACTCATCATCTTAGTTTAAGTGCAAATAATTAATTAGCAAGTCCTTTTGAGTCATGATAAGGACAAGATTCCAAAAAAAGAGTAAGAAAATATATAAGCCTTTCATACAGCCAAAGTTAGAGAATGCCGCTAATATCCCCTTTTCCTTAATCTTTTCAGCATATTGGGATCAATATGCCTTAATGTGCTCTATCTATGCAATTTTTGTTTCATATGAGTCCCCACATCGAAGTTTCTGAAAGAAATTTTGTAAAATAAATGTTATTTTCAGAAGATTTCTTGAATTTTAGAATTAAAAGTAACTTCTATGATAAAACACATTTTAGAATGAAATGTGAAATAGTTTTGTATGTTTGAAAATTTTCATATTAATCAACTTGATGAGACATATATAAAAAAAATTAAAAGCTATGTAGATTAATTAATAGGAGAAATAAATACCTAGAAAAATATTACATAAATAATTTATTATTGGCCCCTGGGATGTTTACTTTCTTAAAAAAATTTAATTTACAAGATAATAATTCCAAGAACGCTAGAGATATACAACATCCAAGAAGGAGACAATGGGAGTGGCACTTATTAAGTAGGGTTAAGTCAATTTCTCTTGAGAGCTCTATCAAAAGATATATCCATGTACCCAGTAAAGTTACAAGGCATATGTCTATATTCAAATCTACTTTTATGATCCCATAGTTAATTCATAATCTCATCTTTCAGACCCACTTGTATTGTACTATTTCCACTTTGTGATTCTATTTATAAAGGTTTATTAAATCTTTAAATCTACCAATATGAAAATCCTTGGAATCTATTTAATTAAAATGCTGAAGAACACAAGGAGATAAAGTTGTATTTAGAAGTGCTCTTAAATTTTATACTCTTTTTACCACCTGAATTGAAAATATCAAGAATGAGATATGTTTGTGTTCCTAGTGAACTTGATATCTTGTTAAATTCCTACTATTGTACTTCTTTTCTTATATTTCTTAGCCTTAATAATGTTATGTCCTTTTCAAAATAGTCTTTTGATTTAAATACACCCTAATATCTCCTCATGTAATATATTCAGATGATAAACCATATAAAATAAGAAAAGATTACAAGATGGTATAATAAAGAGAATGAGAATGAGAAATGTAAGGCAGTTGTGTGTAAATATCTTTATATGAACATTATGAAGATGATAGATCATGTGAATTTAGAAGATGATTACAACACTTTATTACAAATAGACTTAGAAGTAAGACAATGCTAAAAGAGAAAAATAAATGAAAAGTGACAATTATAAGATGACACTCAATCAATGAGGAAAAAAACTTTATTAAATTGAACATAAAATTTCATTTTCCAATTTAGAGTGTTCTTTTTATAAAGGAATATTAACTTTAAGAGTGATTATATATGAATTAAACACGTTAGTTCACATTTTGGTTTAACCTTTGAAGAGTATGGATTTATGAATACTCATATAATTAAATTTAGAATAATAGTTGAAGAGTAAAGGTTCTAGTCACTATCTTTTTCTTAAGGTTGTGTGAACATGTTTCTCAAAAGTTATTTTTGTATATTTACAATCTATAAAGAGGCACTATCTTTTTCTTAAGGTTGTGTGAACATCTTTCTCAAAAGTTATTTTTGTATATTTACAATCTATAAAGAATGAGTTAATCTTTAAAAAAAATACCATTTATTCCTCACTTTGATTTTAAGGTTTAATAAATTTTTTTGGATGAATTGATCTTGATGCATAAAAAACTGGATATTGGGTCTTTCTTTATCAAAGTTTATTTAATTAAATACTTATTTTTTGAAAAATTCCTAAATTTACATCCATAACAAATAATTACTTACAACAAATAAATTTATTCTAAACTTATATTTTGGAGTTTGATAGGTCAATATCTCTAGTATCTTTAGCATATTACTCTAGCTTGATATTGATTCAAGAACATTGTCTATAAAAGAGGATTTTTATCGCCTGAGTTATTTATTTTTTATTTGATTACCTCAAGGTCTGTTTGGTAGCATTCTTGGATAGGTTATCATTTTTACAATTTAGTATATTTGAATAACTAAGTTTCTTATTATTTTATGCCTCAAATATAATGATAAGCTATTTGAGATGGTTGAAGCTTATCAATATATATTTAGAAAAAATTTAATAATTTTTTTAAACTTTACACTTAAGAAAATACTACTTAAGAAAATACTACTTTACACTTAAGAAAATATTACAATAAAAGTCTAAATTCTAAGATCTATGAAAATTTTCTAGAAGCATTTTGAAGTTATTGCTATCCCTTGAGAAAACTATAAAACTAGCTAAATATATTACTATATACTCATTATATATTTTGAAGAAGATTTTTTTGATGATATTCTTTTAATCTAGAAATTTATATGTTTTGTGTTAAGGTATTTGATAAGGAGTAGAAGTGGATTGTTCCAAACTACAAAAATGTCATAAAGGAAAAAAGGCTTTTGTAAGAAGGAATTGATTGAGATGATTGAAAAGACAAGATTATTGTCAAGTGAGCACATTTCAAAGAAAAACATAAAGAAGATAATAGTTAGAAAATGAATGAGAAGATATTTAAAAAATTAGACCTGGGATGGATATTATCAAAAGGTTTGATAATATCCATAATATCCATATAAGCCAAGAAAAGACCTTAAAGAACCTTTTGATCTATTAGAGGGTGGAGGAACTATCAACTCTAAAGGAGAAAATATAGTGGATGAGGACAAGTTGAATTTGCATGCTTTTGATTTGAAGACCAATTCTAATGATGATAAAAATGAGGATGTTGCACAATCTATGCCCATAGCCACCAAATCGTTTGTTGTGGATGAGGTTGCGACATAAGGAAACTGTGAGAAGGACAACAAATATCCAACAAGAAATCCAACATTGTGCTCTAAACCCATATTCACATCTATCTCGAGTATGCACGTAGGCCATGTGGTTCCAAGTAATACTTGAGAAGGATGGTTTTCAGTGGTTAGTGGTAGTGAAGGGTCTTGTACCAATATGGAATTTAGCAATGAAGTTAGTTAGGGCTAACAAAGTAACAACTAAGCCAAATTAGGCTAGAATATTTTGGAAGTATCTAGGAAGTTTCTTGGATAACTTCCCAATTAACTTAGCTTGCATCCCAAGTAGGTAGTTTCTAGAAGGAACTTCTAGAAGGAACTTCTAGAAGCTTCCAACTAGCTTAGCTCACATGCCAAGTAGGCGGCTTCTAGAAGGAAGCTTCTTGAGAAGCTTCTTGGTTAACTTGGCTTGCACTCCAAGAAAGTGGCTAAAGGATACTTCTTGAGAAGCTTATGAAGAGCCTTGTATGCTCCCTATAAATACCAAAGCCAAAACTCATGCTAGGCATTCAAAGGTTTATCTCATTCAAGTGTCCCAATGTGATCTTCCATTCGCTTATTTCTTTCCTTGGTCTTGGTCTTTTACATTGGTATCAAAGTAAGAATGAGATGGATAAAATTTATGGACCATAAAATCTATTTTTGCCAAACCATAGGGTTTTTTGTGTCCGAGTACTACCCAAGCATAATTTCATAAGTTCATCACCTCATATTTTGGGCAGAATTTTCTAAATATAATCACTTTATCCGAGGAACCCTTGTTACTCCCGACTGTAACTTATGGAGAATGGTGGATGTGTTGCATCTATATGTTAGGAAATTAAGTAAATTGGGAGTAGTATGATAGAGTAGTAGCCATGATGACAATGCTTGAGGTTATCATTGCTATGCAACAATAAATTGAGCACCTTACTTGATTGTTGGATGAATGAGACCAACAATACAAGAGCACATAGAGAGAGCACCATTTTGAGAAGGAGAAGACCAAATCCAATTTCCAAAACCCAAGGTATTTGATTGCAAGAATCTCCTAAGTGTATTTGATTGTGAACATTATTTCAAGGCTACAAATTCTCAAGATGAATGGAAACAAATCCTCTAAGCTTCAAGCCAATTGGATAAAGCAACAAAGCTATGGTGGCAATTCCGAGTGGAGTGAGCTAAAAGGCGGTTTGTTGCATCAATCTTAACTTGTGAAGAATTCAAGTGTGCAATAATTGGGTGATTCAAAGTGATAAATACCACATGAGCTGCACAAGATAAGTTGGCAAAGTTGAAGCAGATTTGTTTTGTAAGAAGCTACATCACGCAATTCCAGAACACCATTATACAAATTCTAGATATAATGGATGGTGGGCTTTGGATCAATTTGTGAGGGGCTTGAACTCACAAACCAAATTAGAAGTGACTATGCAAGAGCCAAAATACTTGGAAGAAGCCATGCAACTAGCAAAGTGCTTTGATTCCTTGGTTGCGACAACTTGGTCTTGACCTCAACCTTCACAATACCAACTAGCACATTACACACATGTGGAGGAGCCGACACCAATGGAGACTGATGCCATCCAACGAAGACCACTTGGTATAGTGGATGGTGAAAGATTGCATGAAAATAGTTGTTGCTTTTATTGTTGCTAGATTGGACATTGTCTTGCTAAATGTCTACTCAAGAATACGTGATCTCAACAAACTGCAAAAATGGAGGTTGTGGAGCAAAATGATAAGCAAAATAAGGAATCCCAATAGGTATTTTGAGCCACCTATTGGGAACTTGATTATTTCCAATGGGATTGAAGGCTCGACCTATGCAGGTTTGCTTCATTTGCAAGGTATGATATTTGATTGTGGTTGTAGCATCTAGATTGATTTTGCAAGTTCATAGAATTTCATGTTTATGCAATTAGCAAAGGAATAGAGTATTCCTATCAAGCTAGTAATTGGAAGTAGATTGATGATGGTGGATGGTAGAAAGGGTTCTACATTTTGTACTTTGCATCCTATTACCTTCAAGATTGAGAAGGAGTATTGGAATGTATGAGATTTATAGTGGCACCTCTACACTATTATATCATTTTGGGTTTGCCTTGGTTTGAACGTCATAAGGTTTAATTTGATTGGAACCGACAACAAATTCAAGTACAACACAAAGGTAGGAATTTCAGATTAGGTTATCTGGCAACTTTGAGTAAGACACATAAGAATAGTCAATCCTAAGATGAGAAATTTGTCAGTGAAGCAACCATAGAGCAAGCTTTCAAGGAAGATAAGTCCCTAAATGGGAAGTTTTTTATTGAAGCAACTATAAAGCAAGCTTTGGAGGAAGATAAGTCTATTTTTGAGGTATGGATCAAGATGATTGCACAAGGAGAATCTGAGGAGGTTCAAGAGCCTCATCAAACAATGGTTGATCAAGTATTTTAGGAGTTTGTAGACATGTTTTTGGATGATCTGCCAAAGGGATTACCTATCTATCATGATATGCCTTTCAAGAGAGTTATTTCCAAGGAGTACTCCAATGAGTAAACTAATCTATTGGCTCTCACCAAAGGAGCTGGAGGAGTTGCAAAAAGTAATTATGGAGTTGTTGGAGAAGGATTTCATATAACATAGTACATCTTCTTGGGGAGCACAGATACTAGTTGTTCCAAAGAAAGATGAAGGACTTTGTTTTTGTATTGATTATTGTGGGCTCAATAAACAAACGGTGAACAATGCATATCCCTTGCCTCGATGATGACTTGCTCGATCAATTGAGTAGAGCACAATAAAACTCCAAGTTGGATCTTTGTAGCGGCTTTGGAAAATCCTCATTGATAGGAAGGATGTGCAAAAAACTGCCTTTTGCACAAGGTATGTGCATTTTGAATGGAGGGTTCTACCTTTTAGGCTCACCAATGCTCCAACAGTCTTCATGGATCAGATGTATCAAGTGTTAGATAGATTACTAGATCAGTACATGGTGGTATTCTTGGATGACATTTTAATCTATAGTAAGGCAAGAAAAAAACCCATAAATCATATGCAAGAAGTCCTAAGGTAACTACATCAATGGAAATTTTATAACAAGAAGTCAAAGTGTACTTTTTAGCAGAAGGAAGTCACCTTCTTGGGTCATAAGATCTCATTAGAAGGGATCAAGATGGAAGCGGAGAAAATCAAGGCCATTATTGGTTGGCCTACTCCAAAGGATACCACAAAGGTGCAAACATTTAATGGATTGATAAGTTTTTACCAACGGTTCATCCATTATTATGCACACATGGTAGCACCATTGATCAACCTCTTGAAAGAAAACTCAAGCTTTCAATGGACCACCAAGCGTGAAGAAGCATTCTAAAAGCTGTAACATATGGTGTCTTCAAGACCCATTTTTCAACCATATGATCCTCAACTACCTTGTGTGGTTGACTTTTGATGCTTCTAAATTTGCCATTGGAGTTGTGTTGTAGCAAGAATTCTAAAATAGGTTATATCCTATTGTCTTTGTGTCTCATAGATGAAACATCACAAAAAGGAATTACTTTGCACGAGATTGAGAATCACTAGCAATAGTATATACCACCAAAGTATGGGGGCATTATCTCTTGGGAAAATAAGTGATCATGCAAACCAATCACAAACCCTTGTTGTAGACATGACACTTGGAATACATGAGAAGTCTACATTATTGATGGGAGAAAAAATTATAATTTTTTGACATCAAAATTGAGTACAAACTTGATCGGTTCCATGCCAATCTTGATGCCCTATTGCAATGACCGGATTTGAAGTCTCTTCCTCTCCTCACAGTGGCAATAACAACGGTACCAATTGACTCCAAAGTCCAACTTGAGTTTAAGACTGCTTTACAAAAAGATCCTTTCTTTTAGATAGTACAAGGTCATCTTGCAGCATCTGATAAGGCATACAACACCTTCTCCTTCAAGGAAAGCCTTCTATTCTATAAGAACTAGATTTATGCTCTAGCCAAGGGTGATCTCCGACTTGTGCGCCTCCAAGAAGCTCATGACCTACCAATCATTGGTCACACGGGTGTGGACAAGACCTTGGGTACTATCCAATGCCAATGGTGGTAGCCCAACATGACATTAGATGTTTGCAAGTTTGTCTAATTGTGTGAGAGCTGCCAATGCAAGAAGGCTAGCAATCAGAAATCGAGTGGATTCCTTCAACCACTCCCCATTCCATTTGCTCAGTAGGAACACTTGAGCTTTGATCTCATCACATCCTTGCCCAAAACAAAGCAAGGTCACACAACAATTATGGTGTTTGTGGATATACTTAGTAAGAAAATCTATCTGGCACCAGCTTTTGATGCCGTGGATGCTCTAACATTGGCACAAATCTACTTCAACATCATCTTAAAGTATCTTAAAGCATCATGTATTCGTCTTCGACCGTAATCCTTGATTCATTGGGAAATTTTGACAAGCACTCTTCTAGATACTTGGCACCAAGCTTGCTTGTCCACGACATCATCCTCAAACTGATGGAAAAACTTAACATGCAAATTGCACCTTGGAGGATATGCTTTGTGCCTTTGTCAACATCAACCATACCAATTGGGATGAATGTCTTGCAACTATGGAATTTGTACATAATAATTCCAAACAGGCAAGCATTGGATTTTCTCCTTTCTTCCTCAAATTTGGCCAAGATCCACTTGTTCTAGACTCCCTTCTTGCTCCTCCTCCATGTCATGTCCCTCATACTTCCACCTTCTTGACTACCATATCCCAATCCCTCCAACAAGCAAAATCTCATCTCCTTGTTGCTCAAAATTGGCAGAAATAATATATGGACCACCATCATCTTGATCTTACCTTTCAAGTTGGTGATAAGGTTATGCTCTCCTCTAGTAACCTACCCCTACCACTTGATACCCAAGTTTGTAAACTCGCCCTTGATGGGATAGTACTCTTTGATGTCACCCAAATCATCTCCCTTGTTGCTTATCAACTTGCCTTGCTTTATCATATGCGCATCCGCCTTGTCTTCCATGTTTCCAAGTTGAAACCCTTTGTTCCTAACCCATCTTCTTTTTCCTCTTGTGTCTAACTTCCTCCTCCTCCTCCTCCTCATGTTTCTATCAATGATCATAAGGAGTACAAAGTTGATTGTATCCTTGTGCATCGCCATATTCAACGAGGCCATTAACAACATACGGAGTACAAGGTCCTTTGGAAAGGGTATCCTCTTCATGATGCCACATGGGAACACCTTTTTATCTCCAGAATGCACAAATAGCCATCCAAGAGTTTGAAACTTCAATAGCAACGAGGACATCACCAACTAGCGGTGTGGGAATATTTTACAATATAGAATTTAGCAATGAAGTTAGTTAGGGCTAACAAAGTAGTGAATAGGCCAAATTAGCATGAAATATTCTAGAAGTATCTAGAAAGCTTCTTGGGAAGCTTCCTGGCTAGCTTAGCTTGCACCAACTAGGTAACTTTTAGAAGCGTCCAACTGGCTTAGTGTAACAATATAGAGTTTAGCAACAAAGTTAGTAGGGCTAACAAAGGAGCAAATAAGACAAATTAGCCTGGAATATTCTAAAAGTATTTAAGAAACTTCTTGGGAAGCTTCCCAACTAGCTTAGCTTGCACCTCAAGTAGATAGCTTCTAGAAGGAAGTTTCTTGAGAAACTTCCTAGTTAACTTGGCTTGTACTCTAAGAAAGTGGCTCAAGGAAGCTTCTAGAGAAGCTTCTCAAGGGCCTTGTATGGTACCTATAAATACCAAAACCAAAGCTCATGCTAGGCATTTGGAGTTTTCCCTCATTCAAGTGTCTCAATGTGAGCTTCCATTCTTGTATTTCTTTCTTTGGTCTTGGACTTTTACATTGGGATCAGAGCAAGAATGGAAAGGATGGAATTTATGGACCACCAAATCCACTTCCGCCAAATCATTGGGATTTTTGTGTCCAGATATTACCCAATCATTGTTTCACACAATTCATTACCTTGCGCTTTGCAGAGGATTTTATGCATATGATCACCTTGTTTGAGGAACCCTTGATACATCCGATTGTAACTTATGGAGAACAATGGACATACTACATCTATGTGTTAGTCAATTATATAAATTGGGAGTAGTGGGATAGAGTAGTAATCATGGCGGCAATACCGGACGTTATCCTTGCAATGTAGCAACAAATTGAGCACCTTACTCGATTGTTGGATGACCAAGACCAGCAATGATAAGAACACATAAAGAGAGCACTAGTTTGAGATGGAGAAGATTGTATCCGATTTCTAAAACCCAAGGTGTTTGAAGGCAAGAATCTTCTGGGCACAATGGAGAATTTTGTGTTTGACTACCAATGTTACTTTGAAGCCACCGATATTCAAGATGAATAGAAAACAGATTCTCTTAACTTTTAGCTAATTGGATGGTGTGACAAAACTTTGGTGGCAATTCCGAGTGGAGCAAGCGGAACAATGGATTGTTGCACCAATTTTGACATGTGCAAAATTCAAAGATGCAATACTTGGCCAATTTCAAACTATAAATGCCACCCAAGTAGCACAAGATAAATTAGCAGAGTTGAAGCAGATTGGCTCTATAAGAAGCTACATCACACAATTTTAGAACATCATCATGCAAATTCCAAATATACAAGAAAGTGAATTTCTGGATCAATTTGTGCGGGGATTAAAGTCACAAACCAAATTGGAGGTGACCATGTGAGAACCACAAAATGTGGAAGAAGCCATGGAATTGGCTGTGTACTTTGATTCCTTGGTTGCAACAATGTGGTCTTGACCTTGACCTACACAAAGCCTACCTGTAAAAGACCGAAACCGAGGAGATAAATAGGAGAATGGAAACTCACATTGGGACACTTGAATGAGGGAAAACTCCGAATGCACAGCATGAGCTTTGGCTTTGGTATTTATGGGTAGCATACAAGACTCTTGAAGCTTCTCAAGAAGCTTCCTTGAGCCGCTTTCTTGGAGTGCAAGCCAAGTTAACTAGGAAGCTTCTCAAGAAGCTTCCTTCTAGAAGCCGTCTACTTGGCGTGCAAGCTAAGCTAGTTAGAAGCTTTTAGAAGCTTCCTTCTAGAAGCTACCTGCTTAGGGCGCAAGTTAACTAGTTGGGAAGCTTCCCAAGAAGCTTCTTAGATGCTTCTAGAATATTCTAGGCTATTTTGTCTTATTCTCTACTTTGTAAGCCCGACTAACTTTGTCTCTAAACTCCATATCGTTACATATTCCCCCGCCGCTAGTTGGTGACATTCTCGTCGCCAGTAAAGCTTCAAAGTCCTTGATGGCCATCTGTGCATTCTAGAGATGAGAAAGAAGTTCCCATGTGGCATCATGAAGGGGATACCCTTTCCAAAGGACCTTGTACTCCGTACGTTGGCGACGGTCTTGTTGAATATGGCGACGGGCAAGGATACGATCAACTTTGTACTCCTCATGATCATCAATAGGGATAGGAAGAGAGGGAGGTTGGACTCAAGAGGAAAAGGAAGAAGGGTTAGGAACAAAAGGTTTTAACTTGGAAACATGAAAGATAGGATGGATACGCATGTGACAAGGTAAGGCAAGTCGATAAGCAACAGGAGAGATAATGTGGGTGATATCAAAGGGTCCTATCCAGTTAGGAGCAAGTTTACAAACTTGGGTATCAAGTGGGAGAGGGAGGTTACTAGAGGATAGATGACTTTATCACCAACTTCAAAGGTGATATCACGACTATGATGGTCCGCATATTGTTTTTGGTGATTTTGAGCAACAAGGAGGTAAGATTTGGCTTGTTGGAGAGATTGGGATATAGTGGTCAAGAATGTTGAAGTATGAGGAACCTGAGAGGGAGGGGGAGCAAGAAGAGAGTCTGGAACAAGCGGATCTTGGCCAAAATTGAGAAAGAAGGGAGAAAATCTGGTGCTTGCCTGTTTGGAATGGTTGTAAGCAAATTTTGCAGCTGCAAGACATTCATCCCAGTTGGTATGGTGGACATTGACAAAGGCTCGCAACATATCCTCCAATGTACGATTGGCGCGTTTGGTTTGTCCATCAGTTTGAGGATGATAGGCCGTGGATAAAGCAAGCTTGGTGTTGAGTATCTGGAAGAGTGCTTGCCAAAACTTCCCGGTAAATCAAGGATCTTGGTCGGAGATGAGTACACGTGGCATCCCATGATGCTTGAAGACATTGTCGAAGTAGATTTGCGCTAAGGTTAGAGCATCCACGGTATCACAGGTTGGAGCCAAGTGGATGTGCTTACTAAGCTTATCCACAAACACCACAATTGTGGTGTGTCCTTGTTTTGTCTTTGGCAAGGATGTGATGAGATCCAAGCTCACATGCTCCCAACGAGCGGATGGAATGGCGAGTGGTTGAAGGAGTCCACTCGGCTTCTAGTTGCTAGCCTTGTTCCGTTGGCAACTTTCACATGATCAAACAAAGTCTCAAACATCTCGTGTCATGTTGGGCCATCACCATTGGCGTTGGAGGGTGCCCAAGGTCTTGTCCACTCCCATGTGACCAGCTATTGATAAATCATGGGCTTCTTGAAGGCGCACAAGTTGAAGATTACCTTTGGCTGGAACATAAATCTGGTCTGCATGGAATAAAAGGCCTTCCTTGAAAGAGAAGGTGTTGTACTCCTTGTTGCATGTTGTCAAACGACTGTGTACCACTTAAAAGAAGGGATCTTGTTGTAGAGTTGATTGGAACTCATTATGGACCTTAGGATCAATGGACACCATTGCAATTGCCGCCGTGATGAGAGGAAGATCCTTCAAATCAAGTCGTCATGATAGAGCATCGGGGATGACATGGAACCAACCTGGTTTGTACTCAAGTTTGATGTCAAACAATTGGAGTTGCTCTTCCCATTGATGATGCTGACTCTTCATGTGCTCCAAGTGTAAGGTCTGCAACAATGGTTTGTGATCAGTTTGCATGATCACTTGTTTCCCCAAGAGATAATGCCTCCACACCTTGGTGGCATATACCATTGCAAGTTGTTCCCGATCTCGAGCAGAGTTATTTCTTTCAGCTGTATTTAGTTGGCGAGACACAAAGGCAATAGGATGTAGTCCATCTGGAAATTCCTGTTGCAACACAACTCCAATTGCAAAGTTAGAAGCATCAAAATCAACCACACAAGGTAGTTGAGGATCATATGGTTGAAGAATAGGTCTTGAAGACACCATATGCTTTAACTTCTGGAATGCTTCTTCATGCTTGGTGGTCCACTGGAAGCTTGAGTTCTTTCCCAAGAGGCCAATCAATGGTGTAGCCACGTGAGCATAATAGTGGATGAACCGTCAGTAAAAACTGGCCAATCCATTAAATGCTCGTACTTTTGTAGCGTCCTTCGGGGTAGGCCAATCAATAATGGCCTTGATCTTCTCTTCTTCCATCTTGATCCCCTCTGATTAGATCTTATGACCTAAGAAGGTAACCTCCTTCTGCCAAAAAGCACACTTTGACTTCTTACAGTAAAATTTCCACTGTTGTAGTCGTCTTAGAACTTCTCGTACATGATTCCTATGTTTTGCCTCTGTCCTACTATAGATTAAGATATCATCTAAGAACACTACCACGGACTGATCCAATAGTCCCTCCAACACCTGATGCATCTGATCCATGAAGATTGCTGGAGCATTAGTGAGTCCGAATGGTAGAACTCTCCACTCAAAATGTCTATATCTTGTGCGAAAGGCAGTCTTTTGCACGTCCTCTCCTTCAATAGGAATTTGCCAATAGCCACTATGAAGATCCAGCTTGGAAAAGTAGCGTGCTCTACTTAATTGGTCAAGCAGGTCGTTGATCCGAGGCAAGGGATATGCATTCTTCACGGTTTGCTTATTAAGCCCACGGTAATCAATACAGAAACAAAGTCCTCCATCCTTCTTTGGAACAAATAGTACCGATGCTCCCCACGGAGAGGTACTATGGTGTATGAAATCCTTCTCCAACAACTCTGTAAGTGTTGTTTGCAACTCCTCCAACTCCTTTGGTGAGAGCCAATAGATTGGTCTACTCACTGGAGTACTCCTTGGCAATAACTCAATCTTGAAGGGCATACCTCGATCAGAGGGTAATCCCTTTGGCAGATCATCCGGAAACACATCTGCAAACTCTTGAACTATCTGATCAACCATTGCTTGATGCGGCACCTAGACCTCCTCAGATTGTTCTTGTGCAATCGGCTTGATCCACACCGCGAATACAGACTTATCTTCCTCCAAAGCTTGCTCTATGGCTGCTTCATTAACAAAATTCCCTTCTAGGGACTCATCTCTCTTCCAAGCTTGCTCCATGGTTGCCTTCTTGGCAAACTTCCCATCTTGGGACTCATCTCCCTTCCAGATTTGCTCTATGGCTACCTTCTCAACAAACTTCTCATCTTGGGACTGACTATTCTTAGGTGTCTTACTCAGAGGTGCCAGACAACCTAATCAGAAATTCCTACCTTGGTGTTGTACTTGAATTTGACGTTGGGTCCAATCGAATTGAACCTTATGACGTTCAAGCCAAGGTAGACCCAAAATGATATCATAGTGTAGAGGTGCCACTACAAACCTCATACACTCCAAATACTCCTTCCCAATCTTGAAGGTAACAGGATGCGAGGTGCGGAATGCAGAACCTTTTCTACCATCCGCCATCATCAAACTACTTCCAATCATTGGCTTTATAGGAATACCCGATTCCTTTGCTACTTGCATAGATATGCAATTCTTTGAACTTCCAGAATCAACCAAAATCCTACAACCCCGATTAGATATTGTACCTTGCAAGTGAAGCAAACTTGCATAGGTAGAGCCTTCAATCCCATTGGAACTAATCAAGCTCCCAATAGGCGGCTAAAAATCTCCTACTAGGATTCTTTGTTTCCCTGATCATTCTGTTCCACAAACTCCATCTGGGCAACTTGTCGAGGTCGCCCATTCCTAAGTGGACATTCAGCAATGTGATGTCCAACTTGGCGACAATAAAAGCAACCTCCATTTTGTCGTAATCTTTCTCTATCTGCTGTGCCAAGTGGTCTTTGTTGGATAGCATCAATCTCCATTGGTACCGGTTCTTCCACTCGTGGTAATGGTAGGTTTTGTGTAGGTCGAGGTCGAGACCAAGTTGTCGCAACTAAGGAATCAAAATGCTCAGCCAATTGCATGGCTTCTTCTACATTCTGTGGCTCTTGCATGGTCACCTCCAATCTGGTTTGTGACTTCAATCCTTGCACAAATTGATCTTGAACTTCACCTTCTTGGATATCTAGAATTTGCATGATGATATTCTGAAATTGTGTGATGTAGCTTCTCATTGAGCCAATTTGCCTCAACTCCGCCAATTTATCTCGTGTAGCTCGGGTGGCATTTATAGTCTGAAATAGACCAAGTATTGCATCCTTGAATTTTGCCCATGTCAAAATTGGTGTAACAAGTTGTCGTTCAGCTCTTTCTACTCGGAATTGCCACCAAAGTTTTGCCATGCCATCCAATTGGCTAGAAGCTAAGAGAATTTGTTTCTGCTCGTCTTGAAGATTGGTGGCTTCAAAGTAACGTTCACAGTCAAACACAAAATTCTCCATTGTGCCTGGAAGATTCTTGCCTTCAAACACCTTGGGTTTTGGAAATCAAATGTGATCTTCTCCATCTCAAACTGGCGCTCTGTCTATCTGTTCTCGTCGTTGTTGGTCTCGTTCATCCAACAATCAAGTAAGATGCTCGATTAGTTGTTGCATTGCAAGGATAACATCCGGTATTGCCGCCATTGCTACTACTCTATTCCACTTCCCTCAATTTATCTAGTTGATTAACACATAGATACAACACGTCCACCGTTCTCCATAAGTTACAACTGGAAGTATCAAGGGTTCCTCTGACACGGTGATCATATGTAGAAAATCCTGCCCAAAGCATGAGGTGATGAATTGTGTAAAACAATGCTTTGGTAATATCTGGACATGAAAGTCCCAATGGTATGGCGGAAGTGGATTTGGTGGTCCATAAATTCCATCCATCCCATTCTTGCTCAGATACCAATATAAAAGACCAAAACCAAGGAGAGAAATAAGAGAATGGAAACTCACATTGGGACACTTGAATGAGGGAAAACTCCGAATGCCTAGCATGAGCTTTGGCTGTGATATTGATAGGTAACATACAAGACTCTTGAAGCTTCTCAAGAAGTTTCCTTGAGCCGCTTTCTTGGAGTGCAAGCCAAGTTAACTAGGAAGCTTCTCAAGAAGCTTCCTTCTAGAAGCCGTCTACTTGGCGTGCAAGCTAAGCTAGTTAGAAGCTTTTAGAAGCTTCCTTCTAGAAGCTACCTGCTTAGGGCGCAAGTTAACTAGTTGGGAAGCTTCCCAAGAAGCTTCTTAGATGCTTCTAGAATATTCTAGGCTATTTTGTCTTATTCTCTACTTCGTAAGCCCGACTAAATTTGTCTCTAAACTCCATATTGTTACACTACCAATACACCATGCATGGGTGGAGGAACCGGCACTAATGGAGATTGATGTTATCCAATGGAGACCACTTGGTATAGCGGATGGAGAGAGATTGCAACAAAATGGAGGTTGTTTTTATTGTCGCTAAGTTGGACATCGCATTGCCGAATGTCCACTTAGGAATGTGCTATCTCAACAAGTCTTCCAGATGGAGTTTGTGGAACAAAATGATAAGGGAAACAAGGAATCCTAGTAGGAGATTTTGAGCCGCCTATTGGGAGCTTGATTAGTTCCAATGAGATTAAAGACTCGACCTATTCAAGTTTGTTTCACTTGCAAGGTATGATATCTAATTGGGGTTGTAGGATTTTGGTTGATATAGGAAGTTTAGAGAATTGCATATCTATGCAAGTAGCAAAAGAATTGGGTATTCCTATCAAGCCAATGATTGGAAGTAGATTGATGATGGCAGATGGTAGAAAAAGGTTTTGCATTCCGTACCTCGCATCCTGTTACCCTTAAGATTAGGAAAGAGTATTTGGAGTGTATGAGGTTTGTAGTGGCACCTCTACACTATGATATTATTTTAGGACTACCTTGGCTTGAACGTCATAAAGTTCAATTTGATTGGACCCGACGACAAATTCAAGTACAACACCAAGGTAGGAATTTCCAATTAGGTTGTCTGGCACCTCTGAGTAAGACACCTAATAATACTCAGTCCAAGGATGGGAAGTTTGTTGGGAAGGTAGCCATAGAGCATACCTTGAAGGGAGAGGAGTTCCAAGATGGGAAGTTTACCAAAAAGGCAACCAAGGAGCAAGCTTTGCAAAGAGATGAGTCCCTAAATGGGAAGTTTGTTAGTGAAGCAACCATAGAGCAAGCTTTGGAGGAAGATAAGTCTATTTTTGCAATGTGTATCAAGCTAATTGCACAAGGAAAAGCTCAGGAGTGCAAAGAGCCTCATCAAGCAATGGTTAATCAAATAGTTCAGGAGTTTGCAGATGTGTTTTTGGATGATCTGCCAAAGGGATTACCCTCCGATCGTGGTATGCCCTTCAAGATTGAGTTATTGCCAAGGAGTACTCTAGTGAGTAGACCAATCTATCGGCTCTCACCAAAGGAGTTGGAGGAGTTGCAAACAACACTTCCGGAATTGTTGGAGAACAACTTTATACAACATAGTACCTCTCCTTGGGGAGCACCATTACTATTCATTCCAAAGAAGGATGGAGGACTTTGTTCTGTATTGATTATCATGGGCTCAATAAGCAAACAATGAAGAATGCATATCCCTTGCCTGGGATTGATGACTTGCTTGATCAATTGAGTGGAGTACATTACTTTCCAAACTGGATCTTCACAACGGCTATTGGCAAATCCCCATTAATAGGGAGGATGTGCAAAAGACTACCTTTTGCACAAGGTATGGGTATTTTGAATGGAGAGTTCTACTTTTTGGGTTCACTAATGCTCCAATAGTCTTCATGGATTAGATGCATCGGGTGTTGGATGGACTATTGAATTGGTACGTGGTGGTGTTCTTGGATGATATCTTAATATATAGCAAGACAGAGGCAAAACACATGAATCACGTGCAAGAAGTCCTAAAATGACTATAACAATGGAAATTTACTATAAGAAGTTGAAGTACGCCCTTTGGAAAAAGGAAGTTACCTTCTTGGATCACAAGATCTCATCAGAGTGGATCAAGATGGAAGAAGAGAAAATCAAGGCCATTACTGATTGGCCTACTCCAAAGGATGCTATAGAAGTACATGCATTTATTGGGTTAGCCAGTTTCTACCGATGGTTCATCCATTATTATGCTCATGTGGTTGCACCATTGATTGACCTCTTGGAGAAGGACTTGAGCTTCCAATGGACCACCAAACACAAAGAAGCATTCCAGAAGTTGAAACATACGGTGTCTTCAAGATCTATTCTTCAACTGTATGATCCTTAACTACTTTGTGTGGTTGATTTTGATGCTTCTAACTTTGCAATTGGAGCCGTGTTGCAATAAGAATTCCCAGATGAACTACATACCATTGCTTTTGTGTCTCGTTGACTCAAAATGGCTGAAAGAAACTACTCTGCTTGAGATCAAGAACAACTTGCAATGGTATATGCCACTAAGGTATGGAAGCATTACCTCTTGGGGAAACAAGTGATCATGCAAACTGATCACAAACCATTTTTGTAGACCTTACACTTGGAACACATGAAGAATCAACATCATTGATGGGAGGAACAACTCCAATTATTTGACATCAAGCTTGAGTACAAACCAAGTCGGTTCCATGTAATCCTTGATGCTTTATCATGATGGCCTGATTTGAAGTCTCTTCCTCTCATCATAGCGGCAATTAGGACGGTGTCAATTGACTCCAAGGTCCAAAATGAGTTTCAATCAGCTCTACAACAAGATACCTTCTTCTAAATGGTATCTTGACACCAACATGACACAAGATGTTTGAGAATTTGTCCAATTATGCAAGAGCTACCAACATAATAAGGCCAGCAACCAGAAGCCAAGTGGATTCCTTCAACCACTTGCCATTCCAATTGCTCGATGGGAGCATGTGAGCTTGGATCTCATCACATCCTTGCCCAAGACAAAGCAAGGATACACAACCATTGTGGTGTTTACAGATAAGCTTAGTAAGCAAATCCACTTAGCACCAACATGTGATACCATGGATGCTCCAACCTTAGCACAAATCTACTTTGACAATGTCTTCAAGCATCATGGGATGCCACATGTACTCATCTCTGACCACAATCTTTGATTTATTGGGAAGTTTTGGCAAGCACTCTTCCAAATACTCGGCACCAAGCTTGCTTTGTCAACGGCCTATCATCCTCAAACTGATGGACAAACCAAATGTGACAATTGTACATTGGAGGATATGCTATGTGCCTTTGTCAATGTCCACCATATCAATTGGGATGAATTTCTTGCAGTTGCAAAATTTGCCTACAACAATTCCAAACAGGCAAGCACCGGATTTTCTCCTTTCTTTCTCAATTTTGGCCAAGATCCGCTGTTTCCAAATTCTCTTCTTGCTTCCCCTCCATCTCAAGTTCCTCATACTTCAACATTCTTGACCTCTATATCCCAATCTCTCCAACAAGCCAAATCTCACCTCCTTGTTGCTCAAAGTTGTCAAAAACAATATGTGGACCACCATCGTCATGATCTCACCTTTGAAATTGGTGATAAAGTCATGCTATCCTCTAGTAACCTCCCTCTCCCACTTGATACCCAAGTTTGTAATCTTTCTCCTAATTGGATAGGACACTCATGTCACCCAAATTGTCTCTCCTATTGCTTATCGACTTGCCTTGCCTTGTCACATGCTTATCCATTGTGTCTTTCATGTTTCCAAGTTGAAACCCTTTGTTCCTAACCCCTCTTCCCTTTTCCTCTCAAATCCAACTTCCCCCTTTCATTGTCCCTATCAATGATCATGAGGAGTACAAAGTTGATTGATTCCTTACATGTTGCCATATTCAACGAGTCCATTTCAACAACATATGGAGTACAAGGTCCTTTAGAAAGGGTATCCCCTTCATGATGCCACATGGGAACCTCTTTCTCACCTCCAGAATGCACAGATAGCCATCCAAGAGTTCAAAGTTTCATTGGCAAGGAGGATGTCACCAACTAGCAATGGGGGAATATGTAACAATATGGAGTTTAGCGATGAAGTTAGTAGTGCTAACGAAGTAACAAATAAGACAAATTAGCTTAGAATATTCTGGAAGTATCTAGGAAGCTTCTTGGGAAGCTTCCCAACTAGCTTAGCTTGCACCTCAAGTAAGTAGCTTCTAGAAGGAAGCTTCTAGAAGCTTCTAGAAGCTTCTAACTAGCTTAGCTTGCACGCCAAGTAGGCAGCTTATGAAAGGAAGCTTCTTGAGAAGCTTCCTAGTTAACTTGGCTTGCACTCTAAGAAAACTGCTTGAGGAGCTTCTTGAGAAGCTTCTCATGGGCCTTGTATGCTATCTATAAATACCAAAGCTAAAGCTCATGCTAGGCATTTGGAGTTTTCCCTCATTCAAGTGTCCCAATGTGACCTTCCATTCTCCTATTTGTCTTGTCGGTCTTGGACTTTTACACTTAGCTTGCATGCCAAGTAGACGGCTTCTAGAAGGAAGCTTCCCAATTAACTTGGCTTGCACTCCAAGAAAGTGGCTCAAGGAAAATTCTTGAGAAGCTTCTCAAGAGCCTTGTATACTCCCTATAAATGTTGAAGCCAAAGCTCATGCTAAGAATTTAGAGTTTTTCCTCATTCAAGTATCCCAATGTGATCTTCCATTCTCCTATTTCTCTCCTCGGTCTTGGTCTTTTACAGGTCTGGTGTTGATGGTCCTAAGTTCATCATGGGTACTTTGTATTCACTAATCAATTATTTATAGACTTTGTTAATGTCCAAAAGTGATTATCCAAGAGTGAGTGATTATACTTCATTGGTCAAAGGTGTTCTTGTTGAAAGTGAAATTGGAGAGTATATGGAGGAGTTTGAACATATGCAAACTCTTAGGGTAGAAGATCAAGTACGTGTTGAGGCAATGGAATATGGAGGGGTAGAAAAGGGAAAAGAGTTGGCCTAGAAATCCTTTGTGGTGCAAATGCAAAGATCAAATGGCTCCAAGATGAGATGACGACCTTGTGAGCCACAAGTTTACAAAAGCAAAATGACATGGAGAATGAAGTTTGTAAGCAAAGTGAAGAGGAAACAAAAATTTGGGTTGAACTTCATTCTTTGCCACTCAAGACCAAAGCAATGGAGATGAATTGTTTTGGTGACCCTTCAAAACAATTATACTTCAAAAGGATTATACTGCAAAAGTTGCATGATTGCAGAATTTGTTCAGTAAAGCCAAAGAAGACCGGAGAGATTAGGTTGCAATAGTTCAGTCAATCAAGTTGAGAAAGACATTGGATGAATAGATTCTTTGATTTGAAGTGATGATGTCTACGCAGCTAGAGGGAGTAATGACTAAAGCTCAATTGCATGAACTTAAGTTATATGTGCAGGAGACAAAGAGTAGTGTTGCTCGTGATGAAGATATGAATTCATTGTTAGTGAAGCTTTGTAATCAATGTGATAGAAAGATGCAAGAGTCTTGCGATATTTTATGTCTAGATATCACTATGATGCAAAGTGACATCAAAGAGCTTCTCACTTTACTTAAACCTAAAATTGCTATACAATGTAAACCAGACAAGGAAACAATAGTTGTGGAAGACAAAGGTTATGGTAGTGTTAGTAGACAACAATAGGATAATTAAGGAAGAGTAGCAAAGTCAAGAGATGTAGACAGTCTTACTATGGTAGTTAATGTGGTAGACTAGAGTAATGGTTGAAGTAGTAGTTATTTTGCCCAAGTGGCATGGCTACTTAGTGCAAACATTCAATGTGCTTAATGTTCAATTGGAGAAGAAGGTGAATAAAGTGAAAAGAGTCTAGCACTATTTGTCATTTTTCTTAATTTGCAAGTGTGGATTCTGCAACTTCTTGTGTAATGTATTTGATGAATCCTTGTAGTGAAGTGATGAGAGTTTGGTGTGTTTGGAGTATTTGGTGTGTCTGATACTCCTTGGCTATGTGCATTTGATCATTAATCAAAACTTTTAGAGCAATACCTTTAGCATTTGAAGCAAAGTATGGAGATTTTACAATGTGGAAAATTTAGGAGAAATGCATGCCTTTTAGGAAGGTGGAACATGGTTTCAAGCAAAGTGACTTAGTAGTGAAGTTGATGCCTTCATATAAAACTGAAACATCACAATAAGGAACAACTTGGATTTAGAGTTATCGAGATGGATATTTTTTAGCTCTTGTTTTTACAATGAGCCTTCCTAGTGTTGTTGTGCTCTTAAGGGAGTGGTTTCTGCACAAGAGTTGAAAGACATGACAATGAAGAACTACATTGGTGACTTTCACTTTGTAATTACATAAAAATGCAAAGAAAACACGGACTCACATTTATTTTACTTGTTAGCTAGGAAGATTACTTTTGAGCATATACTATCAAGAGACTCATTACACTTTTAGAGAGTCAAAATTTACATAACAGTAAATGAACATATTACATGATTAGGAAGTGTAATAAGAGATTTCTTTTAAGCTGATAAAGATAGATATGATCTATTCTAAAATTTTATTTGGTTTCCCTCAATCTTCATTATTTTTAGAGAAAGCAATAAAATTCACTCTGCAATCTTTGATATTTCAATAATAATTATGCTATATATAATTATAATTTAATTTAATATTAAAATGATTTGAATTGATGATATCTAATAAATCCTTCCATTAGCATGCTCAATTACTGTAGTCTTATATTGACTAAGATATAAGTTTGAAATCTTCTTGAGATTATTTGGAAATTTTATGTATTCAAAATAACAAAATAAATGAAAATGATATGTATTATGTTGTCAAAGTATACCATATGAATTCTATTTACTTAATTACCATTAGCTCTGTTTTCTTTTGGGATTATGACAATAAAATAAACGTATCAAAAACAGTTTGAACAATTAGAACAAGCTCGTTACTTATTAGAACAAGCTTGTTCAATTGAGTATATATTTTATAAGATTTTATTACACTCGGTTGGATGAGTTCTCATATTGAATTTGCAATAAAATTTCATTATTTTTAATTTTAATAAGATAATCTTCAATAAAAAATCTCAATATGATGTTGAAACAAAAGATAATTCAAATTACAAAGGAAGAAGTTCCCTTTAACCTGGATCTGACCATGCTATTCAATAAGATCTATAAATCTGAAGAAACAAAAGTCCATATAGAACCTAGTGGATTTTAAAAATTTGAACATTCTATTGATAAAGGTATATAAATTTGAAAGATAATCTGGATAGGAATAACTTAATTAAAGTTAAGTCTTTATTCTAATAGTAATAGTCACTAACACCTGTCACTATTCTGGAGAATGTCTTAATTAATGCAAGGATATCATAAACCCTAGCCGGAACCAAATTAGATGTTGTATATTTTCATACCCTCTTTCAAACCGTTTACAAATATTTATCAGTTATTGGGTATGCGGCGTCCGTGTCACCCAGTTACGGTAGGGATTGAAATCGCCCTAAGCATTAAAAACACAAGCACCAAACAGCACGTCGCCTTAAGAATATCCCACATGGAGTGGATAGAAAGAAGATATGTATGTCATATCAGAAGATCGTCACGTCACACAAAGGCTTTTGACGAAGTGATTTGTTTTGCAAATGTGTTGAATATCTCTGCTTGTTGCATTGGCGGAATCAAGAAGGAGCTTCACAAGCTTCGACATAAGAGCTAGAAAAACAGGTTCCTTACCTACCAAGGAAGTAAGGAACTGAAGAATATTAACAGACATTTTTTCACAAATCTGTAATCTAGACTATTACACAAATTGTGTTCAAGGCTTTGGAAGGGGCACACCCACCAGCACGCAAGATAGGAGAATCTCGATTGAAGTAGAAAATTATGACAGAAGGTTGAAGTTGGTGAGAAGTCATTAGGACTTTTTATGCAAAACTCCAGAGCAGTTTACAGTAGTGCAGTGTCTAGTCGAATCTCACCAGCGGACCACCTTAAATAATCGAAGACTTGTCTGAGTGTGGCCAAAATCCTCAACACAGACTCATAGAGAAATGAATCACTCTATCGTCTTTAAAGACAAAGCAAGCAGCTCGTCCAAGACGTTTCCTGTGGCCAAAATGCTCATGGAGGGAGATATTTGATTCATCACCAGTAAAAAAAGGATAGTTCAAAACGTTTCGTCAACTGCAGGGTTCGAACCTGCGCGGGCAGTGCCCAACAGATTTCAAGTCTGTCGCCTTAACCACTCGGCCAAATTGACTTGTACAACCGGCGTGACTAGTGAAGGTTTTTCTAAGTATCCAAGAATCAGAATGGAGTTTGTGTCTCTGTAGAGCCGCCACGTAAAGCTTTACCGACCACATCGATCTGGCCCTGATCCACACGCTCCCGCAATTCCTCACATGCCACTTATCACACCCAGTCTCCTCAGCTCAGCTTAGCACCAGGCCTTCCGTCTGAACCTGGTTTCTAGCTTCTCAATTTGTCGATCATTCTTTCCCTCCCCACAGGAGGAACCACCTGCCTACTGTCCCGGGTAGGCTGTTGTGACAATTCCATCCAGGCAGGTTGGTTATGCAATAGAAGAGTATGAGATCTGTTTGAGCTGGTGGGTTGAGAACAGACCCTGGCTCGAGTGCACACTAAGATTGGTGACTAGTAAGTTGAGTACACATGGCAATGCAAGCGGTGCTGCATTTACCTCTGGCTTCCATGGAGTCCATGGCTAGAATTTCCTCCACGGCCTCGGCCTCCTCTTCTTGTGCCTCTCCATCTCTGCTGAGGTTTGCAGCTCCTCGTACTCAATTGAGGTCCAGTTTTTGGAGTGCCCCTGAGGGAGATTCCGTATCATTCTTGGTCCTATCCGGTAAAGTTTCCTGTCCTGAAACGAAGAGAAATTGTTTAAGTGTTTTTTGTGAATTTTTGGAAATTTGTAGAGAAAATTGACTTCCATGTGTGAATTCAGGAAACCTTGACATGGTTGTTCCGTGTAGAAATGGCAGATGGAAATAGGATATCGTGGAATGAGTGAGAGATTTAGAATTATCATGAGTGACCCGAGGTCTTTTTCAAGCTTTTACATGTTACCCAATCAGCATTGTCTTATATTAGAAGTAATCGAGAACCTTTGTAATTGTTTCCATTGTATCGGTTTCTCCAGAGAGGAGGACAGCTCGAACTACATTGCGTCGCAATGCGGCTTCAAAAATCGTAGCCACAGCAGCCGGCATTGGAACTCCAGTGAGGAACACCAGCATTCTGGTAGTGGGTGCTACAGGGACTTTGGGTCGTCAAATTGTGAGAAGAGCACTCGATGAAGGTTACGATGTACGTTGCCTGGTTCGATCTCGCCCAGCTCCAGCTGACTTTCTCCGAGATTGGGGTGCCATCGTTGTCAATGTGAGTGGCCCACTTTTGCCGCAGACTCTGTCAATATTACAATGTTTTCATGTGTGCATCACAGTTTCAATTATGTTGCACGAATGGATACTTAAATATGGGATAGAAATAGGATTATACTGTGGATTAAACCGCAAATTACGGAAATAATGAGATTTCACCTCGGTTCCCTTGCAAGATAACGTGCCGCAAATGTTGGCATGAGGTACAACTTGTGCCAACATGCCAACATTTGCGGCATTTGATGATTAGCATATAGTCCTAAGGATCAGGACTATATGCTAATCATTGTAATTGGATGTGCTTATACTGTACATCATCATTTCAAACTGCAGATGAAGTTGCATATTGTAATTTTGGTGAAGTTGGTATCTGATGTGTTTCCATGCTTTCATATAAAGGATCATTAATAAAAGCTTCATTTATTGACGCTTTTATTTTAGCTATGTAAAATGAAACGAGACGTTTCTCCGTGAGAGAGAGCTGGTGAAGTCCTTTGGATGGAAACAGGAAGGAGAAGGTCGCCATATCAACAATTAGCTGCTCCACTTGGCTAGACAATCAAGCCAACTTATGACTATCTTTTTAAGCTGTCTCCAGCGGTAAAAGACCTCCTAAGCATCTGTTTCATACTTGGAGCTATCGTACGCATGTACGGTCCTGCAACAACAATTTTTGATCTTGGCTCACTCATTGATGAATACGTGAATAGGGGGACTTGAGTAAACCCGAGACCCTGCCCGCCACACTCGTCGGCATTCACACCATCATCGACTGTGCAACTGGACGTCCAGAGGAGCCCATCAGAAAGGTGAGCATTGATGTCCTAACTAGTTCTTTCATTGTGACTGAAGTAACTCGCCCGAGCGCGTAAGTCCTTCAGAGTACATTTCAGTTAGAGATGCCCAGTATAAAGCTAGTTTCCGAGCCAGGGTTTAAGATGGGTCTAAAACCACCCAATAATTTGGTGAGATCTCTCAACAACGTCGTGATTTGTAGGTTGACTGGGACGGAAAGGTGGCCTTAATTCAGTGCGCCAAAGCTATGGGAATTCAGAAGTACGTTTTCTTCTCTATCCACAATTGTGAAAAGCACCCAGAGGTTCCTCTTATGGAGATTAAACGGTGCACCGAGAAGTATCTGGCAGAGTCAGGACTCAATTACACGACTATCCGACTCTGTGGGTTTATGCAGGTAATGCCTTCTATTCAACACATGATGACTGGTCTAACTTTATGTAGCCTCTGCTTGCTGCTTAATTCATCTCTAAATTGACTGTCCACAATTTTTTCATGTGACAGGGTCTGATTGGTCAATATGCAGTGCCTATTTTGGAGGAGAAGTCAGTGTGGGGTACTGATGCACCAACTCGCGTTGCATATATGGACACTCAGGTTTGAATGATAATAACTCAAATCCAAAAGAACCTCAGAGAAATAATTCTTGAATCAGGAGCGGGAAGTGTGCTGATGTTGTACTCTTTCCCAGAGAGCGAGATTTGTTTGGATGTTCGTAGAAGACGGCGTGTCCCCCCCTATCTTGTTATGTATACTCTGATTGTTGACAACCACAACAAACATTCGTTTTGTATACTGATTGTACTATCTTCAGTCTGCTTCTGGAGGGAACAATAGTCTGTGAAGTGATAATCAGCGAGTTGCAACTGGATATCTTAAAATGTTACAGAAGGTAGGCTACTGGAGATTGAGGATGATTTGCAGGTCTCGTAGTTGAAGCGTCCTTCTAACGTTTAGAGCTCTTTGGAAACAGGACGTAGCCCGCTTGACTCTTACGGCACTGCGAAACGATAAGACCGACAAGAAATCTTTGACCTTCGCTGGACCTCGCGCATGGACAACCCAAGAGGTAATTTTCCTTTGTGTAGGAAGGAACACGGTCAAGTGCGCTGTGAGTCTCTTGGCTAGCAGTGTTAGCAACGGGATATGGCACACAGGAAATGATCACATAATATCTTCGTCATTTTGGGAGTAGCCTGGTGTGCGCTGAATGAAGCTGACTGTAAACACCTGTCCGGGCTCCTCTCAGGTGATCAGTCTGTGCGAGAGGCTTGCAGGCCAAGATGCTAAGGTGACAACGGTTCCAGTCGGTGTGTTAAAAGCTACTAGAATTCTCACAAGGCTGTTCCAGTGGACGACAGACGTTGCCGACCGTCTAGCCTTCTCAGAGGTTAGTGCTACACTTGTCTCTTCCTTCTTTGAAACCATGTTATGTACATCTAAGTTAGAGAAATGTGAAGTTTATGCTCGTTGATGGAATTTCCTGTCGTTGATGGACTACTGGACCTGATGTAGTGGAATTTATAGGTCAAACTTCCACAGCCCAGTGCTCATCTTGGCGGTTCTGGCATCTTAGTCCGACAGTCACGAATCTGTGGTGAACCCTTTGTCTTCAGGTTACTGAGACACATGATTTTCTGCTTTGTTGAATCCAGGTGCTTACAAGTGATGTTGTATTTTCCGCACCAATGACCGAAATCTATGGAATGTTGGGTGTTGACCCTAAGGACACGACCACTCTTGAGCTTTACCTGCAAGAGTACTATTCTCAAATTTTGAAGAAGTTGAAGGATTTGAAGGCTTCATCGAAGCAGGGCGACTACTATCTGTAAATGTTTTGGGTGTTTGGAAGCTCAATTCACTTTGTAGTCTAGTAGGAAACTTCTGGGACAGTAGCAGTACCCATACCAGGAATGCTTGATAGGAAGTAGTGACTTTTCAAATTCATTCTGTTCATATGAAGATTCCATACTTGGTGTCGTAGGGAGGATTCATTGTTTGAGTTAGAATCACTGCAAATCCATGTGTACCATGTATTGTAGAAACGTTGCGTAGTTTTGTTCCCCGATATCCAATTGTAACATGGAGAGGAGATTGTTATAGTGGAAATGGAGCTGCGAATTTGGCTTCAAGTTAAAGTGTTATTAATTTCCGAAGAAGTCTAGTGCGAAAACCGCTTGCGGAATTTTTGTCGCAATATTGGAAAAATTATGTTGACATTCAACTTCACATCTCGCATACAGATATTTTCGGATTGTTACATCTCACGAGCCTTGATGATATGACCAAATTACGTTATTGTACCGTGTTAAGTGGACGCTCTTACATTCCCATCGTACGCTATTTAATGTCTGCTTTGCCCAAATACTGACGCTTTGTCCAGGTTATCCCCATGGTCAAAGGGGGCCCCCCTTGACCATAGGGATAATGCCATTCATAGTCTTGCACGTGAGGCCGTATGATTAGCATAGACCAAAGGATAACTTCTAGAATGGGACTTTCCTATCGGGAGAGTACGTACTTTAAGTTCGTTCTGCCATTCGTCTCTCGAGGAGGTTTACTTGTCGCACTTCACATCACTGAAAACTTTAAGAGAAAACAGACAAACCTGTCCAAGCAGATGCGTTTGACTTCACCGGGTGTTTCAGATTATGGTCTCCATTCTCTAACGAGATCAGCACAGCACTTCGTATTTCAGTAAGAAAGAAAGTTTGTGATCTAAACTAACTTTCGATGTGTCACCTTCGAACTTTCCATTTGCATTTGAGAAATGGGAGCACCAGCCGTTCGAAGAACGGGGGACCCACTAAGTACCGAGAGCCGACAGTGCCGAGAGTGCATGTGGAGCCGAAAACGTGCATATGAAATGACAGCACGAACGTGTGCAAATTGAAATGAATTGCATCTAAGGAAATGGAATTGAAGTGATGTAACATTACGAAGATAAGCAAAAGTAAAGATTTAGAATCTATCGGAAACTAGTATACATCATGTAATAACAAGCAAGACACAACCGATGAAGCATCTGAAATTGAAAGCCGGGGAGGACCATGAAACAGAGAAACATTGAACGAGGAGCAAAAGACAGTTTAGTTGAGGATGGGTGGGGTGGAGCGAAGTGGGAGACGAGTGGATGGTGTCTTTGGTTGGATCGGAGTGAAACTTGAGAGGACTGAGTGCTAAGGACCCAGTTGCTTGCAGAAGTGCCGCTCAAAAATGGTGGCAGTGAGAAGTAAGGAAGCGCTGGAACTTCTGCAGAAGAGGAGAAAGATCCTTGAAGAATAGGAAGAGGCTAGAAATAGCATTAGAGGAGTATGGAAAAACGAGAACCATTGTCTGCGTGAGGTGATGTGAGGGAGAGGACTCTTAAACCGAGTGGGTCCCAATGCAAGCAAGCATCCGTATTATACAAAATACAGAATATGTATTACATAGAAAAACATGCGTATTGTGTAGTGGTAAGCTGTCCTAAGTTCCTCCAAAGTTTAGGTTTCAAAACCACCAAGACTGAGATTTTCCGCAATTTTGATGAATGCTTCACCCCGGAACATGCCTAGTCTGCTGCCACTGCTGAAGTCCAGAATTTCACTTAACATTTACAAATCAGTACCCTGGGGTAAGCAAGTGCACCATCGAACTTGCATCAGGTCATGTCGCTCACCAACATACCAACACTTAGAACAGAGTCAAGAGACTGGACTCAAAAGCTACGTGCTTAGTCAGAAAACCTACTATAAAGTACATCACAGCGGAATGTCGTTTAGACGGGGCGGGAAGAGATGCTTTGCAAGACAACAAGTTTACATGCCCCCGCAAAATGGGTGTAGAAAACACACTACCAGCGTGCAGGATACTAGGTTAAGGCTGTCAGAAACTTATCACACCTCAAGAAGGGATTGTGAGCACTAGAAACAAGAGGCTGATGGCAACTAGAAGAAGCAGCTGACGGATCATTTCATTCATTGAAAAAGCTTCGCGTGATGATTTTTCTTGTCTCACCTGACCCTTTTCCCCTGCTTACAATGTTTCTAAACGACATCACTGAGCCACGAACCTCAGCTGTGAAGACCCGTCTGCGGCCTTGCTTGCAAAGCTCACCTCTAAGTCGAGATCGGATTCCTCCAGAGTGCGGTTTAATATCTACCGTAAACTTGTAGAGCTCAAAGTTGGAGCGTCATCTGTACAGCTAGATATCAGAGTCTCAAATTCACTTGCAGAAGACTTGTTAAAAAGTGGGATACCCAGGTTCTGTGCTCTCATAACCTCCACATAATTCCGCGCCGCTGTAAGCTGGAGGCAAAGGCAAAACTGGGATTCTATCGCTTTCCATTTTATATCGCATCCAGGAAATCAATTAAATAGGTGACTTACAACGCAGAATGGAGTGAAGTAAGAGCCTACCTCAAATTCCTGCCGGCTCAACTCGACTGCCACGATGACTCCCCAATTCTTTGGTGGTGCATATACTTTCGCGCATATCTTCGTTTTCCAAGTCCGCGTGACCGGTCGCAGAGTAGTAGAGAAAAGGAGGCAGAGTTTCCAGATGCTTTAGATTATGATGTGAACCTGCACTTTCCCCTGTTCTTGTGAGAAATAGTGGATGTGGTAAGAGGGTCACACTAGTTCTCCAACAGAATAATGCAATGATCTTCATCTCCAAAGCATCTGAAAGAACCCTGCTACCGCAGTTCTACGTCATTCACCACACACCACTACATAGGAGTCCAGGTTCGTTATTCGTTACGACGATGCTGTGCTGGCCGGATTCAGGTAGATCTTTTCGTCGAGGACAGACCATGCTTGCAAGTTCCGTATCTGTACCAACTTCTATGCTTCAACGAGAGGGGTACAGAAGTATAAGCCTGAACGTACAGGATATCTTCATATCAAAGTTCGACCGCCATGTTCGCAGCTCAGCCTGTACTTGCATTCCTGATTCTGGCCTGGTCAGGGTGGATGCAAATTTAAAATCTGGGGACGTTGCAGTTACCAAGAGACTGGCTCCCACTTCCTTAACCAAAACCGATTTCCCAAACTTCCCGTTATACAGGGGTTCCAATGAGAAAGAGCAGCAAACTAAGGATCTCGATCAGCATATTCGATTACATTCAACAACCAACAATCAACGAGCACACAGATGGAGCCGACTCATGAGCACTCGTTCGTAATTCAATAAACCCACTCGTCCCAGAATCCAATGCGATAAGCCCATGGATTCGAGTCCAAAAAACACGTAATACAAACATTTAGATAAACTGGTAATTGAATGGCAAACGAAGTTTCTCGATGCAATAACACTGAGTTACTTCAGTGGGGAAGTGAAGGCCAGAGTTCGTAATAACCACGGTAACGAGCCAATCCCCGATCTGACAAGCCGTTTTTTTCAGCACAAAGAAAGCAAGAGAGGCTTCTAACTCACTCACTCATCAGAAACCCAGAAAACTTTCAACTGTGAACGAGAAAAAACTAAACTCATAATCAACGTCCAACTTCAACTGCTCTCACTAAATTCAACAGCAAGAGAGAAAGAGTGAGGATCTTTTCAACCACTTTCGAACAACAGGGAAGAAATGCTCTGAATCCCGAATCGTCCACCGCAATAACAAGACATCCGGGCTCTCAATCATCAACCCAAGAGAAAGAAGGCGCTGCTATGGTGCAGTTCTTAGTCATCAAATCTTCAGTCCAGGATCTTCCTATCTCTATATGAACGAGAGTACTTCTCGGTCCAGATTATTCAAGATTCAACACAGGTCACCTAAGGAAGTCCTTGTTAGAAGTTTATCCTCGAGAGAATATATTTGGAGAATAATAGGTGGCTCTAACCAGAAACTTGAAATGCACAACCATGGTTCACCCCATGCAAACGGTGAGTTTAATTATTCGAGGAGGTTAATACTCGATTGTGTTTCTCTTTTATATTGTGATGAGAGATCTTGAATAGATTGAGAATTCACAAAATTGATTGAAAATGCATCTTCCTTATCCTAAAATAGTTTATAAAGAAGATTTACAAACACAGGAAGCATGGTGATAATGGAGGATTATGACGCCTGTTAACACATCTTTACTTAGACTAATCCAGTTGATTAAATGATTAAGTTCGTGTATACAGGATTGATTTCATTTACTATATGACAATGGTGGAATCTGGAATGAACCAAGTTTGGTGAGAGTGAGGTCGATGTTTTAACCTAGATTAATTAAGTGTGAAAATACACCGTCATAAGAGAGGATTCAAAACTCCAGCAGGTGTCTTGTTAAATTCATGGGGAGTTTTCCAAAATGCCTACTTAAAAAAGTATTCTCCACAATGCCCCACTTAGCTAAAGTTATTACCAGAATCCACTCCTCACATGCCGCACTTCAACTCACGCAGCGTCACAATAGTATCTCCAAATCGATACAAAGAGCAACATAAATTTAAAACGAAAATGGGGCATTTTGGATATTTCTTTTTACGTAGAGCATTTTGGAAAATTCCCTTAAATTCAGTTACAATTAATATTTAACTACAGTATTTATATAACTTTCAAAGATGAACTCTTTTTCTCACCTCATTTTTATTCGTGTTGATATTTCTATGGGGAATTTTCATAAATGGGACATTTTAAAATTTTATTTGAAAAAATGGGCGGATTACAGACTTTATTTGCAAGAATGGACTCATTTCAAAGTTTTGTTTGCAAACATGGGCGACTTTGCAGATAGCCACCTGCTCCACCCTTCATTGTACTCTATTGTCTCTGGTTCTCCTATAGAACTCAAAACCTCAATGTCTCTATATCTTTTTGATGCTTTTGAAACGTTAGACACAATGGATGGATTGCGCATGTAGCAGATATGCAACACACAATAGCTTCCCTTGCATGTGGAGTGCAAGAAACTGGATAGGCTTGATGTTCATTGCCCCTTTGCCAAGGCTACATCAAGGGCAAGATCAGGGCCCACTTGCAACTTTAACGTGACAACATACATACATAAGGATGGCCTCATACACTTTTTGCACCATGGCATCTTACACTTCTATATCAGCTTTGTCTACTTTGGCAGATCCTCTGCTGGTGCACTGCAAATCCTTCCCATCGGGTGATGTGCGCATAGAGGTTTGTGCTCAACACGAACATACTGCCACCTACTCTATGGCATGAGGAGCTTTAAATTAGTGCAAGACAAATGGATTGGAAAATGACCACTCCTTCATGCTGTTAGAGTGTATTTTTGTCTGAATTCACTCAAAAGAACCGTAGAGCAATGTTTGCATATGAGAGAAATGCCAAGAGTGATGTAGAGTGGTAGTTTATATGTCCTCCATCATAGAAATTGGCATTTTGTCAACCAATGGTCATTGCAGATGCATGCCACTTACACTCAAGATATGGTATTGTGGCAATGTTTGCTTGCGCTCATGATGACAAATATCATATTGTTCCACTTTGCACTTGCATTGCACCTATCAAGAATGAAGCAAATTGTGCACTTTTCCTTTAGAAATTGAGAGCTACGATTTTAGAGGTTGAGCATCCAAACATCATTCTCATGCATGATCATGAAAAATGCTTTCATAACATGCAACGTACTGTCTTGCCAAAATCTCATAAATCAATTTGTACATATCACCTAAAAAAGAAGGTGAATCTGAGATTTAAGTAAATGTTTAAGTGCAAGATATGGATGGCAATGAAGGCATTGATGATAAGGGAGCATGAAGTAGCAATGCAAGTCATCCACTTGGAAAATTCACTTGCAGGAAACTACTTGATTGGTTGCAACATCATAAAGTGTGCAACATCACACTTTCCAATTGCACGGTATGAAGTGTTGATGTCCAATTTGGCCAAGAGCACCAACTCTTGGCTTGAAAAGCTGCACAATGGCTCATATCTGAACTTTTTCAATAGATGAATATCTTAAGATGCATAGCTAATGTTTTAGAGGCAGAGCTCATATGCACAAGTTGATACAACCATCCCAGAATCCATAATGCAACGCTTAAATGAAGTGAAATGCAAGAGCCAACAATATCAAGTGGTACAATTCTTACTTCTTGGTTTTGAGGTAATAAATGCAGCAGATAGAAGCAAAAAATGTTATGGATCTCGAGTCCCAAACATGCAATTGCAAAGCTTTTGAACAATGTCAATTCCTTGCATGCATGCTACTGGTGCAATTGACAAAGTAAGGCTTGCATCAACATCTTTTATGGCAAGCTCCTACCGAATGATTGCTTTGCAATTTCCTCATAATAAGTCGATGATGCCTATTTTGTGTAATGACCTTCCCTCTGATGGTGTGTCCAAACTGCCCAACATTACACAAAAGGCCGGCAAGTTAAAATCAAAAAGGCTACAATCAAGGAGCAAAGTCAGCATGGAAGACTAGTGTACTTGTGGCCAATGTGGGATTAAGGGCCACAACAAAGCAACGTGCAGCCAACCAAATTTGATGGCAAGTTGCGTTCATTGATTGCAACAAGATGCACATGGCATGCCTACAATGCCACAAGTGCATGTGCTGCCTCTTGCTGGTGAAATTCAAGGCGTTGAGGATATGCCCATTGCAATGGAAGGTAAGCTCAAGTGCGCCTATTGTGGTTTGCAAGAAATGCGGACACAGTCATTACGCCAAGACGCCTTGTCACATGGAGCAACCAGAATAGTATATAAAGATGCACATAGTGTGAATAATATGCATTGGGTCATGAGGTTGAGGTTAGCTTTGTGGATATTTTTTTAATCACGATCTGCCCATTTTTGCAAATAAAATTTTTAAATAGCCCATTTATGAAATTCCCCTATTTCTATTATAAATTTCAACACATGATTAGACAGTACAAACCAAATACATTCTTTGCTAGATTTTTAATCAATCCTGATTTTTAGCAATACTGGACTCACGTTGGCCTTAAATTTTGTGGTTTTTCTTCCAGATAGTAATATTACATTCTCTTCAGTTGGAATGTATCGTTCAAAATAAAATTTGGATTCGTATCAAAGAATGATGTCTAAGTTCATTTGGTTGAAGAAGTTATTTTATATAGGTCAGGTCAACATTTCAAGACACTATAACATCTTGGAATTTACTTTACATTGGATTTTACGAATGTTACATTTAATATTAGTGATCTTTCCTTCTTACCTTGCACTAGATTAAATTTTATACTCTTAATATGTATATCTGTATCTATAATATCTATAATCAAATAAAAATCTTCAAGTGGAATTCACACAACTTATAATTAATAGTTACACATTATAGAACTGAGTGATTATGCACACTAGATGCATTCTGGTCAAAATTCAAGGTAACATGAATGTGAACTATGTACTTTCTACAACATACTCTTCAAAAACCTCAAGATCTTAACCGTAAGATGACGCTCATTATACCTATCACAAATCTATTGAGGGTTTGATGCAATCTATTTCTTGTGACTTTAGAAATAGTTGCTCTTAGTTATAACTTACTCATGAAGACAAAATCAAACAAAGTTAACTTAGATAGATCCGATATTTACTAATTTTGCTTTAATTTGTAACAACATATGTTCTGAGAAACTATCTATCGGTCTTAGCATCTCAAAGTTTTAGAACGTGAAATTTAAACTTTACCAAGAATTAAGTTTATATAGACTCATGTATAAATAATAGAACGTTGAATCATCTTGTATTCGAATTATATTCATTAATATCCTGATCATTATCAAGGATCACTATGAATATAAGGTTGATTGGATCTTGGCCAAGTATATGGTTGATCATGGTAATATCATATAATAACAGTATGGAACATCAAATTCTTTACATCAAACAGTTCATAAAGTTATGTGGGACAAAATTAAAGTACATAAGAAAGCATGTTGTAGTACAGGAATTCACTATTGTGATTGAGCAAAATCCTATTACAAGTTATCGGAACAAACTTTCAAAAGTAATACTATAAGATACTTTGGAAAATAGTGCTAAATTTTTATATGAATTATTTAGAACAAGTATCTTTATAAGGACAAGTTATCTTTAAGAGAACTTTTGACCTTCTTATAGACTTAGATTGTAAAGTATCTTATAAGAACCTTCTTAAAATTAGGTAACCTGGCATAGAAGTTATCAATTAGCTTCCATAGGAATTTAAGTTTGTATGTATCTCACACATAAATATTTTTTGAATTCAAAGTATCTTTCATGTAGTTCTTTAGTTCGTGTTCCATCTCTGCTGTTCTATCTTTCTTACTTATTCTTTTGGAATTTGGTTTCCACACATGAGATGAATGCATAATTACACACTTTGTACGGATATGAGGCAAAATATCCAATAGATTCTTGGGAAATTTATGGAAATACCACCAACAAGTTGTAAAATTGCAGAAGTACCCATAATAAATGATGTTTTACAAAAATTCTTGGTTGGTTTAAGGCCAAGTGTGGGGTGGCTGGGCACGCTTCAACATTCATGCATATGCTCTCTCAAGGTATTTTCCATGATCCCAAGGCCTGATCTGGTCCCACCCTTGGCCCCAAACCAACCAAGGGTATTTTTATAATTAATAGTTTGTCAAGGGTACTTCTACAATTTTATAACTTGTTGGGAGCATTTGTGTAAATTTCACTAGATTCTTTAGTTCATGGTTTCCATCTTGGTAATTGAAGCATTCAAAAGCTGACTTAGTTAGCAAAAATTTACCAAAATGTATATACATTTATGAATTACTTGATCAGAATGCTAGATGATAAGGTTTTGGAATATTTTTAAGAGTGTGACAATATTTTTATGTTCATTTTTTTTGGCATAGGAAGTGGAGTTATGGAGCTTGATAAGTATTGCAATTCTTAAATTTAACAATGTCTTTGATAACTTTTGATATGTAAGTTCTTGGTTTTGATAGCGAAAGTATCAGTTATATCCCTTAAAGTGACATCCATAATAAGGTTCGTATAAAAACAAAGATTCCATAGTAAGATACATAAATAAAAGCTATGCATAGTGTTGTTGAAATTAAATTACAGATATTGAGACATGGACTTTGTCAGTTGCAAAACCAATCTTTTAGTCTAATCTTGTAGATTTGTGGTACTCTTTCATCTACCATACATACCTTTGAAGGACCTATATCACATATTTCATAAGTAGGTTACTTTGTGTGTTATATTGGTTAGTTTGCAAAGATAGGAATGAGCTGTTATTTCTCTTGGGCTTTTAGCCTTTATTTTTTGGGCCTTGGGCTCGTGTTCTACATCTACAATGCTTTGTGCTCTTGTGTTCCCTTTTTCTTTTTTTCCCATTGGGGTATATTATTTGGTTTCTTGGCCTTTCAAAATGCAAGGAGGGAGGAAGAAGTAAATGATCACCATATATAATCAAATAATGTAGTTTGGATTAAACAATCTTGTAGAAGATCACCTATATATGTTATAACATTAGCTAGATATATTATCTAGAGGTGGAAATTGGCTTGATAACATATGGAAAGATGTTTTTATGATGGACTAAGTAGATAAGATAAGGTGTCACCAAAAGACTAATTCCACTAATAGTGTAATACCAAGAGCTAGTCATATCATCTAAATGTGAAATTTGGTTTGGTAACATCTGGAATGATGTTATACATGATGATCAAAATAGATCAGATAGAAGTATCACCAAAAGAGTACTTCTACTAATAAGGCAAAAACCAAAATAGACTTGAAAACCTTAGAACCAATAGCTAGACATATGATTTAAAGGTGAGAATTGGTTTGGTAACATCTGGATAGATGTTATATATGATGGAAAAAACAGATAAAAATTAGATATCATCAAATGTGATCTTCTACGAATAGAGTAGGAATCTAAATATGTTTGAAATCTTTGAAAGCAATTTCGGAGACCTAACGGATGAATTAGGCCTAAAAAATGTGCAGATTCCCCTCCCAACAAATGAAAGATTGGCCTTCCCTCCCCCTTGCTTTGTCTCGTCAAGATATTTATAATGGTACCTCACCCACGTGATTTTGAGATTCCTACAAGAAGATTCCCTAAAAGAGTCCCTCCGCTCAAAGCTTGTTTGACCAACCAGATAGGACCAGGATCGACATGTCACCCATCCAAGTAAATAATCCAAGGGTGGATCTTGCTGACATGTCACCTATCTGTGTGTGTTATCCTATGGTGGAACTTCCTTGGAGGAGATTCTATTGTCTATATAATAAAGAGAAGGTGCTCCTTTGGTGCATCGGATGATTGAGTGTGAAATCTGTATTTTCTTTCTTCTCTTGTCCTCGGAGTATTACAAATAGTGCAAGAGTCTAAATACCTTGAAAACTTTATAGTCAATTTTGGAGGCCTAAATGGATGGATTAGGCCTCAAAAATATATAAATGCACTCCCCTAAGAGAAGAGTCTTCCTTCCTCTCCCGCTATTTGTCTTCTTGAGAGCTTCCCAATGGTACCTCACCCATAAGCCTCTTATAAGAAGATTCCCTTTAGTCAAACTTGTTTGACCAACCAGATAGGTCAAGGACCAACATGTCACCCATCCATACAACTAATCTAAGGGTGGAGCTTGCTGACATGTCACCAACCCATGTATCTGATCCAAGGGTGTAGTTTCTTTTGAGTGGATTCTCTTAGTTATATAATAAAGACAAGGTGCTCCTTTGGGACATTGGAATTTGCATACCCAAAGCTTTTTCTTTCCTATGTTTCTCTTAATGGTTCTCTTGTACTCAAAACATTACATTATACAAGAAAAACATGATGTACTTCTATTTTGAGCAAGTGGATTGAAACTTTGATAAATTTGGAGTTTTAGTGCATTGAATGATGCATATCTTCATACCATATTCACCATGATGCTATACTATTGATATATTTCACTATCTAGTATAATTTTAATTTTGTACAAATATCTTCAAGAGAAAAATTTAGTTACAATCCAACCCATATTAAACCATCATCTTTTTTGGTAGTACTAATGTATTGTATTCATGCTTAGGTAGTAGGTAGTGTATCAAAACAAAAAACTCTCTATTAATACACATCTACCCAACTTAGGTTTTTGATATACTCTAAATATATTGATACTATACACATAATATTTCTTGTAGAATCAAACATTTGATAGTTTATGATAAATTTCATGAATAATTTATAAGATAATTATATGTGATCAATTATAATTTATTTCTTTACTTGTTCCTCATATTTTTATTTATTATATTATAAATATTTTTCAGTATCAAAATCACATATCATGTCAATAACAAGGAGAAATATATATATATATATATATATATATATATATATATATATATATATATATATATATATATATATATATGTACACCTCCTTCGTTTACCTTAGCCTTTTATATACATAATACATAAAGACTATGTTCGCTCAACTTGACTCCAACTGAACCAATCAAAATAACAAAATAAGGGCTAGATGTAATTTTGTAATGTATATGGAAAAGTAGATATTCAAGTGATCATCAATAATCAAAATACACAAATAGATCATCCCATCTACGGAGTGTTTAGACAATTGCCAAAATTTGAAGATCAATACAAAGAAATCCTTTCAAAAAGAGAGAAGTGAAACTGGAAAACACCAAGGATGGGAAGGCCTCATCCATCCAGACAAGGGTGAGACAAAAGAGGTAATGGGGCTAAGCCCCAAAAGTAACAAAAATATGCACTAGTGCACCTAAGATATCCGAGCTATATACATCATAAGGTCTACAAGACTCACATAGTGTGATTGCTCTTGGATTGCACCAACCATGCTCTCTATAGACCAATGGACACATGTTGTCTAAAATATACTACAAAGTATGAGAGTGAGAACGATACCTCTTATTCATAATATGATATACTCTCATGCAATCCTTATAAAATATGTCTAATATTGTATCCATAGCTCCATCTAACTCCAAAGGCTAGAGGAACAAAAAGGTGACCTCTATGCATACCCTTCCACTTAGAGACTTTGCACTCGCCACCCAACCAAGGGATGAGTAATCACTCCCTCGCTCCATCTAACTCAAAAGGCTAGAAGAACAAAAAGGTGACCTCTATGCATACCCCTATACTTGGAGATTTTGCACTCGCCACCCAACCAAGGAATGAGTAATCACTCCCTCCAAAACTGCATCAAGCAAGTTGTCCGCATCCACAACACCGCTATTATTACTTGGCACCTGATCATCTGGGACGGACTAAGTATAAGTCTGCACAAATAAATCCTTTTGATCCCGTGTAAACCAAGTATAAGTCATCCGTAAGTATAAATCCTTTTGATAGTTAAACAGAAATAACGTAGCGAACTTTAGTATTTAGCACAAAACTATCGATTGACGCAATTAATCAAGGTAGCCAACGGAAAGCAATAAAGACTGTAAGAATAAGCAAGAATCCGTGTAAAAAAGACCTCTTACAATGCGTAATGAGTACTGAAAATCAATCAAGTACCATATTTCTGAATTTTGTCAAAAGAACCATTCCCTATGTTTAAATCTTTGTCTCATCCGTTTTCTTTTATAGTTAATGATAAATAGGCTTCAATTCTCATACTCTTTTGGATATCCCACACAATCAATCCGCACTCAGAAATGAACGGATCACCAAACTTTTGATGAAATTTCAAAATCTGGTGTACATTGGTAACTAACAATCTCAGGTATACTTTATGATTATTGACAGAGACTTATCATGATTTACGAAGCACCATTTACAATACTCATTAATTCGTTTACAGAATAACTATAAAAGATTTGACGGGGTGCTCATAGGACACGCTCTAAATCATAAAATAATTAGGATCGAAACTCCGGTTGCGGTTGAACCCTGAATTGTCATCTAACAACTATGGATCGTGTTGTCAGTTCTCATCTCTTAGTTCAGTATGTCGTTCATAGAAGTTCATACTTATCAAAGACCATAATACACACAATTGATTCCACCTATGTCATGAACCCACCATGGATATTCTGATATGTACATGAGCATAACAAAATGTACAAAACTTGAATAGAATCTACATACCCATAGGGTGTGGAGACGATTTTCTTCACTGTTTAAACTTTCCCACTAAAGAAATACGAAGCAACTCGGTTTTATTAGTGTAACTGTACCTACAGATGATCTTTGCGTCAATGTATCTAGCTATATGCTTGAGGCCAGAACAAGGAATGGAAAGTACAGTCGATGACCCAACAAGACTTTGAGGCCCCCTAATGCAGTAGAGTTTACTTTGCAATAGATTGTTTCGTCTATATGTATGGAATTCAGAAAACAGCACATGAGGTCGAGCGATTACAATCTCTTTCGATGTCAAAGCTTTGCGCCAACTTCTTTTCTTTGAATGTCTGGTAGAGTGGGAGTTCTTTAAGTCTTGCAACTGTCTACTACTGCTTGCTGAGAATCTCTAGAGGTCAAAACTGGAAACAATCATCAGAATGCGGATTTTTAGATTGCGGAATTGCTCTCAGACCCATCCTGGTCTTCCGACTGTTTGATGTCGATCTAGAAGGTGCAGGTGCTGTTACAACATTGTGTATAGTTCAACCTGTAGAAATGCAGGCGACTCTTAACCGAAGGTTAGGATCAGCGGGATTATCTTCTTCACAATTTCAACATGGAGTTAGGAGTAGACATTTCAGAATTCGAGGATGCAAAAGGATTTCAGTATCGACGGAATTTGTGGGTTCAACGAAAGTATGTGGCCTATCACTGTATCCCTCATCTTTAAGCTCAGCGAGATGGAGACAAAGTACACGAAGACTAGGTGCCGTAGATTCCGTAAGGAGCGGACCCATAAAGCCTGAGAAGCCAAAGCGATCATCAGAGAAGGAATGGAAGAGCATCCCTAGCACGATTTACCGTCCCTTTCATTTTCCAGATGTAGAGGAATACGTAAGGGGTCTTAATCCTCAGCAAAGGATTTTGCACGGTGCAGCATTTCTGGCAGTGCTTGGAGGAATAGCTTGGGGTAGAAATATTGGAGTGACGGGCTTAGTCGATGGCACTGAACCGATTTTTGTTGCGGGTGCCCGGCAAATGACTGCCACCGGTGATTATCTCACACCACAGTTCAATGGTTTAGCTGTCTTGGACAAACCAGTTTTGGCCTACTGGGTCATGGCTCTCTCGGCTAAGATTTTTGGCGACATTGTGTGGGCTTATCGACTGCCCTCATGCTTGTTTGCGACGGGGCTTCTCACAGGTCTTTTTATAACAGTTTCACGTTTTGGTCTGCTTCTATCGACAGATACAGATACAGAGGCAAAAGCTGGAGATTTGATACTTGGAAAAGAGAATCATTTTTTAGCAGCCATTATCACTGCTGCTGCATTCGCCTTGAATCTTCATGTAATTGCCTGGGGCAGTACAGCTCTTCCTGATATGCTTCTTACTGCAAACATTGGAGCAGCACTGCTCTGCTTCTTCTGGGGTTATGCTGGGAGTGAAAACACTCAGAAGAGTTATCTCTTGTCAGCAGCCTTCCTTGGACTTGCTTTTCTATCAGGAGGGCCTGTTGGTGTCCTGTTTCCTGTTTGTGTCTGTGTCTCTTTCTTGCTCTTTACTGGAGAGCTGAAGAGCGTTTTTGTGGACGAGATTCCGAAACTGATGGGAATATCGATTATGATGTTTATCAACCTCCCGTGGTACGGGGCGATGTATTCAAGACATGGTTCCGTGTTCCTGAAATCCCTTTTTGGTTCTAGCTATATCAAGCCGTTTATTGAAACCATGAACCAGCACAAGGTGCAACCCTGGTGGTGTGGTTTCGCTGTCTTAGCAGTAATGTATTTTCCATGGTCTTTATCCCTTCCATCAGCCCTCATGAAGGCAAATCCATGGAAGGATATTACCATCTGGAAGGAGAGTACCAGAAGCAGTAAGCTTTTGCTGTTCGCTGGAGCATGGCTCGTCGCTGGCTTTACTCTATTTCTCTTCTCTCCAACTCAGCTGCCTTCATACTACCTTCACATAGCCCCAGCAGTTGCTCTTCTTGCTGGTTCCCATCTCTCATTGCCGGCAAGCTGTCATGTCAATGGATTGGCTACTGGGCTTGCCCCAGCACTTTTATACCAGATGCTAGCCGGAGTTTTTTTCCTTCTACCTGGTCTGCTGCAAGATTCTACGTCGCGAAAGGTTGCTGCTATAGGAACTCATCTGGGAAAAAAATGCTTCCATCAAATTGCCTTTGTTGTTCTGGCAGCTGCTGGAATGCTGGCTACCAGGACTGAGGAGTATTCCACCGCCTACGGGTCGAAGCAAATGTCTCCAGAAGAAAGAGTTCCTGGGGGTTCCACACAATCGTCCCAAGTCTCAACGCTACTGCCACTTTGGATCCTGCATACGATGACTATGCTTGCCCTGTTGGGTTTGTTTGTCACCCCAAGTTATCACGTTGTGGACAGTATTATGCAAGCCCCAGTAAGAAATCTTGCAGTAAGAGCGGCTCAACTGCATGAACCAGGGGAGGAATTGATCATGGTTGGAGATCGGATGCCCAGTGTTGTTTATTACAGTCAGCTTCGAACAGCATTTTACGATAGCGCGGTGGAAGTTGTAGACGGTTTGAAAGATTCTTCAGAAAAGATGGAATCTGTTCTAGTCATTTGTGAAGACCTGGGAGAAAGCTCCTTCGAATATGTTGATTTAGATCAGAAAGAAGGATTTCGTTTGACAAGAGTGAGAGTATCAGAGGAGGATGTCAAAACTCAGGGAAGGGTGACGTAACACTCTGTTTATCACAGATTTACAACTGGTAAGTTGACCTCGAGAAGCATGAAGGTATGTACGACTATTCGCGTGTCATTGCATGGAAATATGGACCTAAATTGATATGTGTGAGTGTTCAACATACCAGCAGTGCAAGACTGCAACTGAAGAAGTTTCCATCTAATTCACGTCAACTTTGGTAACTAAGTGACTGCAACATGTGCTAAGAGCCTTGGTTCCGAGGACCATATGGTGGCTGGTTTTATGTCGAGGGAGAAGCTTGAGCAGTGCTTTCACTTCTTAATTCATGGCTATAGAGCTAAGAAGCCATCGCCATGAATATCAACGTGAAAATACAGCACTTGAAAACAACAGGTTACGTCCGAGTAGGAGGACTCATGTAACTTTTCATGTTTATTAGTTCATGGCACTTAAAGATGATACTTCTGTTTATCTGCGAGGAGTTAGTTATGTCAGAGCTCTAAGAATATAGGGTGCCCTTTCACAGCAAGACGCGGGCTGGCTTTACGTGAGCTAAAGCGGTCTCTTGATTCCTTTACTTGAGACGGAACGCCTGCCTGAAGTTTGGTTGACCTGAAGTATCTCATTTTATTCTCATGTTCATTCATAGACAGGAGTTTTTTCTTTTTTGGATCATAGGTTCCGTCAAAGTTAAGAGAGTGCAGGCTTGTGATCTGACATTGTAATAAGATACTCAGTTCTTGGAAGTAAAGTGATATGTACAAGTCTCTTCACTCCATCATCAAATAGTATCTGCAGACAAGGTGATTCAAAGTGCTCAGGCTTTACATTTTAGCCATTTCCCTCTCCATGGCCAAGCTCGATACAGAATCTTGAGCCTCTTCCAATAATTGCAGTGAATTAAGTGCCTCTGTAAGCGGCCACATCACTTAGAGATAGAAAGAATTCATAAAATTATTATTACTTAAGATAGAAATTTTGAACGACTCATGCCAGATACTTCAAAGTCTCAATATTTTATATCTTGATCGAATTCTGGAAAGCCAGCATGCAAGTCCATCTCTGTCGGTGGATACGAGTGTCCATCACTTGAAATAGACAGATGTAATGAATGCGGCTGCAACTGTCCTCACGTATGCCTATTCTTTGATGATTATCCAAATCTACATCGCTCAAGCTGGTTCAGGGATGGAACAAGTTCCATGCCAGAACTGCTGGGGTGATTTAGAAGTGATAAACATGGAGAAGATATCTTGCCAAAACAGCTCGGTGAATCCCTCATTAATCCGCTTTCGGCCGGAGCGTATGAGAATCGATACAGCACATTAGTGGATGATATGAGTTTCTCTCTTCAGAATAGTAGTGAAGAACAGAGAGAATGACAGATGATGCTGCATCTTCAAGAGGACCTCTCCAATCAACTACCTAGTCACTATTCTATCCCACTCTGCAGGTATGGATGCTGCTGCAGTTTATATGAGACATCCATTCAAACAAGTACAAAGTGCATTTACGTTTATAGCAGCGTCACATATGGACTTCTTATATTCCAATAGACGGTGGCAGTCATGGTTTCTAGACTATCATGAGCAATGTTTTTAATCATGGGTGGGTCATCTGAAATGGCCGACTTAAAAGGCGCTACTTCAAGTCAACATTATAACAGTGTGCAAAACCAAATGTCATTTCATAGTCAAAGTATCAGTCACTAAGGCCTGTATCAAGCACAATATGGTATTCTTATACAGAACACCGGCATTTATGTCAACTTATCAAGTCACGGTGGGGTGATATTGCCCTTTCTGTCGACATATGAAGTCGACCTAGTAGTCAAAATTCGTAGAATCAGTACCACAAGATGTCTAGCGAAAATGATGTCGTTAAGGATGTCGAGGATTATACAGTAATGGAGATAGAAGCCTTTTTCTTCTAAGGTCAAGAAAGTAGTAACTAATATTTAGTACTATTTATTGTATTATGTATTTATTTCACTAGTATTATTTGTTGTATGATAGCTTATCGATAGGATGATATATGATATGTTTGATTCTTGCACTCAAGGTGGTTCCGAAAGTGCAGTAGTTATGTATTTGTTGTATTTGGCATTTTAGCTATTTCATTCCTAATGAAGTATAGATTGCAAATATGCAATTACATTGGGATATGATAGTACTTGCTTCTTTATCTTTGAACACTATAAAGCATATCACATATTTAGAATAGATTGTTATCTCGAGTTAGAGGGACCTAACTGTTAGCTAGAAGTAATTATGGTACCTTAGAGTTTGTGCATGACTTTGTATATAAATTTGGCTTTTATAGTGTATGACATTGACAAGGATATCTATTCTATAACAATGTATATATGCACATTAACTATCACATCATTTGTAACGCTTCAGCTAGCTCACTAAGTTGTTTTGAGTGTTTATCTTGGTGATCACAATTGTCTCAAGGCCACTCATGGATTGTTTAGTGGTGGATATTAATATTATTAGGGTTTTTCTTTGCACCATTGGAACCACTATAAGACCATCAATATTGTTGGATGTGTCCTTAGGGCTAGACTCCTCGGTCTCTACAGCGTGAGATATACCTTAAATTGGAACTTAAGACAATGCACTTATTTTGGGTTTAGCCTCTTAAGCTCCCAGTCATGGTGGATAGGAACGGTGAGTGTAACTTGCATCCTTTATGCTAGAGTAATTTTGTCTCAAGGAGTTACTCAAGTGCTTGTTGGAGAGTATATTGAGATAATTTATTTGTTTATGGTATTTTAGAGGTTGTGTATGACTTCTTATAGAGGAGTGTTTCTATTGTGTATGATACGATGTATTTTATGTAGTCATGTATATATGCACAACAAGTTGTATTCTAGTTTTTGACTTGCTATTTATCAATCTAGTTGCACTAATAGGTGTTCACCCTTTACAAACAGAACTTTACTTTCGTTCATGAATTTTATTTTATCATGATCATATCTTTCATTTCTCATGTAATTGTTTTGCACATATTATATACTCATGTATATATTATTTTATTTTTATCTTAGATGAATTATAACTTGCAATATTTTTATCTACCCTGAATGGAATTTAGCTATTTTAAATTTCTATCATATAACTTTATAAATAATTACAGAATAAATATAATAAATTATGAATATACTAAGTAAATAATTTATATATTAAAAATTATAATTTAAAATAATAAATAAATAAATAAATTCAAATTATGAGTCAGCTATAATCTAAAAAGGTTGAATATAATATTACTAAATATAATTATGATGAGTTCTAATCTTCCAAGGAGAATTTTAATTTAAAATTTTAAAAATTTGATGATATTCCTTTTTACCACTTTCTCAAGATAAGCTAATTACTTAGATAAGCCAGTTTGTTATAAAATATAATAACTATATAATAAACTATAGTTTACCATTTAAATTTATCTTAAATTATAAATATATTATACTTAGATAAAAATTGAAAATTAGACACAATTAATAAGAATTGATCAACCAAGGTAAGAGCTAATAGAATTTGAGCAAAATGACCATACTGAAGCACACTTTAATCTTGTTGTTTATCATTTATGTCTTATTTATCCATCCGAGTAGATTAACTAAAAGATGGTTAGTTTTCACTATCTTTGGTTGGTGAAAACTAAATTTAGAGTTCTCATTAGTCAAGGAGATTAGCTAACAAACTAGTTAAATAAAACTTGTGATTGAAGTTAAGCAAGAATTGTAAAGGAAGTCAAAAGTAACTTGTGAATGAAGCTATGCATGGTTGGAGTTGTCATATATATCAGATCATATATGCCATATATGGATGATGATTGGACTTTGTGGTTGCATTCTTGTATACAAGGAAGGGAAAGTGATCCTTACAGATAGCTTGCCTTTGGAGATGGTTTTAGAGAAGTCTTCATGTATGCATAAGTTATGATGGTTGCAAAAGAGTTCCTTTTCTAAGAAAGTGGATAACCACTCTTTCAAGAATAGTAAACCCACAAATCCTTGAAAGAGTGAGTAAGTGATATATCTTTGGTGTTGAAGAAAGTAGTAAACCCCAAGCCCTTGAAAGAGTGAGTAAGTGACATATCTTTGATGTTGAAGAAAGTAGAGAGACTCGCTATAGAGGTTTGTTGTGGCATTGAGCTACAAGTAGAATAAAGGAAAGAGCATATAAAAGAGTAAGTAGAATGTGAGATTTCAACGTTGGACTTTGAGTTGAGATTTGATAGGAAATATAAGAAGATGAAGTTTAATATATGATAAGGAGTGCTCCTTGTTCTAAACTTTCCTCTCATAAAAGATGCTTACATTTCAATCTATACGTAGATAAGCATATCTTGAGATCATATTTAATGCACATATTTAGCAAGAATTTCATAATCCAAGTTTTGGAGTCTCTTAACTTATTTACTTTTATTATGTGTAAAAAGTAGCATGAAAGGATTAATTTATCTAAAAATTTGATGAAAAGAAGTATTATGAGATTTTCTATTTCTATTTACCTTTGGTACTACTTGCAATTTATGTGAAGATAAATCAATTAAAATTGCCACACTACAATACTTCCAACTAGAGAAGTAGAAAATGGAAACTCTTACCATCTACCCATACAAAGCTTGTTCAAAGGTATGGAGGAGTGATTGCCTCAACTCTAGAAGAGAGCAAAGGTAACACCTAGCAATTTACACAAGAATTCCTGAGCAAGAAGGCTGAATGAGTACATTTAATTGAATAATTACCTCATCATCAAACATCTAACAAAATTGATGGATGGAAAATATGGCATATTTGCAAGCTCAAGCAATGTAATATGCTTGACCATAACTTTTGTAGAAGATTACAAAGGATTTTAAAGTTGAACCATAGCATTAGAACCAAAAATTAGCATACTAAAGATATGACTCTATTGCATGGAGATCCATTTGTCTTATCAAGCACTTTTGTATAGGGTGCAAGTATGTTTGCTTGAACATTCTTACTTGGCTCCAAGGTGATGAAAAATAATTGACTTCCCAAGGTCAAAAAGGTTATGAATTTTAGTGGAACAAGGTTTGATTAGAATTCTAAAAGATGTGGATTTAGTTGAGGTGGGTCCTATGAAGCTAGAGAACTTAGTTCAAAAGAGAAAAATCTATGAGTACATTCAAGAACTTGCACTTTTCAATAAGGATTGGGGATATGATAGAGAAAAGGTATTCAATATGTTCAAGAAGAGATTGAAGAATAAAATTAGAAGAGATGTACTCATAAGCAAACCAAAGATAGTCAATGAGTCTATTTCATTAAACCAGAGAATTTCTTGTTCTTTGTCTATATAGGAGGAAATTATAAAATATTTATCAAGTAGCACTAGATCTATAGGGGTAAGGAACACTAATGCTATTTATTGATCCAACCAACATATTGAAAAATTAGCCAATATCAAGATGAAGAAGAAGCCATGGTACCTTAGAAGTATTAACTAACAAAACAAAGTTGTGAAAAATTAATACTAATAGAACTAGGAGATACTAGAATTATAGAAGATTTAGGCACTTCATACTAGAATATTTCATTTGATTATAATAATACCTAAGTTGCAAACCTCTCACTAATGTGCATGGAGATGAAAGGAGCATGATGTGGAGAATGTGAAAGATAAATGTGAGGATTGGGAAACTAAAAACACCAATGACTTGGCCTCATGGTATTATTAGTTTTACCAAAATGAGAAAAGTAAAAGAGAGAAGAAAACCTTAAGTGGAAGTTAAAGGATTGAACAAGAAGGAAACACCAAACATTGTCATGGATAGAGACAAACAAGGAAGTTATCTTTTATAGTCAATCATTATAAAGCTAGGATTAATGCTAGGGAAGAATGATAGTGAGGAGATAGAGTTTCCAAGCAAGTACCTTGAGATAACTAACACTTTGTTTAGAAGTGTAAGTTTGATATGGGCAAGTGCACAAAGAGGCAATTGAATTGCAAGCAATAAACTACCTTGTTATAATGTAATCTTGAGGAAAAATTTGATTGAATAATATAATCCTCAGATGGATTGGCAATAATTGAAAGTGGTGCAATAAGTGCATGGAAAATCTATCAAGATGGAATGAGATCTTGTAGTAAAATTTAGCTTTAGTAAGAAAATTAAGAAATTTTTAATTCATGACAAAAGGTATAACTTTCATAGGATAAATAAGAGATACAATTAAAATCATGGAAAAGTTTGAGATCTTTGAAGAATTGTGAAGTATGATATAGGAATATAAAAATATATTTTGTTAATGATCTATTGATTGATCTACCACTACATCAAAGATTGGATCACAAAATTGAGGTCCTTGTAAGGAATGTGCTACCTTATAGAGAAATATTAGATTTTTTCCCAACAAATTAGAAGCACACAAAGCCTAAGGAGGAAATTTTTTGAGAAAGGATTGATCCAACAAAGCTTATCTTTATCCTTATTTATGCAAAAGAAAGAAAAAAAGTATGAGGATGTGTATTGACTACTATGTATTTATTCAATAAAAGGTAAAAGAAATAAATTTTCTACTTAGAATAAATGACTTGTTTGATTCATTTCACTATGTTAAGTGTTTCATCAAGCTAGATTGATGAAGACAAACAATCAAATCAAATTTTTTTATGAAAGTATCTTAAGTACCACTTTACATACATAATAATGCTATTTTGAATCCATGATGATGCCTTTTGGTCTTCAATAATGCATATGTTACATGTATATGATAAATGAATCATATTTTTTTACTTTTCTTGGATAAAAATATCATTGTGTTCTAGGATGATATTTTGATTCATGATCAAATCTTAAAGTAGCATAAAAACCTCTAGCTTAGGCCTTTAGATTCCATAGGACAATGAGTCATATGCAATAGCTCCAAAATAGATATAAGATTTATTACTTAAGCCATAAAGTAATTATTGAAGGCATTCAAGTCATAAACGAAAAATAAGGTGATCCAAAAGTGTACTTCACTCTAAGATCAAACTCAATTGAAGGGTTTTTAGGACTCACAAACTTGTCTTTCAAATTTATCAAATCTTTTATTAAGCTTACATAAGCCTGAACATCCTTCTTATGAAAGGAAAATATTGGAAATAAAGCACAATATATAAGCTTGCCTTCCAACTTTGAAAGATGCATTATTGGATAAACCTATCTATAAAAATATAGAGTTAAAATAAGAGTAAGTAGCTACTAATGAGTCAGTAGAATTAGTTAAAAATAGCAAAAATAATGTAAGACTATCATAATCTAAGAATGTTAAGAATGTTCTATAAGCATCTAGGAAGCTTCTTGGAAGAATATCTTAGAAGTATCTAGGAAGTTTCTTGGTGAGAAACTTCTAGGAACTTCCCAAGGTTTGAGTAACTTATACACTAAGTTAAATGGCTAGCTTAGCTTGTATGCCACGTAGATTGTTAGCTTGATTTGCACTCCAAGAAAAGTGGCTTCTAGAAGGAACTTTCCTTGGAAACTTCTTGGAATTCTTGTACTTAGCTTCCCTATAAATACCAAAGTCAAAGCACATGCTAGACTTTTAGAGCTTTATGCATTTGAGAGTTCCAATGTGATCTTCCATTCTCCTTTTCTTTCCTCAATCTTTACATAGCTATTAGAGAAAAAGTAGAATGGATGGAATCTATGGACCACCAATTCAATTTCTCTTAGATCATTGGAGCTTTTGTATCTATATGTTACCATAGTACCATTTCCAAGCATTCATCTTTTCTCTCTTTGACCAAGAATTTCAAAATATAATCAGTTTGTACATTGATCCTTCCTATTGTAACATACAAGAATTTCAAAATATGGTCACTTGTACCATTGATCCTTCCTATTGTAACATACAAAGAATTGTGAATGTATTGCATCTATGTGTTAACCTAGATAGCTTCAGATAGATAGTGTGGTAGATTAGTAGTCGTGGTGGCAATGCTCAATCTATTGCTATGCACCAATAGATAGAGCATCTTACTTGAATTTTAGAAGAGAGAGATCATGACCATCAATGACATGAGCAATTAGAGAAAGTAGCATTTCAAGAAGGAGGAGATCAAGTGCAATTTCCAAAACTAAACGTATATGGAGGTAAAAATTTACCAAGAGTAGTAGAGAATTTTGTATTTGACTGTGAACTTTATTTGAAACCACAAATCTTCTAGATGCTCAAAGATGAATCCTCTTGGTTTCAAGTCAATTAGATGGAATAGCAAAATTATGATGGCAATTCTGAGTGGAGCAAACTCAATAGAATTTATTGCTCCAATTTCAAGATGTGAAGACTTCAAGAGTGCAATCATAGAGAGATTCTAACTTGTGACTGATGCACAAGCTCAACTAGAAGAACTGAGGTAGGTTGGTCTATGAGAGTTTACATTTTTCAATTCTAAACACCATGATGTTGATTCTAGACATACAAGAAGGTAAAATTTTGAAACCATGATGTTGATTTTGGACATACAAGAAGGCAAAAACTTTGGATCAATTTAAGATAGGCTTGAAATTGTGCAGCAAATTGGAAGTTACTATACATGAACCCAAACATGTAGAAGAAGCCATAAAAATGGCTAAGCACTTTGATTTCTTGATTGTGACAACTTTGTCTTGACCTCAACCTCCACAAAACTTGTAAACACACCAAGAACAAGTGGATGAGCTGGCATTGATGGAGATTGTTGCCATCCAATGGGGACCTCTTAGCATGGTAAACCAAGAGCAATTATGACAAAATCATGGTTGCTTGCTTCTATTGTTGCCAAATTGGACATCACATTGCTTAATTTCCAAATAGGAATGGATTACCTCAACCAATTGTCCAAATGAAGTTCTTGGAGTGTCATGTTAGAGAAATAAAAATTCCCAATAGGAGATATTGGGCCACTTATTAGGACTTGATTTGTTCCAATGGGATAAAGTGCTCAACCTATGCAAGTTTGATCCACTTACAAGGTATGATGTCCAATTATAATTACAAAACCTTGGTGGGTTGTGGAAGTTTTTGAGAATTACATGTCCATACAATTAGCAAATGAACTAAGTATTCATATACAACTAATAGTAGATAGAAAATTGATGATGGCGGATGGTAGAAAGGGTTTTTCATTGCAAACCTCACAACCTATTGCATTCAAGATTGGGAAAGAGTATTCCAAGTACATGAGATTTGTAGTAATCATTCATTTTGAGTCTCCCTTGGCGTGAACATCATATGGTTCATATTGATTGGGTCTAATGATAAATTCAAATACAACACCAAAGTAAGAATTGCCAATTAGGTTGTTTGGCACCTTTGAGGAAGATGCCTAAGAGGAATCAATCCCAAAATGGGAAGTTTGTCAATATAGCAATTGTAGAGCAAGCCTTAGAGAAAGAGATTCCTATTTTTGTGGTGTGTATCAAAATTATTACACAAGGAGAATATGAGGAGGACAAGAAGCCTTTAGAAAAACAATGGTTTCAAACTCCTATAGAAGTTTGCAGATGCCTTTCAAGATGATCTTTTGAAAGGTTTACACTTTGATTAAGGTATGTCTTCAAGATAGAACTTTTTCCATGTAGTAATCCAATGAGCAGACCAATCTATTGACTCTCACCAAAGGAGTTAGAAGAACTTTGAATAACACTAACCAAGTTATTAGAGAATAATTCATACAACATAGCATATCTCCTTGGGAGCACAAGTACTCTTTATACCAAAGAAGGATGGAGTGCTTCAATTCTATTTTGATTGCTGTAGTTTTAATTAAAAAACTATGAAGAATGTGTACCTCTTGCCTCAAATTGATGATTTGATATATCAATTAAGTGCAACACAATATTTCTCAAAATTGGATCTTCATAGCAACTATCTGCAAATTCTAATTGATGTGGAAGATTAGATAGGTCCATTTCATATTACTCAAATTATTTCTTGGTCACATCCTATCTTCCATATTTCAAAGTTAAAACCTTTTGTTTCTAACCCACATTTATTTCCTATTTGTGTGCAACCTACTTCCTTCTCAAATCTCTATAAATGATACAAAGTTGACCATATCTTTACCCAAAGTGACATCCAACATGGCTTCCAATAAGGAGTATAAGGTCCTCATAAAAGGATACACTCTTCATGACACCACATGGGAACCTCTTCTTTTATCTTTAAAATACACAAAATGCCATACAAGAGTTTGAAGTGTCCATGGTGACAAGGACATCACCAATTAGCATAGGGGAAATATATAATAATATGAAGTTAGCAAAAAAATATAGAGTTAGTAAAAGAATTAGTAGCAAGTAATGAGTTATCAAAATTAGTTTAAAATAGAAAAGAGGAGGTAAAATGAGAATAATCTAAGAATGCTAGAAATGTCCTATAAGCATCTAGGAAACTTCTCAAGAAAATTTCCTAAAAGCATCTAGAAAGGGTTTTGGTGAGAAGCTTTAGTAACTTCTTGAGGTTTGAGTAACTTATACACCAAGTTAACGAGCTAGCTTAGCTTGTGCGCTAAGTAGATGGTTAGCTTGAATTGCACTCCAAGAAAGGCTTCTAAAAAAAACCTTCTTGTGAAGCTTTTTGGGAGTCTTGTACTTAGCTTCCCTATAAATACTAAAGCAAAAGCTCATGCTATGCATTTGGAGTTTCATGCATTTGAGAGTTTCACTGTAATCTTTCATTCACCCATTTCTCTCCTTAGTTTTTTTATATTTTCCATTCTCCTATTTCTTCCCTTATTCTTTTACATTATCTTCAAGTGGTATGATTTCCATAAACTAATCAAGCTTGGTATATACATATCTAGGTCAATACCAAATAGAGTTCTTCAAACTAGTGGGATTCTTCTACAAGAGTAGGAGAATATATGGCACATAATTGCATTCTTCTATCAAGAGTTATTTCCAACAAAGTGAAATTACCACATAACAAAGTGTGAGGAGTTAAGCATTGTATTGGCTACCAATTATTGGAAGCACTATTTGGAAGAAAAGAACTTTATGGGTGAGAGAAACCATTAACTTGTCATATTTTAATATATACAAAGGAGTTTTACACACAAGTTCTATGGATTGTGTAATACCAAGAGCTAGCCATATGATCTAGATGTGAAATTTGGTTTGGTAACATTTGGAATGATGTTATATATAATGGTCAAAATAGATCAGATAGAAGTATCACCAAAAGAGTACTTCTACTATTTTGGTTTCTGCCCTATTAGTAGAAATAAAAAATCTTAGATTTGAAATAAAACCAAAATAAATTTCAAAACCTTAGAACCATTAGCTAGACATATGATTTAAATGTGAGAATTGGTTTGGTAACATCTAGAAGGATGTTATACATGATGTACTAAACAGATCAGAAAGAGGTATCACCAAAAGGAGACATCTACTAATAGAGTAGGAACCAAAATATATTGATCTTTGAAGGCAATTTCAAAGGCCTAAACAGATGAATTAGGCCTCCAAAATGTGCAAATCCCCCCCCCCTCCTAAAAAACTAAGGATAGGCTGGCCTTCCCTCCCCCTTGGTTTTTCTCATCAAGAGTTTTCCAATGGTACCTCACCCAAGTGATTCTAAGCCTCCTACAAGAAGATTCCCTAAAAGATTCTCTTTGGTCAATGCTTGTTTGACCAACCAGATAGGACCAAAACCAGCATGTCACCCATCCAAGTAAGTAATCCAAGGGTAGAGCTTGCTGACATGTCACCTATCTGCGTGCCTAATCCTATGGTGGAGCTTCCTTGGAGGAGATCCTCTTTGTCTATATAATAAAGAGAAGGTGCTCCTTTGAGGCATCGGAGTTTGAGTGTGAAAGTGTGTGTTTCTCATGGTGTAATTCTCTTTGGGTCTCCTATCCTTGAAGTATTACAGATTGAATGGTAATAGAAATTCATCATGAAAGATTTTGTATATGGAGTGGAAGAATACCTTGACCCACATACAAAGAGTAAATACTATGAACAAAGGGGAATTTCATTTTATATGGTAAGAAATATTAGCACAAGCAACCAAAGATGATGAATTAATTTATGAGGTATTTTACCAACCAAGCAACGAAACTTTATGGCTTGTTTCCAAAGAAGGAAGAATTTGGATCCAAACTATCCAAAGTTGTGCATGATGGTTTTGAGTGAATGTTAAACCTCGACATTAGTTGACCATATTAGAGCAAAGAAAACACTAAAAGCACTACAAGATATCTAATTTTCCAAAAGGTGCAAGAACAAGTAGCAATATATAGGAGGAATTATTTGATTTTATCAACCAAATAAAATTAAAAATCAAAAGATTGTAGGTTATAACCTCTATATATATATATATATATATATATATATATATATATATATATATATATATATATATATATATATATATATATATATATATATATATATATATATATATCCTTTAATAACAATGGGAATAACTGACTATGGACGTATTTTATTATATTTTTAGTATATTTACCATATTATTCATATAATATGGTATAATTGATATTAAACCTACAACCAAGAATATTACAAACCTAGAGTTTGCTTGTATCTACAGATGTTATCTTTGCATAGAATGACATCTCCATATAACTCATTGAAAATAAAGGAGTACAATTTACAAGCATGTTTTGAAGAACTTTGTTTTGACTTGGAGGTTCAAAACAAACTTAATTACATCCCATTGCTTATCATTCTCAAAGTTATTTGCAATAAAGAAAACACTATCAAAGATATATTCCAAGCATTTACCTTGAAGGAAAAAGAGACATGGAATACCTTGTCTTGCTTATATACATTGTTACACAACATACATTATTGTCAACATCATACACTATAGAAGCACAACTCACACATAAGTCATGCACAAACTCTAAAGGATCACAATCAATCAATTCATTCTTCCACTTGAATCATGCTAAAATCAAATTTGTACTTGATCTTTCACTCAACAATCTACCAACAATTGTGCACTAATTACAACCAAGCCACACTCACTCTAGCTAAGAGACCCCAAGTGATGCTCATAGGCCTCTATCCACCATAGCCAAGAACTCAAAGGCTCAATTCATACCAAATCGATCTTGATTTCATCTCCTTGGGCTCAAATTGAATACCCATTGTCTCAAATTGACTCAATTCTCATATATTTGGCCAATGCTTCCACGCATAGCCTGCTCCATTTTCAAACTCAAATAGTGCTTTTGCACAAAATCACTCTTAAAGAAATATAAGACCACAATCGAATGTACCAACAATCAACTAGGCTTGGAGATACCACCAGTGCTCTCAATTCCTACCTTGACCTTCACTTCTTTGATGTAATCAATTCATTCTTCCACTCAGATCACACTAAAATCAGTTTTGTAATTGATCCTTTACTCAAGAATCTGCTCACAATTGGGTATTGATTATAATCAAGCCACACCCATTCTAGTTAAGAGACTCTCGATGCTTGTCGGCCTCTATCTACCATAGCCAAGAACTCAAAAGCTCAACATCAAAGAAGTGAGCTCTCAAGAACTACCTTTGAAATTATACTCCTCTACTTGACCTAGGTCTCCAACCCTAATGACACTAGTGATAGCACATCCGACAATGCGATAATGCGATGGTGCAAGTGATGATGGGTCCCACCATGTGATCAATAATCTTCAAATGAAATCCGACCGCCAACAAGTAGTCCATGAGTAACTACCAAAATCTCTATGACTACCAACACTACCACTCCAATGTCCAAGCAGACTAGCTTTGGCACTATAAATGTTGTGACAACCTTACTATCTCTTGTTAAGCTTTTGTATAACTCTCTAAATGCACCAAACAAGGTCTTACTTCTTTGCTTGATGTTGGTGAATATCTCACTATACCACTTTCCTTTACTGTAGTAGAGAAATCATATGACCATAATATAACTTGTCTTCCACTCAAAGTGCATCTTTGGCTATTAAGTCAATGCACCTTGGACTAGGAAGAAGGAAAACCAAACTACATAACACTCTTCCAAAGCTAAAATTTCAATGCACTTCAAGGATTAAGAACTTAATTGGCAAGATAATAGCAAATGAAAGAATGATCAATACCTCTTCCTTCCTGTTTATATTATTGTGAAATATTGTTACGTCCAAAAGTTATGAATTTTGAGAGTTATTAAAGTTATAAGGTAAAAATTAATCTAAAGTGAAAATTCTAGGAGAATCAAAACTCATATAAATAATCCAAATAGTAGTATGATTCTATCTTGACCCAACAACTATGTCAAGGATATTACATGTGGACTATCCTTGGACTATAAGAAAATCTACACCAAGAAAATTTATGGACTTAAGAGTTCTCTCTTTCCTTAAAGCCATATTTTTGGGAAAATTTTAAAGTCAATACATTAAATTCCAAGTTATTTGTGCTCACTCTTTCAAATTGCTTTAAAATGGTACAAATTTTATATTAGATATGACCAACTCTAGCTAATCAAGGCTAATTTAGAAGCTTGGTTAAACTCCATATAAAAAGAATCTTTCAATGATTTTTAATACCAATCTAAATACCACACTACCACCAAAGTTATTTTAGTTGAGGAGTTTATAGCTTGGATCTATCAAAAAATCCAACTTGTACAAAAAATTTGGTTCATTGCACAAAATTGGTAAAAGCTATACAAAAATTCCAATCCTTGTGAAGTGGAGGTCAAAATTAGAGATCAAGTATAGTTATCCACTATCCATATACCAGTATGCAAATAGTAGGCAACCATAAAATTAGCCTATAATATCACTCCATCCACCATCATAGAATAAGTTTGCATAGTGGTTTATTTCTTAGATTTATCATCTCATATGAAATAATATCTTATGTCTCATGTATATCTTTTGAGGAAGCATGAGCTTTGTCCATCACCAAATTATTAATGTGCATCAACAACTATTCCTTCAACCAAAAAAAGATAATGAGGAGTTTGAGGTCAAGAAAATCCTCAAGGAACAAATATATTGTAGTTATTATGTATTGTAAGAAGTACCATTGAACTTCAACTCATCTAGCTCAAGCACCATTACTAGTTAGAAATTTTGAAAATTACACCAAAAAATATTTTGTATTAATAAGAAGATTTGAAACCATTTTTACTTAGTCAATACTAAACTAGCGCTCTCTTCTAGTCAACAATACTAGTCAAGAAGAGTGGCTGGTAAAGGATTTGGTAAAACTTGTGGGTGAAGTTGTGATTTTGGACTTTTAGGAGAAATCAAGAGTAACTTATGAGTGAAATTAAGTAAAATCTTTTAGGTGAAGCCAAGAGTAACTTGTGGGTGAAGCTAAACATAGTTTGTCAAGACTTGCAAATGAGATCTTTGATTGGTGTATTAGTTAAGTTTGTCCAATATACCATATCATCAAGTGGTATAAAGGACAATGCTTGAATTTTATGATTACGGTCTAATATATAAAGATAAGAGAGCGACCCAAAATAAATTCTAAATTACCTTTATAATTTAATTTGAAGAATTTTTGTATATGCCTTAGTTACTTTTAACATCTTTGTCTCTTTCTTAATATATATTCTACAAAGCTATCACTTATATTTAACTTTTATTGTCTTTATTGATCACTTGCATTTAACTTTTATTTTCTTTATCTCTTGTGTATTTTTTCAAATTTATCATTTTATCTACCCTTGGTTATTTCTTCTTTGCATGAGCAATAATTTTATCTTATGTTTAAAAAAAATATAATATAAAATAAATTTTACTTTATATTTTAAGTATAAATTTTATAAATCAGAATGGCATAATATAATTTTAATTTCATCTAGGTTTGCACTTAATCATGATTTAGAAATGTGAAAGAAGACTTTGTCTTGTTTGATATACCTTACTTTCCAAATCTATTAAATTCTATATATATTTAGGGGATTGCTCGAACACCCCCTTCTTGTTAAAACGACCCATTCCGTACGCTACTCACGCCATTGCCATTGGCTGTCAACGAGCAACCTAATTCCCATAGGCGTTAATCATTGGACCACGTCATCAGAATGTTAACGGGTGGATTAACGTTTTAACAAAAGAGGGGGTCGATTTAACAATCTCTACCTCTAACTTTATCTTCTTTGTTGAAGAAGACACGGTTTTTGATTTTACTTTATTGTTTTGTTCATGATAGTACCTTGGAATTCGGTTCATTTTTCTAATTTCTTGGTACTTAGTTGAATATATACCCTCAATGCATAATAGTAAATTAATCAGCAATAATAAAATTCTTATTCAAGACCTTAAATTCCCATCTTTTCTTTACATATATGAAACATCAAAATGGAGATTGATTATAGCATGGTATGGCATTTAAGACTAGGCTTGCATATTTAAGACCTATAATGCTATTGGTATTATCTATTAAAATAATTTATCTTTTTCTGTTTGAGACATTATGTTAAAGAGCTTTCACATATTTATTCATGATCAGTTAAAAGTGAACTAGTCTAAATAAAATCAAAAATTTATCAGTGTTTATGCATATTACTCATCGCCTATATGTATGGCAGAAATAATAATTTCTAGATCCAAGAGAAAGAGAGTGAAATAACTACTCAATTTTAGTATTACATTTACCTCTTAGGAAGTGAATGCAATATCTACATTTAAATTTAATTGTAACATTTTACTACTACCTTATAATATCTATTAATAAATTTCTTTTATTCATTCACAGATTAGTAAATTTATGTATTTAATAGAATTAAAAGCTTTAAGTGAAAAGGTCATAGGTTGAGATGGAGAAAAAATATTCAGATTCTACTTTTTAGCATATATCCATCTGTATAATTTTTAAAATAAATTTCAAATTTCAAATTTTAGATTAAAGATAGTTTATCTACATATGTATCTAAATTGGAATTTTCATAATAAAGCAGCATGGATCCAGAGAGAGAATAGGGTTAAAACAACATATTTAAGTATTCTTATTTTATTTTATCAATGCTATAGCAATTTGTCCAATTTTCACTATCCTTTTCTCCTTAGACCTACAAAAGTTTGGAATCCCAAAAGATGAAAAAATAACTTTTTTTAGAACAAGCCTCAACATCATATACAATTAACATCAAACAGTACACTAAATTCCATGATAAAATTACAATACTTAGGCTAGCATAGTACGTGTCAGATCCACCCTAATGCCAGGGAATGTATGACCTTTTATTTTTCTCCTCTTTAATTATAATATAAATAAAAGTATAATAATATCTATAATGAGAAAAAAAATCTGTAATACATCATGATTATACTGGTTCATGGCTTGCACTATGACAAGACTGAAGAACCATTAAAGGTCGTATTGCATAGTAAGAATGAAGGTGTTGAGAGCTTAAGGAGGGGGCTGTAGTAGATCGGCACTCGTAGAGTTGCTTGCGTGATCGAGTTAAGTATGATGACGAGAGGAGATGTTGGGAGCTTGAGAAGGAGATCAGGATCAGCTTTTGAGGATCAGCTTCTGAAGAGATCGGGCTCAGGACGCTGACGTTTTCGGTTGGAAGGAGATCAGGATGGTGAGCATTGATTTGGTGATTGGAATCATTTGCTACTGGAGTGAAGTATAATCGTAGTCGCTGTACAGTAGTAGTTGTTGAGAGTATTCAGTAGCTATGATGGATGGGTCGTTGCTATCATTGCTGCAGTAGTTGTTTACTGGGATTCAAATTGAGGTCGAATGGATCCCTGATGTCTCCGCTCTGATATGGCTGAACAGATGTTGGTGTACACTTTAGGTTCCAGTTCTATCTACATGGTCAGGATTTGCAAAACAATCTCATGCAACTGATAGTTATAAGCTCGTACAGTAAATTGATGAAGGATGGATGCACAGTATGTTGTAAGTGATCAGATAAACAAACCCACCTCAGGAGCTAGCGTACGAGAAGAAGTGCGCAGTCATAAGCTCCTGCTTACCTACAAGTTGTTCTTAAAACTTTGGTAGGTCGAATGTCCATCATCATCCACAAAGATGCAAGGATGAAGATCAAAGCAGCTGTATTGTACGTTGAGTAATGGAATATGGAACCCGTTGTTAACAACCCGGTTCCATACCCACGTCTAACCGGACTGACTCTGACATTTGAAAGCAACCTAGTACAAATCTTCATAACTGTCAGTTACATAGCGAGGTAAGCATGCGTATGCCTGCATACAGTGGTTATTAGATGGTGTACATTTTATGGTCATACATATGTACCTGCAGTACAGGGTTGGGCGAGCAAGTGTATCCTTGAGAAGCAGCATAACCATTTACATCATCAGAGAGTTAATCAAAGTGTAAGTGTTCGAACATATGTAACATAACTCTCACAACGCAGTATCACTAGACAGCCCAAGAGCGAGTGTGCGAGGACCCAACCCCTGCATGCTCTATGTCATTATGAACTCGTCTACGATACAGCACAAGAAAGGAACCAGCTGGCTTTTACAGTAAGAGTGCACGATAAGAGCAGGTATTTGTGGAAATTTATTGTGGATCTCAAATCACATTCGGTATTACTCGTTTCGTTTCACAGATCCCACACACCCCATCATGGCTCTTTGAGCTTAAGTAACCAGGTTCATAGTCTCTTAGTAACAGCACCGCGAGCAGAAGTCATAGGGAAACTGTGAAAAGCCTACAAAGCATGTGGGGTTGCCGGCATAATGTACCCTATTGTTTATCACACCCCGGAATCCTGACTATGAGGATCGACAGTAAAATATCCTTAAGCTAAAGGCGCATTCAAGTAAGTGAGGCCACAACATCACGCTATAGAAAAGTAGTTTAAACTTCATCCCTGACTCAGTGGAATTCACAATCCTTGACCAAAGTAAGTCAATTTGATGATATGTTGGAATCACGTTGAACCCAAAACTGGCTATGGTACGAGGTACCGACGTTCTCAAAAGGCAGTTCGCATTTTTGCTGGTCCCGCAGCAAACTCGTATAACTCGTATTGTTGGTGTGTTTAACACACCAACAAAAACTAATTATTTGCCCCGGCCTTGGTCATCGTACTCTTTCACGAAAGAAAAGAAGAAAGAAAGAAGGCAAAATGTTACGTTCACCTTCACAATCTGCAAGTTACTGACCTCAAAACAAGAAATCTTGGCCTAGAATAGAACACTGTACAAGACTTGAATCTGGTCCTGAAATGAAGTTGAATCCCTGCTTACGGTCAATCAAAGAAACTTATGTCTTATCAAACGGATTTGCCAATCCTCGTGTACAGCCGTTTGCTCGGTCTCTCTCCATTCACAATAACAGTCCACAGATGAGATACCATTTTCTGAGCTTACTAGATGTAAAAATGTGGATCTCTGTCCGGGATAGGCTGCGTATACAAGACGTCTACATGGCTGATTCCGTGAACTACTGTTTGTATCTCGGGTGCTTTCTCCTTTGTCTCGTCCACAAGGACCTTGTTCAGCGCTGCGTACTCGATTTATGACAATCTACACAGTTACACACCTTACACTGGAGCTTGGTTCACTATTCCACACAACATGCGTGCAAACTCGACGGCTGTGCCAATGTCAGGCCGTAACCGACATTTAAAAATTGCATGTCCAAGCAATCTTCACATTTTGATCTAATCACCTCAGCTGTAGGTTAAATAACGAATTCAAGCTGATCTCCTACCGGCATATATTCCTGTGATACTCTGTCGAGGAAACAAGGGCTTTAACAGATTCCAGCTTCCTCCTGCTTAAGATACGGGTAGGTCCTTTGGGAAGCAAAAGTTACGCATGAATAAATCCAAGAACTATGTTCGGAACGGCAGAAACAGGAAACACTTTCAAATAATCATATATCTTTGAGTATAAGGAAGCAGATGTAAGAAAATCTGAAGGAGTCAGTAGCTTAAGAAAGAAATCAAGACAAGAATAGAGGCTAAAGTAGTCCATCCGTGAGCAGCCAATAAAAGATGCCGAGAGAAGTATGCAGCATGTTGAACAAGTGCTCCACTCTAACCATAGTCGACCTGCAAGTAGACACATGCAAATCCCCACATGGAATAAGCGCCACAAGTGACGTCCACAACGAGATGCCGCGAGATGCGAAAGTTAGATTCTACCCGTCAAAAATATCAGACAGTCAGCGAAGATTGTTAGTAAAATAATGGCCCATCTATAATCAAGCCCATCTATATTCAAGCCTCGAGGAGAACTTTCCCCATGACCTACAATCACTGATGACGCGAGAACTAACGTAGAACGAGTTACTCAGAGGACAACACTGGAGTAGCGCCTGCTCTCGGTTTGAAGCAAAGGACAAACATGAGAAAGAAACAAAATTATAAACTGCGAGACAGTAGAGAGCTGCAAATGGATATTTGCAATTCATGCCATCCAAAAGCACAGTGTAGTGTTTGTTTTCACTCACAATCTTGGTCACGCGCTGCCATTTTGTTTCATGATCAATCGCCCGCAACACAACCTACATCAGTAAGTACCCTACAGGACATCAGGAGCATGTGCAAAGGGCACGTAAAATACAAGATACATGAGGTCATTGAGCATGAGTGCGTGATAACTTAAAGCACAAAGTGGAAAGCATCCGCTAAAGCATAATAAATATTCTTCTACCAGGAACGAAAGAAAACTGGTTCCTCTACAGAAATCTGAGACTGAAATAGTAATGAGTCATTCAAACATCCGATAGGCTCTCCCTTATCACCGCTTTGTTGTTAAGATCCCCGGGAGCATCCAGTGACGGGAATACATGCGAGCATCCCAGCGTATTCGACCAACTTGAACTGAAATTAAAGGCGTGTATACACCTTCAGATTATCTGAATAGCCAATATTCGGGAGGCGAAGCCAACAATAGGACATTCTGCTTTTCCAGATGGTGGAATCAACAAACGCAGGACCATCAACTAGCATATTCATCTTTTCGTTCAATGCTCCTTGACGTAGCTGCATGTGCAATGGCTACGGACCACTCTTGGCTATGCTGGGTCCTTCTCGGTGTAATCCCCAACTGGCAATGAGAAAACGATGGATGTAAAGAGTTCACTGAATGAAACGGCTGTAACTTCCGTGCCTGTCGACTAGGTGGGGATCAATACGAAATTGTTCGATGATACGCTTAAATGAAAGTTTTATTCATCAAGAAACAGTTCACAATCAATGGTGGAAAGGAATCCACACACGGAAAACCAAACATCTTCCAATGACAATCTTTATAATAATCAACCTACGAGTTCTAAGACAAAGAATGAGTCCTGATTTAATTTAATAGATTGCAGCACAGTGAATACAGAGCAGCAGAAGGGGTGGCGTGCTTTGTCACCCCAAACCATTTCATTACAGCGAATAAACCTAGTCCGTTAATCATTGACATGTAATGCCTGCTGCGATTTTACAACTGTTTCTCCACCTTGTAAAGTTTCCCTGTAAGCATACGACTGCAAGTAACCAACCTAAAAAGCCACCCTCCTTTCCTACATCTCAAGCGAGAACTCAATACCGGTGAAGGATGCTTCTCTAATTCTGTTTGTTTATCACCATTAATACTTTGGTGGAGACTTAGGAGGAGACACATACACCCATGGAGGAGGAGCTCCCCATTGTGGAGGCCAAGTTTCTCCAGGTGCCATTTGGCAGGGTGGGAAGGGTGGTGGTGCGGCATATACAGGTGGGGGTGCGTCTGTTGGCGGTTGAGACCAAGGAGGTGATGACCACGCAGGTGGTGGCGGTGATGAATGTGAATAAGGTGGCGGGGATGGTTGTTGGTAAGCAGGGGGAGGGGGAGATGGAGATGTCCAGGCTGGGGGAGGGGGGGATGAAACTGGAGGCGGTGGGGAGTATGAAGGAGGAGGGGGTGAGGGTGAGGGGGGAGGAGGGGATGGGGAAGGAGGTGGTGGTGACGGGGAAGGAGGAGGTGGAGGTGGAGGTGAAGGAGGAGGTGGTGAAGGAGAAGGAGGAGGAGGTGGAGGAGAAGGAGGAGGAGGTGATGGAGAAGGAGGAGGAGGTGATGGGGAAGGAGGAGGAGGAGATGGGGAAGGAGGAGGAGGTGAAGGTGATGGGGGAGGAGGTGAGGGTGAAGGAGGGGGTGGTGAAGGGAACTGCCATGTTGGGGGTTGACCAGCCCATGGTGTTGCTGGTGGGGTCGACCAGTATGGAGCAGGAGGAGGGGATGGATTGTTCCACTGAGATGGTGGAGGTGGGGAATTTGTAGGAGGTGGTGTCCACCAGTCAGGAGGAGGGCCCCATGGTGAAGGATTGCCTGAATCCGGAGGAGGACCCCATGGGGATGGATTACCGGAATAGGGTGGTGGGAAAAACTGCGAACAAGGGGGAAGAGCAGGGGGTGGTGGTGGCGATGGGGGCGGAGGAGATGGTGAAGGGGGTGGAGGCGAAGGAGGAGGAGGAGGTGGAGGACTTGGTGGGGGTGGAGATGGTGAAGGAGGAGGAGGCGATGGAGGAGGAGGTGGAGGACTTGGTGGGGGTGGAGATGGTGAAGGAGGAGGAGGCGATGGAGGAGGTGGTGGGGGACTTGGAGGTGGAGGAGACGGTGATGGTGGTGGAGGCGATGGAGGGGGTGGGGACGATGGTGTAGGTGGTGGAGGTGAAGGAGGGGGGGGTGGAGGACTTGGAGGTGGTGGTGACGGAGAAGGAGGTGGTGGTGACGGAGGAGGTGGTGACGGACTAGGAGGAGGTGGTGATGGAACTGGAAGTGGAGGAGAGCTTACTGGAGCGGGAGGAGAGGGGAATAACCTCTCATAGAATTCAGTACAGGTTTGGCTATCCTTTTGAGCGGCACCTCCAAAACAGTTTCCACCAAAATTGAAGATGACTCCTCGAGCGCTGAGGTTGGCGCAAGCTGGAGCCAAGCCTGCGAAGTAGTTGTTAGCCACAGTCACGTTCGCCAAATTGGGCAAATTACACAACTCTGCAGTCAATTGGCCGTAGAACTGATTATCCGCAATGTCGATTGTCTCCAAGCTCTCCATGTCTTCGATGGATTTGGGTAACTCGCTCAGAAGATTATTCTGGGCCACATCAAAGAGAACAACTTGGCCCAGGGCGCCGATCTCCTCGGGCAAAGCACCTCCAATATAGTTGTTCAAAAAGACGATCTCGTTTAGAGTGGCTGACATGTTCTTAATTGAAGATGGGATACTTCCTCCGATCTTGTTGTTCGCCACCACTAACACTGAAACCGGGGAGTTCCCTAACGTGTACGGTAGATCGCCGTCAAATTCATTGTTGTTCACAAAAAGTGCATCCAAAGGAAGGTTGAAAACTTCTTCGGGGATAGATCCTGAAAATTTGTTGAAACGGAGATCTAAGTAGATCAAACTGGGCAACCTTAATACAACCCTTGGGAAACTTCCTGAAAGCATGTTATTGCTGACGTCCAACTCTGTCAGCTTCCGGAGCTTCCTGAAAGTGTTGGGGATGCCTCCGTGGAAATAATTGGAGTTGATGTGGAATATACCGACTGTTTTCAAATAACCAAGCTCAGGCACCAAACTTCCTGCCAGCATAGCGTGATTCAGATCTATTCCAGCCACTACTAACTCGTAGGTCTCAGGGTCTGTTTCACAAAACACTCCAATCCATCTCGCATTCTCGTCACAGGGATTGTCTCCAACCCATGACCCGGTAATGTTCAGAGGGTCGCTGTAGATAGCTCTCTTCCATGACAAAAGGGCGTAGACGGCATCCTTGATGGGAGAATGGTGCCCAACTCCAGGTGGATGATGCCCCACGCCAGGAGGGTGCCCTCCAACACCTGGAGGGTGGCCGCCTCCATCAGGGGCATGGCCTCCCACCCCAGGAGGATGGTGACCGACTCCTGGCGGATGATTTCCCTCCTTAGATGGATTCCATGTTTGGTACCCATCTTGGGGATAACCTGGGGCCCAAATACGTACCAAAAGAATTGTCAATCTCCATAGTCAATATCTCACTCACGACAGTCTCTACAAGGCTACCTCCCACCACAATGCACTCCAACTCACTGACATTTCCCCGACAATGTCGAGCTAGACTAAATCGACCCGAGACTGATAGATGAAAAATGCAGCTAGTAATATCTTCGTGTCCATTATCCTCCCACTCGAGCTACGCTGCTTGTACTTCACCTACCGCTGAAGCAGACTCTAAGGGCATGGCAGGGCATGGCTCTTGCTCTAACTACAAATAAATCTTGGGTTGATCTTTTCCTCTCACTTTCTCCCAGGTGCAGCTGTGTCCTCCGCCCCATGGCCACTAATCTGATCGTGCAAAATACAAAAGACTTCATTTAGAACCGAAAGCAAGAAATGCACGCCAGACATACCTTGCACACCGAACGACCCGAGTACGGAGCCCCATAGCAGTAGCACCACCCACAATCCACCCATGCACCGCATTACACTGCGGAGTTGCCACTCCCCAGCACAAGGATCACGACCGCCTCTCCCAGCGTGCTCTTCTCGTCAAACTACTTCTGCTGCTGCTGCTGCTCCTAATCCCTAACCAAACCGTAGTGGTCTCCTTCCGCTGCTCCCGTCGACAATGCGCCGATGAAGACGACCTCCTCTCGCTCATCCCCTACTCTGTTGCACTCTCATCCCTACGCGGCTTGTCCTTCCTCTTCCGAGTCTCGCCTTGAAAGCTCGCTCCTGCTGTGTGTATGTATATCCACTACTACTATGTACTACTCTACCGTTATCTTTTCGAAGAAACTATGCCTGCTGTTGTTATTGTGTTGATGACGATCTTGCAGGCTCGCTGGGACGAGTGCTAGATGTCCAATGTTGTTGATCTTCTTCTTGTTGTTGTTGTGCGTCTCTCTGCTCCGCTCTGAATCTGTGGCGCTCGCCCGCACTTAGAAGAAGAGACACGAGAGAGATGCACACTTCTCTGGTGCTGATGTTCCTGCTCATTACCTCTCTCGCACCCTCTCTTCTGCGCTCACTATCCCACACTGCTCCCGACTACTGCAGCAGCTGCCTCCGCGACGGGAGGCCCTAGCGGGCAAGTCACGACGCACGCGAATAGCGCCACACTGGGGAATTGGTCATGCCTGATTTGGTCGCAGGTAGGACCCAGTGCCAGCCGAGCCTGGGGTGGCATATCTACCTGGCTGGTTCGCGTAACTGTAGCCTGGGAAACTCAGGAGCTTTGTTACGTTAGACTGCCAGTTTTGGCGGAGGTTGGAGTCGGATCGTCAGTCGCTCGTCGTGCAGTCCCCGTTACGCGGGCAACGGGGGGAGGAAATTGAATCGACGGGGACAACGTGAACGGGTAAAAGGGAACTTACGTGGGTGTCCCCTCAGAGGGGAAGTCTTACTGCTGCTATTGGGTTTGCGATGTCTACCACCATTTACCCGGCGGGCCGGCAGGTTTCAGCAGGCTGGAAAGCACGACAGACCGAAACGCGTCGGAAAGACCGCGTCGTCGACCGACACGACGGGACCATTCTCGGTTCCGCCAGTTCTTCCCGGCTGGTTCCTGAAGCACGTCGACCAGAACGTGCGTGGGCGAAACCCCGGTTTCGGGTTCCGCCTCGGCCGGCCTGACGGAACTTTGATGTGGATTCACTCTTCACCCGCGTTTCGCCACACAAATGCTTGTGGACGTCGCGCGATGTTTGACGGATCGACCATGATGCGACGCGCCTCTACTGACTGTGCTCCCATCCATCAGTCCCGCCTCAGATCCAGGGGATTCTGTGCTCGTTGCTCCATCATCACATGGCTTGCGTTGGGCGGACGTGCCGTCGTATCCCCCTGATCTAATATAACCCTGGTCGAGCTAACTCAGCTCATCCATACCATACCCTCCGTGTTCTTGCACAGCTCCCATCTATCGTCCCTCTTTCTAGGGTCTATCTTCGAACAGGGCTTGATGGATGATGTAGGCCCCACAACCCAACCACGGGTTCTCGTCTAACCCCATCCATCCTCATCCTGGCCCCTACAGAGCAGTCCCCTCCCCGTAGACGTAACATGCGCAAGTTTCTAACTGTACTCTTTTACCTCCGTAGCCTTTTCATCTCCCAATAGAGGTAACATGGGCGCCATTTCCATCCATTTCCTCCTGGAAACTTGAGACGGAGTGATGAGCGTTTGGCCCACCATGCGCCACCTTTTCTTCCCCCCTGCTCTTCTCTTCTTGTTATCCACAAACGCAGCTCCGTCGCTTTGGACTGCCTCGTAACTCGTGCAAATCACGACACATAAATTCGACTGCTGATCGATCACTCTCGTACACCGTTTCTCTGCATCCTCGTGTTTTGCCTCATCGACGTTCTCTTCCACTCAATTTCTACGTTTTCCGAAATATTTATATCGTTCCCTTCCCTCTTTTTATTCCGAGCTTTTCTACCATCACATTAATGAATCCTTCACACCACAGCTCACTCCATCTTTTCTTTTCCTTACCCTACTGTTATGTACATCTCCGGCCTATGAAACTGGCAAGTAAATCAGTGATCAGTACTTCTCAGTTGGTAACTTGCCCGAGGACTTAGCGAGGTTCCTTCATTCTCGCTACATGTGTTGACGGGAGTTCTCGTGAAACTAACTCTTGAAAAGCCGGTTATTCATGGCGTAAGTCCCAGGAATTTAACTGTACTTCATGGATTGTTGAATGATAGGTTCCAGATATTAGAAGTGTCCTCCCGTTTATGCGACCCAGAAATTTCTCTATCTTTACTCTATGTATTTGTATTGTGGTTGCTCTGGATCCTGAGCCTTCTATCACAACATGTAAAATGTCACAAAGAGGTGAACCACATCCTCAGAATTGATCATTTCAGGATAGAGGATCTCCTTATCATTCTGAAGTTGTCCTATTGTTGTCATACAATCTACTGCTACTTCGTCTTTCAGTTACGAAGTTATCCGCTTACTCTTACGGTCTTCGGTCTCTTACTTTGCACTTGTAGTGGGGTCATTTTCCTCTACGGTAGCCAATCAGCTAGACCAGGTACGAGGATAATTGTCACCCACCTTCGCTTTTTGATACTTTTTCCCCTATGCGGCTTTCGGTATGTGAATGTTGGTGCATGGGGAACCACTCTCGGCAAATTTGGTTTCAATGCCTAAGCGTTAACGGTACAACTACCAATTCAAGTTCTTGGATGCTCTTCTTGCTAGCATATGTGAACTGGCAAATTATTTCACTCGAGTATTTTCTAGTTTATATGGCAACCACCTCTCCCTCTCCCTCAATACCTCAGTTTTGAACCACTCTATCCTACTTAATCATTTGTAGTCTATGGAGCTATTTTACAAATTCCTTAACCAGGCACAGCTCTTTCTGTATCCAGGGTTAGCACTCTACTTCTAGTACTAGTTGGCATAATTCTTTAGTTTCTTGAAGCTGTCTTGTATAGAACATGTCGTAAAATCACACCGGAATAGTAACTAGATATACCAGAATACAATCTTCTCACGTTGCAACTCAAAACAACCACTCATATCTCAATCGCCCAAGAGGTTTGCTAACTCTACACGGTGTACCCGGCTATCCACACTATCAGCTGAAACATCGGGGTAACGGTTGCTGTTCTCACACATAACGCGTATTTCTTGCTGGAAAACGATCAAATACAGTGTGTTCTCATCCTCGCCTACTCATTCTAATATTACTACACCGCGTATAAGTCCAATGGACAACCAGCCCACCTTTTGTTGGGAAACGGAATACCATGAATCCATGATTCTTGATTTGACCTTCTACTACCTATAATAGAATGGCGACCTGTACCTCCAGTGCCTAGCTTCAGCTCATTAACGTTGTGAATTGGTTTTAGTTTGAGCTGGAAGGACTCCATGTTGCAACAACCAGGTAAATACATAGCCATTCCATCAAGCAACAAAATGACGGTGATTTCGCTTTTGATTTCGTTGCTTCAATAAAGGTATCCTTTACGGAAGGAACGAAATCAAAAGCTTTTGACAACCTGAAGACAGCAATAAGCACCTTTTCGGAACTTCCATATCATGTTTCCGCTTGCGGACAAACAACCAGGATCTCTTCCACAGAAAGCTCTTGTGACATCACGTGTAAGGTTTCAAAAAGCGAGTCACTATGTATAAAACGAAAGGCGAACGCGTAGGAAAAACCAAGGATGGGAAGACCCCATCAAGCCGTACACTATGTATAAATAGAAAGGAGAAAGAGAAAAGCAGGACACTTATCTGCGACACCTCTCTCTGCAACATGCCAAACAAAGTACTTTCTAGCGCCTTTTGATAAGCTAAGCAAGTAGGAATCTGAACTCGACTTTCCATGGAGAAGTATGTCCGACCATATGGCTGAGCTCAAGAAAATGTGTAGCACAATATGCAGTGCAGCACTGTTGCCTCTCAGGGCCAACTTATGTGGTCCTCATGAACTCCGCAAAGTAACTTTACTAGAGTAAGAAGATAATTATCATCATAATCAGCGATCAGAGAAATTGTGATCGATAGCTACAGCAACTGTAGCTATTATTGTTATGTGATCGTGAAATTTCCTTTTCGTTCTTGTTTCTCTGAACAATTTGATCTACGGAAAGCATCACACGACCCTCTAGTGAAAATAGTCATGGCCATGTTCTCAGCCTATGCAACTCACAGGTTATACTATACAAACCAAAATGTCTTTATCCACAATAGAAGTTATCTGTCCTAATTCTTCCCGTTAGATTGTTATGTCTTCGTAAGAATGTTTTCCCCGTGAGTGTTGTGGTAAGTTTGACAGAACGGTTCGTGCGCTTTTATCAAGCTCATCAACTGCAATCAAGAAGACATTCAAAAGAGTCAGGAATACTTACTCACATTATGCGAGTAGGAGAAGCATTTACTCAACATCCCCAAAGGACCGAACATCAAGTAGCGAGAGAAAGTCATGCAAACAAAGGTCCGATGTCCAAACTGAAAGTTGATATGATCCACCCTCTGGATTTTGGAGACCTAAAGAGCTTCCTTTTCCAGCCACACATACCTAATGGCTAGTTGATCTACCATAAAATTAATAACAAAAGTTTGCAGATGTCAGAGATTTCATCTGTGGAAAATGAAGAAACTTAATTAACTTCTTCGTGTTCGATGAAAGAGCCTGAAATACTGATTTGGACTATATAAATATCGCTTAATCTTCACAATTTTGAATTTTATCACGGCCTGTCGTTGTCGTTTTCTTGTTTTCCTTATAAAATTTTAAGCGTTCTACTCACCTTGAACTTAACCACAGCATATGAGAATTTTTTCCCGATGCTTTAACATTATCCAACCCAAAACCTTCGAAAGAATTTTAAAGAACGTGAAGATATTCGAGAAACATCAGACTAATGCTACCCGCAACTTTCGGAGAAGTACGGTATTTGCAAAGCCCACCTGAAATAAGCACACGAGGCAGGTTACAGCTACGCTATATGAAGGCAGAACACGTTAAATAATGGAAACAAGCTACAATACTACTTCTATACAGTAGGTTAAAATCCACACACCAGGAAAAATGATACATGAATTTCCTATCTGGTCGTCAATATGCGCTAGTTACAACCCGAGGATTATGGCATTACTAGTGGTTGCATGAACTTCGAGCAAACAGTCCAAGATCGCCTCTCTCTCTCTCATGTATGTTGTTTATAGAAAAGAAGAAATAGGAGGGAACGAAAAAGGACAACAGTTCTTGATTGTCAATAAAGCTTTAGCTCGAAATGTCGACCATTGTAATCAGTCGACTTATGGAACAAGCAAAAAGGTGTAGTTAGCTTGAAACTGAGACCAGTTGTTACCCTGCATTTTCCTCGTCCATAAACGTGGCAACTAAGATCAGTTGAATGCCCGGGTATACATGTTAATTTCGATGTAAAGTCACTACATCAAGAAACTTTTGGTGGAATGACGATTAACTTACACCAAGCACAGCGAGAGTACACATGAGGTTTGAAGGATCTTCATGACCATGTTGTACATCAGCAGGTTATAGAAAGCAAAACGGTCAAAGGTCAAATAGTATATCCGAAGGGAAAAAACAAACCAAAAAAAGAGGAATGGAAGGGTACGTAGAGTGTAAAAAGGAAAACGAGCATGAGCGGAAAGGAGAGGCTAAAAACCCTTGGGAAATAAACAAAGTAATCTGCAACTAAATTCTGACATAGGTCTTCTAAGAGTATATTTTGTAAATGGGGAGGGAAGGTCCTAGACGTGATGGGAGCTGTTCTACCATTGTACATCTATTAAAATCCATTTATGAATACCCAAAGCTTGAGAGTGTTGTGAAGTGACAAAGACCTATTGTTAGAAAGAACAGGTGAGCAAGGCTGGCGAGACAGCCAGTCTTTTCTTTTTTCTCCAAAGAACCTTGTGTTATATCTCGAAGGAGACCATTGAATTAGTGATGAAACTATCTGAAAATCTCAATAACCAAAGGTATAAAAGTATTAAAGGATAGCCATGTTGGGTGACAATTGTTGCAACTCCCACTTGAATGCTAGTTTATGCCAATGACTATGCAAGTAAGGGATTAGCGAGCACCAGATCAAACAAGATATCAAACAACATTGTCTATCTATGAATGGGATCATGTTTGCACTAACTGGCCTAAGAGGGGGTCCAAGAAGATTATAGGATATGTGCCATTGTATTTCAAATGATGTCAGGAACTATGGTAAGTTCTCCACCTACAACACATTGTAAGATGTGTATATGTGCCATATGTAGATCTACATAAGCATAGGTTTGTTTAAAGTTGATTGCTGCATATCATATTATAGTTGATTTAATATATGTTATGTTCGTGTTAAATTTTTCACTTGGAGTTCTGCGAATGTGTAATGTGTATGCGGTCAGAATTATAGGCACTGAAAATACTTGATACTATGTAGACGTGCTTTATTGGCTATGACTTTTACGAAATATTTGCAGGTGCTGAGGCAGGTACAAAGTAATAAAGTTACAACTGTCGAGCATGACATATGATATGAGTGTATATATTTGTTTATAAGTATTATCGGTGTAGCAATCTTCTACTGTAGATTACTCATCATTCATTGCAATGAAGCTTGGAATTGTCGTGCATTAACCTTAACACAGGCTGGGGATTCTATGGTTCTATCTATCGATGAGATAAAGATCACTTTCCCACGTCACTCTTCACTCACCGGCATAGTCCAGCCCAGAAACCACGTCACATGCAAATAGATTTTGTAGAGTACTGCGTCCTTCCCTCTTTTGACACTTTGTGTCTATGCAGTAAAGTGGTCCATAAAGCCTGGATATATCAAGTGTTCTCGAGAGCATGATAAACAAAGAATGTGCTGTAATCCATGATATGTATATCTGATGTAATAGAGTTAAAACCTCAAAGACAAGAACCTAAGCGAAGAATAGTCCAACAATTTGGAGTTCATTCTATGGTATCTGAAAAATAATTGATTTTTCAGGCAATGAGTTAGAAATGAGTACGATAGATTCTCACAAGAAGACGTACCAGACTCGGGAGCAAAACTGAAACCTTCCAGTCCTCGTGCTCTACTGTTCCAAGTTTGTTCTGTGGTTGTAAATCCGTATTATTTAACGTTTTGTTTCTCCGTTGTTTCCCCCCAGCATTTGACTGTGGGCATGAACCCAATCTGGTTTGGACGAATAGCCACGACTTAAGTAGCCATTGACTGACAAGAGCATCTGAGATCATGTTATAATGCAAGTCCAGGCTGACTTTTTATAACGTTACTGGGAGATTGCAAAACACTGTGGTTCTATGGATTTTATTCGCTTTTGGACTTGTACGTTTATTTGTGAATGGATTTCGTAGACTTTCACTGAAAGCACAGCACTTTTACGACCGCTTTAAGAGAAAGAAAACAAGTTCAGAAAAGCTTCCACCGATGCATTTTCATAGACATGACTTGATATCCATGCATCTGTCACCACTACATGCGCCCTAGGTAGAAACCTCTACACCACCTGCTCTAGGACTCCGTCTTCAAATGTAGACTGGGGGCCCTTCTTACGACTTCGACGAATTTGTTCTAGAATATCTGTTCACTCTTCCTTTCAGCCCAAACGACAATCATACAAAGACACACATGTTCCGAATCTCAACAGATGTGCATCGCAATTTTCATACAGCACTCAGAATTCGATCTCTACAGCTGCGACATTCCGCATGCTCCAAATTATGCTGTCGAGGAATCCGGCATATACTCCATAAAATGGACAAGCAGAGTAAACTATCACAAAACACCTGATCTGAATCCACCTTATGATATCCACAAAGCTTTGTGATGCTGACTTATTCTACATTCGAACATGTTATCTCGGAAGGTTTGCAAATGATCTGCAGCTGGATTGCTTGCATGTAAATCAACTTTTCATTGATAAACCAAAAGGTAGAGCACAAACTCTCGCCCTCTATTTTTGGACAAAAAGGACATTGGGTGATTTCAGCTGTTTCTATGAATTGAGAATCAAGCGCATGGTCAATTTCAATGGTTGCATGCTGCGAGAGTTGTTAGCCGAATGCAAGATAAAGTTCGAACCAGCCGACTCTGGTTCTTAGGGCCTTATGTATCACAAGCGTATATAGACTCCCGAGACCTCAAGCTGAGTCGTTTTTATATTCTATTGCGGCATCGTCAACACTTCAATCCACGGAAATGTACAACAGATACCCCTTTCGGCAAGAAATAATAAATGGAGTCGGTCACTGGATCCAAAATTTCACCTCACTGACCTACACTTAGAATACTAGGCTTCCATTTGCGTGTATAACAGGAAGGCTACTGTACAACCAAATTACGTCCTGGGCTCAATCATCTTCCCCGTAACCCGCGAGATTCAAGCGATCCCGCCAGAATTAGTTCATGAAGACGGGTGACTCGTCCGCGTTCGTATCTGGTTCATTGTGAACAAACAACTCAAGACCAGAAGGCATATTAGGTTTGTTCTTTATATCAACAACGCAAAGAATACGCAAGGGTATAAAAGCCCTCGCGTGATTGATAGTGATCATATAGTCCGAGTGATTGATAATGATCCTATAGTCTCCTGTTCTCGAACTGTGACTTCCCCGCATTGCAAGCTATAACAAAGATGAGATATGATTCGTGAATGAGTAACTCGATCCCAACGTAATGAGGAGCAATAGAAATGGTAGCAGTAGAGGTTTCGAGGCCCAGTCTGCGGATATCCGCTGAAGACTTTTACCGTAAATGTTTCAAAAGTGTTAGGGAAAAAGCTGTTACCTGCGTGTTAAAAAGTCCATAAGACTTTTACCATGTCTTATGCAGTTCTTAAGACTTCTACTTGACTTTACTTCTACTTGAAGTCCATAAAAGTTTTATGGATGATTTTCTGAGTTCTTTGTTTTTTTGTTTTGTAGGAAGCGATCACATAGCCAGAAGGAAGTAAGGGGTCATTTTAATTTTAAGAGAGATCTCATAGTTATTACGTAGGCTAATTAGGCTAATTAGGATTTCGAGTTTCAGATCTATAGATGTGTTAACTTTTAGCGCTATGAACAGCATTTGGATCTCTACCTTCAGATATCTAAGTTTCAGAATTTCATGTGAGGGGTTTAATTTTAGGATTTCATTCAAATTGGAGTTAAAGTTCTGGCCGCATGCTTGTGCCCGACAAAATTATAACTAGTTCATCACCCCGAGCTATCTCACATATTTTCTTCATGCCCTGAGTTATTTCACATATTCCTAAAATGCCAAGCGTTGGTGTTAAAGAAAAGTTCCATAGGGAAATTGTAAGATGGATGCAAAATTTATAGTCACTCTCTTTGACGAAAATGATGGCATTTCGTTTGGTTAGATAGCTTGACATTCTAAGTATAGTGGGATAGATTTCGCAGCCCCATTTTGCTCCATTTTGCTCCACTTAGGTATACATCTTTGTAGGCCTTGATATGCCTTCTAGTTGTTATATATTCGTCGCGTTGCTTTGTTCGATCATTGTGCCAAATGCGGAATGATGATAATTACAAAAATATGGAAATTATAGTGATGATTTTTTGTTACAATGGTAGGATGCGGTAAGGAGTGTATATTTTTATATTTTTATAATGGCATTATACAGCTGGGAAGGTCTTTGTATATTTAGTAACAATCTAGTGGATACTTCTTTCATATATTATTTGTTATATAAATCAAAAAATATTTATAAATTAAATAATATATGGTCGGAGATAAGGAATTTATATAAAAAATGAATCCAGACTAAGAAACCCATGGCAGTGCTTATGAAAGAGTGCTAAAACAATAGATTCAACATACACTTGGTTATCTAAATTCAAACAACTACTTTGAGGATTATTCTATCTATGCATATATTAATTTTTCCTATTACTAATATGTATTATTTTGAGTATTATTTATGTATCAATACAACTTGGAGGGTAATTCTATCTACAGATAGATTATATTTTCATATTAATATTTATTCTCTTTTTTTTTCTATATATCAATAGAGCTTGGAGGATTATCCTCTCAAAGCATTGATTGAATTTTCTAATTACTGACATGGTAATACCTATTCTTTTGAGTTCTATTTATGTATCAATACCTGGATTTAATTTATGTTTGTTGAATGTAAACTTAATAAGCATGTAGTTTTTCTTTGCTAGGTGTAGAAGTAGCTTATTTTTGCTAGTTATATTAGATTATAGCTTATGTTTTTTTGAAATTAGTAAGTATTTTCTAGATGAAGCTCATAATTACTTATTGTACTTTGGATATAATTGGACTCAATTTGCTACAGTTAATGTTTGTTGTAGAGGTTGTAGCTTGTATTCATTGGATGCACTTTGGTTGCAGTTCATGTGTATTCTTGTAGCTTGTATTTTCTTGTAACTTATATTTACTAGATATTGTTTGTATTTTTTATTTTGCTCTTCTTGGTGGATATAATCATATTCTTTACTTGAAAATGATAATTAGTTTAGGGTTTAATTGGCATTGCTCATTTTTTAATGTATTCATGTGTGGCTTACATATTTTACAGAAGTTATTTTTGTATCTTTGTATTGTTACAAGAATATGGTAGACTAATTGCTTGCTCAAAGAAGGAAATGTCTTAGCGGAGTTTCCTTTGAAGTTGTGTTTATACATGCATTGGTATGAAGGGAATGATTACAAAGTCAAAGGTACTATGAAAGAAGTGTGCCAAAGGAGTCCAATTCAAAAGGAGGTATGAGGCAAAGAACTCAAGTACAAAGGACATTTGGACCCAAAGATCAGACACCAATTTAAATTCACTACCACCTGAATAAAGGCTTGTTGCCAAAGAGCGTTCATGTTCATTGAACGGCTTGCATGTACGGAGAGTGATTGGTCACCCATTGATTGAAAAACTATAGCTATAAAATCAAGTGAACTTTGAGTAATTTCACTTTTTACTAATAATGTTAGTCTTAAAGCCAATGAGTGAGTAGCAATCCAGACCTTTATAGTTCTTTGTAGTTTTCCACTATCGTTTGTAGTTGTCTTTTTTTACCTTCACATCCATCAAGCAACATGGTGTTTGTATAGAACCATCAAAAAGATCCTTGAGGCAATCCTTCATGCTCGAATGATGAAAAAATGGGCAATTTACTATAGGAGTGACCTGATCTAGACCAAGCATCTTTCTTTCTTGCTCTAGAATTGAGAGTTGAGTGATTCTAACATCATCTATGAGACAAAGAGAAGAAAAGATATGATGAAAATAGATCAAAGAAGGAATACCTTTTTCTTGGACTAAAGAGAATTGGAGATATGTCCTCAATGTAAAGGCAAGTCCATCTTGAGGTATTACTCTAGATAAGAAAGTTGGGGCCTGCTAAAAAGAATTTGAGTAACCAAATTACTATTTCCTTTGGAGATAAGAGATGGATGGAACAATGGATGGAAGGTGGGTAGTTACAAGGATCCAACACAAAGAGCAGTTTCAAAGCAATAATGAATCTATTTCAAACAAAGAGGACAATCTACCTTAACAACAGCCACAGAATCTATGAGTACTTGTACCAAGGAGAGCCAAAAAATTGGGCAAACGTATTCTACTTACAAGCCAAGAACATGTGCAAGGAGTTTGAGTGAGATGATGGAGTGACCTACCTAGCCATGCACTTCTACATGAGGATGAATTTATTAACAAAGGAGGAGCACAAGAAATTTCCCAACCACTCCCATCAAACAAGGTACTTCACATCATAACCAAAGGAGAGAAGTATCAACATGTGGGATATGGAGTACAAGGAGATTGGGAGATTCATGCCATTTTATAAAGAGGGGATTATTGCCATAGTCAAGACAAAGAAGAAGAAGAAAAGTACATAAAGGCCTCATAATCTAGCCAAGAAGCCAAATTTCCCTAAGTTATAGATGTATCTTCAAAAGAGGAGGCAAAAGACTCTAAAGACAAAGACCAAGAAGATAAAAGAGACTTTTTTACCTTGTAGTTTAGCTTTTGAGTCCAAGACAAAGAGCAATATGAAGATGTGTAGTCTATGCTATAAGAGGAAGACCAAGGTGAAGGAGAAAATGAATAGCCCAAATAATCACTCAACCCCAACAAATAAGAGAAACCACTAGAGAAGAAAAGGAGGTGGCCAAAGGGAGACAAAGAATGAAATGAAGAACAACACAAGGCTAAAGTACAATATCAAGAAGTGGAAAAGAGAGTAGATGTGGAAGAAGAAGGTGAAAACACTTTGAGTGTAGTGATGGTCAAAGTAAGGATTGAGGCAGCCCAAGAACACAAATTACTAGTCAAGGAAGGCACCAATTTTTTAATCCACTTAGTATTTATGGCCTTGTAGATGATGGAAGTCATTTTGCCACAATGCCAAGAAGTTTGCTTTGATGTGGTTGATTACACAATGCTAATTCAAATGCTCCTAGGAGTTAATCTAGACCAAGAAGGCAAAGAATGATAGATGGAAGGAAGAGTTGGAGAAGAGTATGAACTTATACAACGAAGAGGCAAGGAAGATAAATCCCCTTGTGTAGGAAATTTACTACATGAAGAGGTAAAACACTTCACTTGCAATAGATCATGGCCAATACAAAGAAGACATTTGGAGGCTACAAGGAGATTAACAAGCACTTTGGTTGAAGCACAAGAAACAATAACAAGGACACAAAGAATAGTTGAGGGCCAAAGATAAAGAAGTATGGATTATTTGGGGAGAGTTAGAGACCACCAAGATTAAGGTGGTCACTTTGGAAGTACAAATGACAAATAAAAAAGGAGGGGGATGTTTAATTGGAGAATATAGCCAAAAAATTAAATGAAGGAGAAGGAGAAAGGGGTATCTAATCAACACCAAATGCTAGAAGAGGTAACAAAGGAGGTGTAGGCCTTGAATAATTACTTGGAGAAAGTTTAGGGTTGCATGAGCTAAATTTGTAGGTCCAAATACTAGAGAGAAAGACATACAAAGAAGACAAGATGGACCAAATAGCCATTAGACTTAGAACATAGAGATATGAAGTTCATTGAGATTTGTGATACTTATTTATTAGAAATAGCCAATTATAAGAAGTAGAATGAGCTCCTTATTAGGATTTGTAAATGCAAAGGTAGCTCTTTGAAATAGTAATTTAGGTTGAAGAGGCTTCATTGAAATAAATTCTTCATATTTGGAGTAGCAATAAATCCAAAGGTCCTCAAAATTTTAAAGATTTATAGATGTAGACCTCTCAAAGTAGTAAGTTCAAAGGAGATAAAACTATAAGATGTCTAAAGAATTGATACATCCCTTGACACTTTTAAGGTATCTTATTAACTTAGGATAAGACAAAGATAGGATTAGCAATATAGTGTGAAGATGAGCTAAGAAGATCTTTGAATTTCCTCAATTGTTATCATTTTTTTGGCTCAAAGTACAAAGAAACTATTTAAGTTTCAATCAAGTGTAAATAACTTATATGGTCCTTTGAATGCAAATACAATGAAATTGCCAAAATCCCTTTTTCACTTTTTCTTTAATTCCTATTGTTGATTGTATGCCATTGGTGAGTAGTAGTTAGTAACATTGTAGTAGGAATCCAGGTGCTTGAATGAGAGTGCAAGATATACTTATGATTATGGTCTCAAATCCTTGAATAGTCTGAAGGAGCAGAGCAATATCTTGATGGATCAAAAATGAATTACAATGTTGACAATACCACAGAATAAAAATAAGAAAAGTCTTATTATCTCTCAAAGTGCTTTTGGAGTTATGCCTTTTGGGAAGTGTAGTATATAGCCTTCCAAACTAAATGTCTTGATAGTGAAGCCTCCTTCAAAGTTGACTAAATAATCACCATTAGAAAATTATTTGAACTTACTCTCACTAAAAGTGACTTTTGGTTTTCCATTTGCCATAGTGCACCTTGGTTTGTGACACTACACTCTTTTAATAGCGGTTCTTTCCTAAGAGGTTAAATAAGTAACAATAAAAGGAGAAAACTGATATCTCCATACCCATTTACTATATTTTCACACTCTCTGCTAAGTTAAAGGGTCCTAAATTAGTAGAGTATTCAAACACTTTTTTCTGTTTTCCATATCCCTCCTAGCATTGGGATCTCATGCACATACAAGAGTGCACATTGAAGGCTAGAAAATTTATGGATAAAACATCTACTCTATACGCTTTCTCCCAAGTCTATGTTGAGAAGGTTGTCCATCAACTAAAAGATGAATCATTTAAATTCCATCCGTCATGAAGAAATGAATGTCAAGATTGATTTTCATAAAGGGCCTCAGCAATCTTATGTGAGCAGTAGAAATCCAAGTGGTAGTAGTGCCAACCAAGTAGTGGATGAAACAACAAGGATAGGATAGTCTATTAGAGAAATCTTCTCGATTCTTATGGGAGGAATGCATATACTCATAAAGATGTTGAGTTGAAGCTAAACTTAGATGCAAGGGCTCATCAATAGAAAGATTTTGGAGCAACACTTCTATCAAAAGAGTATAGTATTCCCATGATGCATTCTTTTGTTGTAGAAGTTCCTTGTACTCATCATTACATCTAGTAATTGAAGGATGACACTCCACAAGTAGGAAAAATAATTGTAAAAGGAAGGAAAAAAGATGATAGATGCATAAGTGTAGTTTTGTATCTATAGGATCATTGGGAAGCATTTAAGATGAAGATATCATGAATTGTTCTAATTACAAAGATGGCACATCAAGGGAAGTAAGGAAGATGGTGAAGATAGCATTGTTAACAAAAGTGATGAAGATGATAAGATATGCATCGTAGACATGACAACAAAGATAATGACATAGAGACATTGGGGCTTAAGATGCATGATCTTGTTTGTGTTTTGTAATGAAGCATGCTTTTGCTCCAATGGATTTAATAGTAGTACAATGGCCCTAATGTAGAGCATGACTCAAAAATAAGAACTTGAAATATCAAAGTTGATAGATCTGCAAAGCAATCAGAAATTCAAGCTTGGGGCTCAAGCTTGTAGACATTGTCTCACTGACTATGCAATTCTCTATTCCATCTGCAAGATATTCTTTGTACAAAGCTAGTTCATATGCATGTACTTGAATCTACATAATGCACACAAGGTTTTAAAAACTTTTCTATGAGTGCTTTAGTCAAGCTCTTGCACCTGCATCCGTAGGACACTTGGGAATCCTAGGCCGTATGCCAATTTAGAACTCTCCAACATGACTAGAGATGTGGAACCATATGCTGATTCAGAACTTGTCAAGTTGACAAAAGATTAGAATTATTGCAAGAGGTGTGGAAATATAGTAAATGGATGTGGAGATATTAATTCCTTAAAAGAACTATCAACATTAACACTTCTCTTTAAATGTAGCCAATCTTGGCCCATATACTCAAGCAAACAACTTGTTTTTTTGTTGTTATACCACTTTTTGATCGACATTGGGTTATCATATCATGTTTGGATATATTTAAATTCAAGAATTCAATGTAAAAGATTATTTCAAAATATAGTAAGATTTTAGAAAATAAGAATTTGATTTCACTATGAGTTAGTGAGTAAAATATCTCAAAATACGGTTTTTTTAACTATACACAAGTTAATCAATAATTTTCTAGATTTTTTATCAATATAATTTGCTTGCTTGTATATGCATAGATAATTATAGCACAATATAAATATAAGCATAATTTGGTAAACTTAAATACTCTTCAACATAACCATATCTGTTAGTATAAATGAGTAAAGCCTAGCATAGCTAGGTAGATACGTTAACTAAAACACAAGTCATACAAACAAACTCTAGCTTATATTGGTGCTAGTCTTCATCTTTTTGATCCTAGTAGCATAAATTATATCTAAAAAAGAAAGACATACTTCAAATACGAACACAAGATTTATTTATTTTAGTTTATACTAAAAGACTATCTAAGAAACAGTCATTTTGATTATTTTTTGAATTTTAAATATAGATTAAATATTAATAAAATAATTTTATATGCTAAGTAAAAAATACAAAAACTATTTAATTAAATATTTATTTAAAACACTACTTAAATTTGTTTTTGTAATCTAATAGAGAGATTCCACTGTATAAATTTAAGATTCATTACATGGAATCTTAGTTTATGTTCTTCAAATGATAGTTTCTACTCTTGCTTTCCAGTTTTCAGTAATTGTCATCTTTTTTATGTTTCATTTTTTATTACTAGCTTCAACTGAGTAACTTTGTTTTACTTTACTCTATTTTGATTTACAACAAGAGAACATCTTTGCTAATTTGAACTTCTGAACTATGCTCTCTTTTATGGATTCAATACTTAGAGTTTATTATTTGTAAATGTTGATTTGACCTTTAAAAGGACATTTTGCATCTTCCTCGACTATAGTGGATTGAGGTATCCTTGATTTTCATTCAACATGTTTATCTCAATGTTGATGTGTCCACCAAGCCTTATATAAATGTTGGACTACTTTTAACATATATACAACTTTACACTCTTCTTTTGATTCCAGTGTGCAATAAATATTTTTTTGATAGAGGTTGCTTTTCTAAATCCACATCTATCAAGAAGTAAGCAAAATAAAACATATTTCTAGATCCATCCAATCATAGTCATTGTCTTTGACTTTCAAATCAACTTTCCTCAAACGAATAAAAGCATCATACTTACCAAAACAAGAAAAAAAATCCCTATCACAACATCCAAATATTACAAGTTAAATCATTGTTATACACATCTTATCAAGACACGTATAGGAATGCTTTATGATAGTTTTGTGATCTTATTTTAAATTTTCTATTTTGAGACCTCTATTTGTGCATTTACCTTTCAATTATCTAGCAAATTCATATGATTTTATATGTTTAGCTATTTTGTGTAAAACATTTTTCTATTTGTGGTCAAACTTCTTCTTTCATGGTTCATCATATAGGTAGCTATCTATTTGGGGTTTTTATAGAGGTTTAGTGCAAGTTTTATTTTTAATTAGATTAGATGTCATTTTTAATTAATAATATAATATGTATTTTAAATAATATAAAATTATCTAAGATCTATCTTGGTAGACCTTGCTATGCTACCATGTAAAAACATATGTATTAAGGAGTTAATATGAAACCACTTAATAAAACTCTTTAATAGATTTCTTTTTGGAAGACTACTTTTGCAACTATTTCAAAATAATAGTTGATTTTTGGTTTCCAACCAGCTTTAATGCAACAAAGCTGGCATTTAAATGATATAAAATACGGAATTCTTTTCTAAACATATGAAGAACTATTTTAATCAAATATTGGAGGTTGATAATTCAACCATGAAAATAAGTAATTTTTGATATAAAGACTAATTTATTTCTGACCAAGCAAGCCCTTTTGAATCAAGAATGATTGAATTTCAAAAAACTTAGATTTTGTTTTCTTTAAGAACTTTTATCATTAGTTTCTTTCAAAAAGCAATCAAGACTTGAATAGTGATGTATTTCTCAACTTGACATGACTTCAATTTCCAATAAGAAACAAGCCACTCATCTATGACTTTAGAGAAGTGTAAATAGCTAACCATATTTCTTATACAGAATTGATATACTTGAAATCATCTCAAACGTTTATCTCTAAATCTTATATACATTCCATTAAAATCAAGATTAATGACTATAAATCTTGAAAAGAACGTCTCAACCCACTATATTTGTTATAGCATTATTATAAGTATATATGATCTCTTGTATCAATTTTTTGAGATTTTTATTATTTTTTTAATGATATATGCCATTGCAATCAATAGTGTAAAAAAACTCATTTATTACCATCTAAGTCAATATGATTTAGATCACAAGTACAAGAATGCAATAGTAAATCATTACATATTTTTAATAAAAAAGAGTTTACTATCTTTATTATCAATTTTACATCTTAGTAATATTAAAAAAATTTATATTTGTTATTATTGCATTATTATACTTTTATTATTATCTTTTAGAGATTGATACTTAGATAAATTTGATTGAATTAATTTGAGATCAAGAATTAGATGCAATTGAATACATTATTTCTAATCTTCTTTGTTATCTTTTCTGCTAAATTGATCTATATAACAATGAGATATGTCGGTATGATTCTTTTATACTGCTATCTTTGACCTTCTATATATGATTTATAATATGGATTATGTTATCTCTTGCAGTCGCTTGACAAGATGATAATATACTTCATATGTCTTACAATATCCAATATTATCTTATCTTGTTCAAGATAATAGTCTTTGGTGGTTTTTATATCCTCCCTCATATCCTTCATTTGAATAATTAGGTGGAGAATATACTAAGTCTATTAATTGTATTCTTTTTAAAGAGGAGGAGGAATCATTTCCTTTCTTATCGTTCAAATTGGTACATTTGTAGTTTCTTGTAAGCTCACATTTAGGAATTAGATGCTCAAAGTAATCTAATGAGTAATCTAAACTAGAATGAGTTATGGAAAAGGAGAGGCAATCAGAGAGAAAAGGAGAGATGAGAAGAATAGATATTTCAGATTCTTGGAGAATCCACTAGCATATATCACATGAGTGAATAGTAGATTTCGTTCATTTTTCAATTTTGGTTCTATTGGTGTATAAATTGAAGGTTATGGAGAATTGAGTAGAAAGTTATGAGTACTTTTAGCTTTATTTAGGTTTTAGAGTGATTATTTCACATTGAGAGTGATGTGCTGGGAATTTTCAATTTAATCTCTTGCTATTCATGCTTTAGTTCCATGGGAAATTAGTTTGAAATTTTTTGAGATGTGAATTGAAAGTAAAAAAAGTTTATAGTTTTTATGGATGGAGAGATAACATTTACATATGTGAGTTGAGATATGAGGGATTGTGGTTTTGCAGGTATAGGGAGATGCGGAGATGAGCATTGTGTGTTACTATCATTATTCTTGTGCTAGCCATAGCTACAATTCTCCATGTGTGGCTACCCAAAGCAACTCGGGATACACCATGTTTAGTATGTCATTGATGCTTGACCTTGCAAAGAGTAAAGACACATGTGTGAAGGATGCACAAGGACTATGATTTGACCACTTTGGATGCTCATGTGAGGCAAGATACCACATAAATAACATTGATTATCAAGATTATGCTAGCTTCCTCTAGGCCTCAGCAAGGTAAGGTAATTTACCCAATAAATGAGTAAAGGTAAACAATAAAATTTCCAATTTGTCAAAGGGGAAGGTAACGTGTAGTGTAAAGGTAGAGAATAAATTTACCCTTTACCCAATAAGGTTTACCCTTTAAATTTTCATTCCCCTGTGCAGTCCACAATCCGCCATAGGCCGCAGCCCGTTAGACCGCCACTCATTTTGGAAGAAGGCATTTGAGTGTTGGCTTTTGGTTTGTGAAATTGTGAGTTATGCTGTTGCTGAAATCGAGATGTAATTTGGTGCACATTGTTGGGCCGCATCATTGAGACCTCCACCCCACTATCTTTTGCCACAAGAGCCTAAGGTCAACTTTAAAGAGGGAGGTTCAGAGATTTATAATAAATTGGGGGACGCACGGGCTGGTCTACTAGAAGTGGGAAATTGCACAGAGGAGAGTAGTTGAATAAAGTTAAAAATTGAGGAACAGTTAAAAAATGTAAAGATAAAGAAAGGTGGAAGAGATATGGGAGGCACATGAAAATTAATGGGAAACGTGTCCTAAAGACTATTGATTGAGTAGCGTCACAAAATTGTCACTCAATACATTGCCGCTACTGAAACTCAATACAAAAAACACAATGAGCACTATCAATGATGATGAGGTATGTGAGCAGATCAATGAGATTGAACTATCCAATTTGAATGGTAGCATTGTGGTCATGGTGATGGCTGCTCCCGATTGCATTGGTCACAAATGCAAGCACACCTATGGAGAGTTCATGTGGATGTATACCCACAAATGGGCAGAAGGCAATCCTGGTTGTGAGAAAAGGAAACATCATTGCAACATTTGCAAAAAGTGGTTTTCTTTGAAGACAAATTGCTAGGGCTGGAAAGCTCACCTATCAAAGATCCACAACATTCCTAGTGCTATTGCTAGCAAGCCGGCCTTGTCAAAGTGTTTTGTACTAGTGCAATCGATGTTGCGGGTGACGATCCCTAATCATGTGGTCCACAAGTATGAGAATGGTGTTGTTGACTTTGTATCAAAGGTGGCATTTCCTTACATGCATCAGGTAGTGATCGCTTCAAATGTTTGGTTGAGACCTTGACAAATGGGTATGTGCACCCATCAATGCATACAATTGTTTGCCGCATTGTTGAACTCTTCCAAATTGCCAAACCTTTGTTGTTCAACTTCTTTAAGGCTTGCAAAAATGCCTTTTCCCTCCCATTGGATGGGTGGTCAAACTATAACTTGAAAGGATTCCATGTTGTCACAACACATCGGATTGATATGGCCTCGGCTATATCAAAAACCTTATTGCTAAAAATCTTGGAGTTTGTTAGTGGCATGGGCGTTGGCCGCCGTGTTGGTGATGCCTTGTTTGAACACTTGAAACACATGGGTTTGAGTGTTTTGACGTGTTTGCTAAATGTTGTGAGTGACAATGGCTTTGATGCAGTTGCAGCCGTTATGCATCTCTTCTATAGGATCAACAATGAGGTCGGTTACCAACAATTGCGGGAGTCCAACCATATTTGGTGTGCCGACCACTCTATCTAGCTTGCTATTTTGAAGGTCATGTCCCATATCAAGGACATCAATGCAACTCTCTGAGAAGCATTGGTCAAGATCCGGAGAAGCAAGACAATTGGGCAGCTTATTGAGTTGAATCAAAGGTGGTTGGTTTTGCTAGCAAAGAGCCTTCTCATCAAGATTCAACGATGCAATGGAACTCGATCCATGAGATGTGCAGCAATGCCATCACAAAGTGTGTTCCATTTGATCACATCATGTTGACTTACAAGGATGATCTTTTTATCAAACTGCTATCCAACAAGCAATGGAATTGCATTACGGCTATGACTGCATTTCTACGGCCATTTTGCCAAGTCATGGAATTATTGGTAGTGGATCAAGTGTCATCGTAGGACCTCATCTTGTCATTGCTGACACGCTTGATCAAGAAATGCAATTTGGGAGAAGAGTCATTCAGCATCATCAACAAGCACTTCACCATGAGCACCATGAAGGCCAAGCTCCAAGAATGCAAGAAGCTTCTTAAGCAAAAACCTGCCTTGATTGTTGCATATCTGAACCCGCAGCTACCAAGACCAATTGATCCCACAATGATGAACAATATCAAGGAAATGGTCCACTCCCTACTGCAATGCTGATATTCTAACCTTACAGGTGCACCAATTTCTCAACCTGCTACAGATAATACACTTTTTGCTACCATGTTCCAACATCAAAACATTGCGGATGACACTATTGATGAGGTTGATGCATATTTAAATCTAGGCCTGGTCACCTCAAACTCATTCATTGACGTTGTGGCATGGTGGAAGGCACAAAAGGAGTCATTTCTGGCTCATTATGCAATGGCGGTGGACTACCTTGGGACCCAACAACGTCAATGCCATTGGAGCATGTAAATAGCATTGCAAGGCATGAGTTCACAACTACATGATTATGACTATCGCCATCCGTGTTCATCAAGACCATGTGTCTTTGGTCATGGATTGATGCTCGTATCATCATGCCACCGACAAATTGTGCCAAGACCGCTCACTCTTCAACTAGTAGCATTCTCAACAACAACTTTGATATTGCTGCACTTGAAAGCAAGCAAGAAAACTGGCAGAAGAATTCATTGGTGGTGGGGTAGTCACAATGATGAATGCTCAGTTTGACAAGTTGGTTTTTGATGTTGAGCTCTTCTAGTTTGATGCAATAAGTCCAAACATATTGCCACACAATGATGGTATTGATTCAAGCAAGTATTGTGTAGGCATGTTTTAGGCTTGTTTTAGACCAGTACATAGATGGAGTTTGGTCGCAATGTAATTTGCAATCAGCAATTATTGTTTTTTCCTTGATTTACCCAATAATTTACATGGGTAATGGTAAAAGGTAAAGGTAGAAAGTAGGACAAAATTGATTACCCTTTTACCTTTTACCTTACCCTACCAAGGCCTAGCTTCCACTATCCTTTTGTTGACCATTTGAAGGATATTGATCCAATTGTGGGAGTGGTTAGCATCTCAAGTGGTTGTATTTTGGGGTTATTTAAGACTAGTTTTCCATATCCACATCTATTCCATATGATACCTCCTACACTCCATGATGAGGCTAGATAGAATTTTTGTATACCACTTGATTATCTAGCATATGATCACTTGGACTAGTTAGCATGGTTCTTATTTCTCTTACTCCTTTGATGTTATCTTTGTTATGCTAAAGGAAGACGTGTGGAGCATAGAGAGGTGGTTGCTAGATTTTGTTGATTTTGAGTGGGAGATTGGGTACCCTATAGGAGGGGTCTATTAGGGTTGTATTTTTAGGAGATAGGCTTTGCTATATAATACCATAGAGTCCACTTGATACAATGGTGTACAATTACGTTAAGTAAGAGAGTTTAGTAAAGCAACACGAGCACTACATCCTTTGTCTATGGCTAGCTCCACTGATGAGACGTACTCTTCTATCAGCTCACTATATCCTTTGGTAGGAGAGGGAGCACCATTAGAGGTCTTAGATTATTTGCTTGAGCAACTTTTATGTCTTGATAGGTGAATTTTTGCACAATCATTGAGCACTACCTCTCACCTCTCCTCAAAAGGCTTGTCAAGGATGGTATATGAGCACCTTAAAGATTACTTTTAGGCAGATGATGATCCTTCTAGTAGATTTATCTAGCTGTTATAGGTGCCTACAACAATAGCAAGTGGAGATATGCCTACATCAATTAGTTGAGTGTTAGGTGCTAGTCAACTCCTTGTGATAAAGAAGGACATAAGTGGCATTAGATTGATTGCTACTAAATAGATCTTTTTGCACTTTGTCAATTGGATTATTGTCCTTTAGCATCATTCTCAATTCCCACAACACCTCAGCCCACATCAATTTGGATTAGCTACACTTGGAGATTGTGAGGCTATCTCTTTAGGCATCAAGGCACTCCTATATATCCATCCAAATTTGATTGTCTTATAGGTGGATGTTGAGAAAATTTTTAATAATGTCTCTCAAGCATCCATCTTTAGAGACCTTAGGGAGGCTGGAGGATCCTTGGCAAATATTATTCCTTTTTTGCGGTCATTTTATGGTTCTCTTGCTTCCACTTTCCTACTAGCGTGGTTGGCCATTGGAAGAAGTCACAATCTTGGAGTTAGTTGTTGGTGCATGACAAAGAGATCCTTTAGGAGGACCTTTATTTGCCATGGCTCACTAGAGTTCTCTTATCTATTACTTTGGCCATGCAAAGTTGTTTACTTCACTCCTTGGCAAATGATACACACATCATGGACCCCATAGATCAGATTAGCTAGGCCTTCGATCACTTGACTACCAAGCTACATCTCATAGGCTTTGGGAGTCAAAGTGTCAAAGTGAAGAACATGGTACTCTTTAAGTATTCCTCCCAACCTTGAGCTTCCAAAGGGGTGTATCACATCTATAGATGAACTACTTATTCATGGAGTCTCATAGGATTCAAGGATTTTTTCACATGCTTCTTAGATGACGCCTTGGTAGAAGATATTCTCCATGTGGATGAATTTCATTTATTAGGAGATCCGCAAGTGGCATTTGACATACTCTCCTCTTGAATTGCCTATCAACTAATTGACCTTCCACGCATAATTCCCCCGCCCTTGGTCTTCCTGTCACATTTGAGAGCTTTTGATATGAGGACTACGAGAGTCTTTGGTGGTATCATTGGACCAAAGATATTTGAGTGTGTGATAGGGGACTTGGAACATAGACAAACACCTCTACCAATCTTGTGTGGAAGGTGTAAAACTCCGAGGACAAGAGAAGAGAGAAAACACACATTGCACACTCAAACATTCGATGCCCCAAGGGAGCACCTTCTCTTTATTATATAGACAAAGAGGATCTCCTCCAAGGAAGCTCCACCATAGGATTAGGGACACAGATAGGTGACATGTCAGCAAGCTCCACCCTTGGATTACTTACTTGGATGGGTGACCTGTCTGGTCTAGGTCCTATCTGGTTGGTCAAACAAGCCTTGACTAGAGGGAATCTTTTAGGGAATCTTCTTGTAGGAATCTCAGAATCACGTGAGTAAGGTACCATTGGAAAGCTCTCGACGAGACAAAGCAGGGCGGGAGGGAAGGCCAGCCTTTCCTCTATTGGGGGGGGGGGGGAATCTGCACATTCTCGAGGCCTAATTCATCCGTTTAGGCCTCCAAAATTGCCTTCAAAGATTTCAGGCATATTTTGGTTCCTACTCTATTAGTAGAAGTCCCCTTTTGGTGATACCTCTTTCTGATCTGTTAAGTCCATCATGTGTAACATCCTTCCAGATGTTACCAAACCAATTCTCACCTTTAAATCATATGTCTAGCTATTGGTTCTAAGGTTCTCAAGTCTATTTTGGTTTCTGCCCTATTAGTAGAAGTACTCTTTTGGTGATACTTCTATCTGATCTATTTTGCCCATCATGTATTAAATCATTCTAGATGTTACCAAACCAAATTTCACATCTAGATCATATGGCTAACCCTTGGTATTATAGAACTCCCTCCTTTTAAGACGCAACGTCCTCGTTGTGCAATTGTTGCTCAAATGCTTGCACCAACACCGGTGCATGTGCCAAATTGGCAGCGGGTTCCTAGGTTGCTTCATAGAGGGGGTAACCTTTCCATTGTACTAGATATTCCACTCACGGATGGCAAGTACCATGCATGCACTTTTGGAGAATCCGCTCTACTTCATATTCCTCTGTGCCATCAATGAGTGTCGGACAAGGTCGAATGTCCTGTGTAGAAGGACCTTGGCCTGATCGGGGAGCATATCTGCGTAGTAGGGAGACATGGAACACAGGATGGATCTTCATGTGTGGTGGTAGCTCAAGGTGATAGGCCACAGCGCCGATGCGACGAAGAATCAAGAAAGGCCCAATAAAACGAGGTCTGAGCTTACAAGATCCAACTAATGTGAGGTTGGTTGTCGATAGCCACACTTGATCCCCAACATTGAACTCCATGTGCCTCCGGTGTGCATCAGCATATTGCTTTTGTCGATTTTGTGCAATCTGTAACCTATGCTTAGCGCTCTCCACACCTTATTGGATTCTAGAAACAAATGTGTTGACTACATCTACCTTGGTAGTCACTGGACGGATCTTCATCAAGCTAGAAGGTGTGAAGGGATGCTCACCATACATGAGGAAGAATGGAGTGACCTGAGTGGATGCATTCATTGAATTGTTGTAAGCAAATTCCACCAACGGTAATAGGGTGTCCCACCTCTCTTGCTCTTCTAAGGTGAAGCCGTGTAACATGTCTTCAATTGTGCAATTTGCCTGCTCTATTTGGCCATCTGTTTGTGGGTGGTAAGCTGTGGACATGGCCAACTTGGTTTTGAAGAAACCAAAGAGTGTTCGCCAAAACAAATTGGTGAATTGGGTACCTCTATTGGTGATGAGTACTCTAGACAAGCCATGGTAAGCAAAGACTGCATCTAAGTATAGTTGAGCTAGTTGTGGAGCGGTCACCTCCTTGGTGGTAGGGCGTACATGAATCATTTTTCTGAGCCGGTCCACAAAGACCACAATGGAGTCAAACCCTGAGGTGGTCTTGGGTAATTAACAGACGAGATCCATACTCACTTGTTCCCAACGTTGGGTAGGAGTGGGGAGAGGTTGAAGGAGCCCTGCAGGAGCTTGATTAGAAGTTTTGTTCTGTTGACAAAGTAGGCAGCTACGCACATAGTCCATCACATCGTTGCTCATCTTGGGCCAATAGTAATGGCGCTTGACTGCATCCAAGGTCTTGTCCACTCTGGCATGAGCTGCAATGGCCAAATCATGACATTCCGCTAGAATGGTGGTGCGTAATTCTGGAACATTTGGGATCCATAATCTGTCATCCCAAAAGGCGAGTCCTTGGATGCTGGTGACGCCTTTGGACGATTGTGCTTCGACAATTTGTGGATCTGTTTTTGTAGCAGCTAGAATCTCTTGCCAGAATTCAAGGTTAATCTTAACCTCTGCCACCAAGTTTTTGGCCATTGGCATGCAGGTGAATGCATCTGCAAGTTGCTTCTTACCTTCCACGTAGGTGATTGTCATGTTGAAGCGTTGTCGCCACTCTGCCCACCGAATTTGGTGACGAGATAGATCCTTTTGCATCTCGAGGTAGACTAGAGGTTTGTGGTCTGTCTCTACTACAAATGCCTTCTCGCCCAGGTAGTGCTTCCAATGCTTGGTTGCTAGAACGATGGCCAGCTCTTCTTGTTCTGTGGTGTGGTAGTTGCACTCTGCCGGTAACAACTTTTGAGAGAAATATGCAATTGGATGCCATCCGTCATGCCACTCTTGTTGTAGGACTGCTCCTATGGCTACGCCTGATGCATCTGTAGCCAACTTGATTGGACGTTTTGGGTCATACCACTTCAAGATTGGTGCATGTAGCAAGGTGGCCTTCAATTCTTGAAAGGCCAACTCTTGTGTAGTTCCCCATGTCCACTTCTTCCTCTTGCCAAGTAGTGCCGTTAAAGGTTGTGCAACCTTGGAGAAGTCCTTGACAAATCTACGATAGAATCCCGTCAACCCCAAGAAGCTCTTCAGTTGAGTCTGATCTTCTGGGGCACTCCATTTTTGAATGACCTCTATTTTATCTGTCAATACTTGAATGCCCTCTGCACTTAATCTATGCCCTAAGTAGTCTACTTCAGACTTGCCAAACTCACACTTTGAGATTTTGGCGTACAATTGATTCTGTCTTAGAATCTGGAGGACCTCTCGTAGATGTTGTTTGTGTTCTGTCATCGTGCTACTATATACTAAGATATCATCCAAGAAGACGATAACATACTTATCCAAGTATGGACGAAATATGTCATTCATTAGACTCATGAAAGTGGCAGGCGCATTGGTGAGGCCAAAAGGCATCACAAGATACTCAAAGTGGCCATACCTGGTTCGAAAGGCAGTTTTGTACACATCCTCCTCTGCAATTTGGATTTGATTGTAACCGCTCTGCAAGTCTAGTTTGGTGAAGTATCTTGCTCCATGGAGTTGATCAAACAAGTCATCCATGCGAGGTAAGGGGTATTTGTTCTTCATTGTTTGCTGATTGAGACCCCGATAGTCAATGCACATGCGCATTGTACCATCCTTCTTCTTCACAAACAAGACAAGGGCCCCATATGGTGATACACTAGGTTGGATGAACCCTTTCTGTAGCATCTCCTCAATTTGAGTCTTACACTCTTCCAACTCATGAGGTGATAGGCGATATGGGGCCTTACAAGGAGGTGTCTTCCCCGGGAGTGTCTCTATTTTGTGATCTACTTGCCTTTTAGGTGGTAATCCTGAGGGTAGATCATCGGGAAAGACATCTTGAAACTCATCCACCATATCCTTCAATTTCTCCGGAATTTGTCCAGCGAGTTGTGCACTCTAGACTTCTCTTATTAGACCCATGAAACATCTATCGGTCTTACAGACAGTTGTTGTCCCTACGACATATAGAGATAGTTTCTGCCTATGTGATTTTTCTTTAACCCCAATGATTGACCATTGGTGGGTTCTCACTACTTTCTTCCTCCAATCCACCATTAGGTTGTACTGCTCCATCCATGGTATGCCTAAAATTGCATCATAACGGGCTAACTGTATCACTCGCCACTCAATTGCTTCCTGATATTCTCCTACAAAGAGGGTTACCCGTCTAGGTAATGATTCAATCCTCTCTGTTTGCCCATTTGGTAACTCTACTTCTTCACTTCCATCTCTCTCTAGATCCATTCCCAATCTTATTACGATAGAGCGAGACAAGAAATTCTCTATTGCTCCTCGATCTATTAATACTCTCACTTGATTACCTTCTAGGATTCCATTCACAACAATCAATTGAGAGGTTGCCTTTCGGGCTCTTTGCTCATTATTCTTCTTCCTTCCCTCGCTTCTCTGCTTCCTTATTGAGCCAGTAAGGCCGCAAGGTACATTTACTGGCGATCTTTGTTTTCCAAAGTGGTTTCCACCTCCTCCTCTTCAATGTGCCTCTCCATGTTGTTCAAAGCTTGCCTGTACGAAGGCCGAGGGCCTCTAGGGAAACGAATGCAACAATTGGTAGATATGTGCCCAATACGGCCACAATTGTAACAACGGCGTTGTTCTCCTCGAGTCCCTTCTCCTCTTGGGGCTCCATCTCTTCATTCTTCTACCCGTCCCCGCTCTCCTTGAAGTGGTCGTGCTCTTCAATCTCGGAATCGAAGGTTGCCCAATTCCATTGGTACTGGTCCACCCATGTGTGGCATTTTTGCGTGATAATGTTGAGGTGGAACTACTCCTTTACCTCCACCTAATGCTCCTGCTATTCTCTGCGCACAAGCAATGGCTTCAAATACCGTGTGAGAGTTTTGCACCATGACTTCTTGGCGAATCCGCTCTTTCAACCCTCGTTTGAAATTGTCGAGAGCCTCTGCTGGACTCATGTCAGTAATTGCAACTCGTAGATCCAGAAATGCCTCCACATAATCTTGTACGCTATTTTTCTGTCTCAATCTCCATAGTCGGGTTCGAGCTATTTGCACAGAATCCACCGATTGGAAATTCTTCAGCAATCCTTCTTGCATTGCTGTCCATGTGACCTCCCTTCTCTCTGCCAGCATGGATCATTCCCAAGCATCATACCATGTGAGGGCTTTATCCGTCAAGTACCCACATGCAAACATGCCTGCAGCATGCTCAATGATCTCTGTTGAGAACAATTGGAAATATCGATCCATTCTCGAGATCCAATTTTCCACTACTCCCATCGTACGCTGCCCCTTGTAAGGCTTGATGTTGCAAGTCTTCTTCATCCGGAGTAGCAATGTGGCTTCACCGTTGATAGGGTTCGTAGGTACGGGTGCCTCTCCAAGCACTTCAGTCGCAGGTACAAGGTTTTGAGGTGGCTCTTCTTCTTGCATGGCTTGATCGTTCCTCAAGATCTGCACTTGACTTTGTAATGTCTCCATGGTCATCTTAATCTCTCAAAATTCATTCGACATCCCTTGCATTCCTTGCACCAACTCTTGCAACTGCGGATCCATGGTTCCTGCAACATCCAATTGCTAATGTCTTCTTCAATACAAAGTCAATAGAATCACTCTGGAAGGCGCACTAACTATCGGAACTACCATTGGGACCTCAGAAGCTATCACTCGTTGATAATACTCCTCACCAAAATTCCTAACCACAAAATCTCTAAACATCACTTTTGGCCTCACTACATAACGGATTTCTACTTGAGTGTTGAAAGGGAGAGGATTTGGGACATTCATATCCATTTTATCATAATAGAATATAGATCGTCAAATCCCACTCTCTGTCATATATCACCACAAGTAGAATCACCGGGTTTGGTGAGTTCATCACTCTGTCCATGAATTCCGCACCAAAATGATAAACTAGCGATACCCTCATCTGCTCACGCTGGATGTACATAACCTTGATGTGGAATGGGTTTGAGAATGGAAAGCTAGGTGCGGGAAATTATCCCCCCGGCGCATCCATCCCCTCTGCTCTCTAAAGTCCTTCCTGAGTCTAGCGATTACTCTATGTTCTCCACCTCACATTACTCAATTTCAGTAGTTTGTGCTATTCCAAGAGGGGTGATCCACTCTCTTGGACTAGAACACTCGCTCTGATACCATTGTAATACTCCGAGGACAAGAGAAGAGAGAAAACACAGATTGCACACTCAAACATTTGATCCCCCAAGGGAGCACCTTCTCTTTATTATATAGACAAAGAGGATCTCCTCCAAGGAAGCTCCACCATAGGATTAGGGACACAGATAGGTGACATGTCAGCAAGCTCCACTCTTGGATTATTTACTTGGATGGGTGACCTGTCTGGTCTAGGTCCTATCTGGTTGGTCAAACAAGCTTTGACCAAAGGGAATCTTTTAGGGAATCTTCCTGTAGGAATCTCAGAATCACGTGAGTAAGGTACCGTTGGAAAGCTCTCGACGAGACAAAGCAGGGGGAGGGAAGGCCAGCCTTTCATTTATTGGGAGGGGGGGAATCTGCACATTTTCAAGGCCTAATTCATCCGTTTAGGCCTCCGAAATTGCCTTCAAAGATTTCAGGCATATTTCGGTTCCTACTCTATTGGTAGAAGTCCTCTTTTGGTGATACCTCTTTCTGATCTGTTAAGTCCATCATGTGTAACATCCTTCTAGATGTTACCAAACCAATTCTCACCTTTAAATCATATGTCTAGCTATTGGTTCTAAGGTTCTCAAGTCTATTTTGGTTTTTGCCCTATTAGTAGAAGTACTCTTTTGGTGATACTTCTATCTGATATATTTTGACCTTCATGTATAACATCATTCTAGATGTTACCAAACCAAATTTCACATCTAGATCATATGGCTAACCCTTGGTATTACAGAAGGGTAGGCCTATTATCTAAGGAGGAGATATCACCTATAACATTTTTGGGTAATGTGCTCTCTTGGCATCCCTACTTTCCTTTTGCTTTGTGATTGCTAAGGCCAGTTTTGGAGACATATGTGACCAAGGTAGAGGAGAGATCCTTTTCTCTCTAGATGTTATTGTAGTAGACAAGAGATAGTTTATCCCTAGTGGCATAGGTCCGATTGGACCAAAGGTTTGTAGTCTTCCTTGATGGAGCAGTAATGTCAACATATGCTACATTCCCTCTTAGTTAACCCATCCATCCTTCATGCCACTAGAGCAAATCTTTGCACTTGCTCCGACAAGGGTGAAGGCACTTGGATCCTAGCTTGACCATGCATTAGGGCATTTTGACTTGCACCATCTACCTTCCCTATAGTGACAAGGCTCCACCTAGGTTTGGTCTAGCTATATGCATCTTCATTACTCACTTGTGAGTGTGGTTCTACACTAGATGCAACAATGGTCCATATGACATGATGTCCTTTTGGAGCACAATGGATAGTTACCTATGATGCCATTAGGGATATAGTATTTGCTATGACACAAGAGAGTGGATACTTTGCTTGGAGTGAGTGCTTGTTTTCTTTGTAAATGACACATGTCATAATAGACTTATACTTGGTATGAGATGATCAAGTGACAATGACATATGTTGTGGTTTCAGACCTTATGTGTGATGCAATTTTGGAGGGAGTGGTTACTTATCTCCTTGGATGGACAGCGAGCGGAGCAACAACATGCATGGTCTCCAAGTATAAGGGCATGTAGCAAGATCACTTCTTTGTTCCTCTAGCCTCGGAGTTATATGGAGCAATGGACACAAGGTCTGACATATTTGTCAAGAAGTTCATGAGAGCTTATCAAATTAGACGTTAGTGGATACCACTCTCATTCTCATACTTTGTAGCATACTTTAGATAACGTGTGTCCATTGCTCTATAGAGAGCATTGACTGGTGCAATGCATAGGAGAGTAATTGCACTAGGTGATGCTTCTTTGGATGCATCAATAGTTTGTAGACCTTACGACTTGCATAGCTCGGATATCTAAGGTCTTGGTGTTGTAAGGCAGATCTATGATATCTATACTATTGGGGCCTAGCCCCATATTACTTCTTTTGTCTCTCCCTTGTACGACTTTATGGGGTCTTCTCATCCTTCATGTTTGCTACAAGGTCACTTTATCCCAATAAGGTATAACACTAAAAAATATCAAAGGTTTAAACTTAATAATCTCTTTTTCTTAGTATTAGTTTCTAGTTAAATTATGTTTGATCTGATTACATTTTTAATCCATTTATTAAATATAATATTCCATAAAAAATAATTTGAACTCTTATTGTCTCAATATCTCAATTCACATGAATTTATATAAATAAATTATTGTTATGTATGATCTTTAACACTCACTATAACTTTTTATGATATCATTGAAGAACTTAAGGAGATATTCTATCTTTAACTATCTTTATATATTTAATAGAAATTGTAGGTTTTCTTAGGATTTAAAAAATATATAGAATATTAAGTATGTAAAAAGATTTTCCACCATAAATCTGATGTAGTCTTATTGAAATAAAACCTTGAATACAGTTTATAACGAACCTTGATATATTTTATGTCTACTTTTTTAATATATCTATGTTTAATAAAATATGAAATGATTTTCTAATTCATTCAAAACTATAACTTGATATATTCTTCACACAAATAGTTTGGTAGGACATATGTTCACAGTAACCAACACTAATACAACTAAAAACCAACACTAATACAACTACAATAAATATAATATTACATTAAGATTACCTATATGGTAAAAATTTAAGGTTTAGAGAGGGATTCAATCATATTAGATTCACTTATAATATAGATCATATTAGATTCACTTATAATATAACTCATTCTTTTACATTGAGTTTTTATATATATATATAAACTCAATGTAAAAGAATGAGTTATATTATAAGTGAGTCTAATATGACTGGAATATCTAAATAAAATAAGACTCTGCTTTCTTTATAGACTAAGTTAAGGTACATACTCATTATGTACATACAAATTAAACACTTTAATGATTATTTAGTCTTAATAATCTTGTACATTTTGAGTTGATAGTAGAATGAAATAATAAAAATCTTATATTATAAGACATATAATCGTATGTTATAAATCCAAAAAAAATCCAAATTTTAGTACTAGTTTATACTTTATGGGATATTGAGATTTTATACAATCTTTTAAATATAGTCTTTGAAATTGGAATGATTATCATAGCACGGATCATTTTTCAAGAATAATTATTCTTAATATATTTATAAATTAGAAATATAATACTCATGAGAATAACTATAATCTGTGATTCACTCTATATGGAAAATTATGTAATACTTATAATATTTATTAGGGATAATAAATTTAATAAATATGTAATATCTATTAAGCAAAGCTTGAAGCTACTGAAATATGTGGAGAGAAGAGACAAAGATCTTTAGATGTTTGAAAAGAATATGATGTTTTGTCAAAAAAATGGGGATAAGATTGTTAATCATTTCCTTATGTAATAAAAGATATTTTAATGAAACTTTGAGTTCTTAACCCAGGTATTGGTGTTGGATGCCCAAAGTATTATAAGTTAAGCCTTATATAGTTATTTCCAGCATAATAATTACATTATCCATATCTTCTTATTTATATTTACATCAATTATTATAACAAAAACTATATTACACAGAAATAAATAAATTTGTTACAAATTTTGTGATGAATTTACATACTAAATTCATTACATTCATATTAATATAAAAAATGAATGAAAAAATATTCACAATAAAGAGGAAATTTTTTTATCTTTAGCACAATAGACAAAGAAGAATATTCAATTAGAGAGATTGTCTACAAAATGACATATCAAATAACTACATTGTATTCTTATACATATTATAAGAAAATTTAGATATGAATAAAATATTTTGAAAGTTTTGAAATCAATACTATTATTTTGTTAAGTTTGAATTAATTTGATTTGAAAAGAAAAAAGTATAGACACTGCGTGTAAACACTTAGCTTCATAATAAGGATCAAAGAAAAATACTTTTCTCAATTTTACCCGCTTTATTTGTTGCTAAGTCAATATGTTAGTAGATTTGCTTCCTCGACTGAATTCTAATGTGAACTGAAATTACGTCAAATCTGTGTGCACAAAGGGAATGGTACTGTTTTGAATATTTAACTTGTGTTTTTAGCATTTTAGTATTATTATTTCATCTTTTTCACAATTATAAAAACTATATATGACATATAATTTTCTTAATCACATATCTTAACCTTTATTACATTACTCAACCCGAATGAAATTTATATAACTACAATTATTTGGTTACGGAGATGTCTAATAATTTTATAATCTCTGGAATAGATAATTTATTCAAGAAGAAGACAATAATAGTTACCGAACTCAGGCTATCAAAGCAGAATATTAGTACCTGATTAATCCAGTTCATAGAACTTTAAGCAAACCATCTAAGATAACTATCGTGATTGACTAGAACTCTGGAAATCCGTGTAAATTGTTGCAAACTTTTCAAACATTAATCAACTATTTATAGTTACTATCTTTTGTCTCTATATCATAATCTCCGTGTGAAGTTCGGAGAAGAAATTAAATAAAGGTAGTAAAGTCACTAAATGTGCAGTTCTTTCTCCCTTACATTGATAAGTCATTTCAAAGTGGCCGCATTTGGAAACAGTTGCTCCCACCATTATCGGCTTTAAGTCTTCAATCGAATTTTGATGGGAGGATAGTAATGTCTTTGCCTGTGAATTTATATCATCTATCGAGTTTAACAGTCATAATATAAGTAGAACCGAGAATATCCTTAATATTTATTTCAGAATAATTTATAATTTAGCTTCATAGACTACACATTAAGTCAATGATAATCTATGGAGATGAATTCCACAAATACGTATCAATTAGATTGTAATCAAAATCTAAAATAATGCTCAATAGAGAGAAAGCCATAAAATATTCTTTACAAATTTCTCACTACAGAAACTTAACAAATAGATATACTTCTATATTAGCTACCCAGCTTTGCAAGCGCTTTTTTATCCCATAGTTGCAACTTCCACGAGCAGACATGCACCAGGTTTGAAATAAAATACGCTATAATAATATCCATCGACATTCGAAAGAAATAGTTTTCATCATAATCTACCAACTCAACCTTAACTACATCCTGGTCAAAAGGTATTAAAGTTTCAACAACTAAGATACTCGATTTGGAAAGTCAAGGTACCTTAATCTTGTCACTCTATATTGAGCTGAAAGTGATGACGGGCTGAGGCAACCTGGTGCATAATTCTACCGGATAAGAATGGATTCGGAGATTTAAAAAATAAAATTGTAAGGACAAAAATTTCAGGCAGTCAAAGGTGCAACAGGGATCCATTCGGAGCATGTGGTAGTAAACGAAAGGATAACATAAAGTTTCGATTGGTGAAAAAGGTGATCACACTTATACCAACCTTCCAGCATCTGTTGTATAGGACCGCGAAATACCACATTCAGTTCATGATTTTTGGAGAAGAGGGAAAAGCGAACATTTATGACATCAAATAATTGAAAAAGTCTCTATTGCAACGACAAGGTAAAAGGCAGCATAAATAGCATAGCTAGCATCCATTCATTCATGCTCTCGAACAGCGATGCAATTGAAGAGCTTTTCTTCGTCGAGTGTCTGTCTTCTTCCACTGATGGAATTTCGCCATCTCTCCTTTTCCCCAGTAACTTCGATCTAAGTGGTTGAGGACGATCTTCTCTTTCAACCCAGCAGTGTGTGTATGTATGTCGTCTCTCGTAGCTGTATCCCAAAGAAGGTTACATCGAGGATAGATAGAGTTCATGGATTTCCCAATGTCAACTCTTCTTATCCGAATAACAACGATCCTGAAGTCACGGAAAATCGTCTCACCGGTGCTTTGGCTGGAGGAGACTTTTTCCAAAGGAATCGAGATTTGTGGACACCAGGTAACACCAAATGGCCGCAAGCATGGCGATCAACGACAACTACTCTGATTCGAATCCAAACATGAACCAACTACAACCAACTCACCAGGTTGCCGCAGCACGCCGAGCTTCAATCACACCTAGAATTATGCAGATTATGCAACTAATGGATGCTCTGGCATTTTGTCCCGATGAAAAGGGCTTCTTGTACTAAATGGAGCTCCAGAGTTTCTGGCACGAGTCCAAAGAGTTTGACTTGTTGTCAACAGGTTAGATTGTCTTACTTTTGTTCGTTGGAGTGCCCTCGAGGTTTTAGATATGGCGGGATGATATATTTGTGTTTGGAGGGTTAAGCATCCTTTTATACTCTAATTCTATCAATTGATTCCAAGTTGAATATGAAACTCAAAGTTGCGATTGATTTCATCCTTGTCAAGACTAGATCCGCATTTGAACCACGATGTGACCAATTAGTTGCTTTTCTTTGGCCAGCTGACTACATTACTCGATTGATTAGCCAGATATACGCTTTTACTTGCAATTATGTCGTTTACGTTGTTTACTCATATTAACGACCTCACATTTTACCAAAATTCAACGGCCTCTGTACACTCTTCTCTTATTTCAAAGCTTTTATTTCATCCAAGTTTAAATGAATCCATCCGAGGTCAGCGAGTTTGTTGACGATAGAGAGGATTTTCCAACTCGATCGTTTTCCTTACAATATTTTTACACGAAATATATTCTTGATAGATTGACATACTTTCATCTAGATATCGTTGAGAGAAAATTTTAATAAAATTAGGAAAACTTACTTTAAAAGTATTTTCAAAGATTAAAATGTATAACTTACTCTGGGAATCAATACTATAATATTCTTTACTTTAGACAAATGGATCGATCTTATTACCGAGCCTATCTGGCAAAATAAGGTAACTGAAATAAAGTAGTAATGGACAGAGGCACTACGACAGCCCTAGGTGTTAAGTTTTCTTCTATACAGGCCGCACTTTCAACAATGATTAAACGTATTATAAACGTTAAAGGTATAAGTTTAAGATTAACTGATTGCACTTGAATGATCCTTGTAGATTGAGGCCTCGCACAGATTCCATAGCTAAAATGAATGCGAGCTTTTGTATGTAAAATGTTAGTCAGTCAAATTGGAATAATGCCTATCCAGGTTGATGGAAACCGAAGCTTAAAACTAGCTTATGAAGTGATAGTGTCAACATAGTAACTTTAACCTTAGAAGCACTGAAAGGTTAAGAACAAATCGATAGTCATAATTTCATCTTTCTTAACACGGAAGTAAAATTTAAAAGAAGGGGAAGCAAGTTTATCATTTATGATTTAAATCTGAAAAGACAAATTATTATTATTAGACAAAGACGACTCTAAATCCATCATGACATAATTCTATTGTTTCCAGGACTTCTATTATGTCTACCGATTGAATAATCGAGAGATAAACTGTAGTTCAATGAATCTATAAAGTGATATTGTGTATCCTTAGAAAGTCACAAATTCTTTCGAACAATAAGATTCTTTCTTTTGAATAAGGTCTAATTTGGACAATAAGAAAAAAGAAACACGAAGGATGACTCGCGCATTTATTATCCATGTGGTATTGTTCAAAGGCCACTTCGAAACATAAACTGTACTGTAATCCTGAAACTCTTTGGAAAAGACATCATCCAGAATTCTCAAAAACTGAGCAATACCTCAAATTTACTCCGAATGTGTATGCCAGCAGATGCGTCCAGCTTCTGCAGGAAATCGAACGAAATGATTGTCTCGAAACCTCAGAATAGAGGAGGCCAAACCCCTTCATACATTACATGTTCCAAATGATGAAGCTCCTGCTCCAGATGTTGCAGCAAGAATGTAGACTTACGAGCATTTGTTTGTGGTTTTCTCTTTCCTTATGCTTCAGCTCGAATTCGGTCAAGCCTTCAAGACTGTGGATTGAGAAAATTCGAGAAAATTCTACCTCACATAGAGTATTTCGGAATCAAAAGAACTGATCCAAGGCTGAATAAGCCTTCACGTCTCCTGTGCCTTGTGGTCCTTTAGGCACAGTTGAGGAACCGCGTAGACTATCGGACGACGAGTTCGACAACCTTGTGTCGCAGTGTACTACACAGATTTGAGGAGTGTGTCAGGCCCTGTTCAAGAACTCACATGTCATATACACTGTGCTCAGTACATCCAAGCGCGGGCATTTAAAGTTTAATTTCTTAACACAGATGAGACCGCTGCGTACGTAATCATTGGAGTAGACACTACTCTACAAAATTGGAATCAACCAAAAACCAAAAGGGATATCTTCTTTTCAACGATGTGTAGATAGAATTCGATATTATTGGAACATACAATCTGCCTTTCAAATTACTTCTTTCATGATGGAAAAGTAGATCTAGTCGCAAGATTGCATACGTGGGTTGAATGTGGGGAGACGGACGACGAGCGCGAAACAAAATGCACGTGATCCGCCAGACGCGAGTTGCCCCTATTTACGTCCATGTCTATGCAAATGCTTGGGTTTGGTTTAGTTGCGTCGCAAGAAACTTGACTCATCTGTCTTTTCGGGGGCTCTTCAGTGTGCATTCAAACAGGAATTCGATCATGATGTTGAATACATAAACGAGTAAACTTAATTGGTTTACGTGTTTAAGCCGGACTTCCTACCCTTTTAATAGCAAAGGGCCCTGTCAACAGCCGAAATTCAGGTCGTCCTTCCAGTGAGATTTCAAAATGAAATCGTCTTTAGGCGTTATCTGTATCGTTTAAAGAAGGATCTGACCGTGTACTACTTCTATGGATGACAGTCCTCCAGCGCTAAAGTCATGTTGTTGTATATTGAGTCGAACGAACAAGTACCTGTATCACTCTCTGAATTTGTCTAGTCCTGTCATTTAAGGTCGCAGAAGACCGGCGGATTCAAAGGCGGTGTAAGGGGATGTTGTCTCGATGGCTCGGAGCACCTCGAATCTATGGTTATTTCTAGGCGATCAAGATGAGCAACGGGATTCTGCTTGATAACGTGATATCTTTTCTGAACGAGATCCTGTAACATACTATTTGTGAATTTTGAACTTGAAAACGAATCGAACCGCTCTAAGAGATGACCCCCGATAGCAAGTCTCGGGCAAAATTAGATTTACTACATGACTAGATGAGCGAATGAGCACGAGGAAAGGACAGCAGCAGCAGTTACCCGGACACCAGTCAAAGATTCAGCTTTCTATTGGTGGGAATTCTGCTGACAGAGAGGGGTAGTTCGACTTTCACTGTCGTATTTGCACTGTATGACTTACATGACTGGCGTGCATAGCGAGCGTCATTTTCTCTTTCCGTGAAAGACTCCTCCAGTAACATTGAGATTCACAGTACGATCAGCATCCTTCAACCTGCGCTAGCAGGTCTCCGTTGTCTTTTCTACTTGCAGCCCAATTTCCCGTAGTTCTTAAAGCGCAACGGTCGGCCAGACTGGCAAACATCAAACATCAAACAGGGGGTCCAGCTGAAACCCGTTCATGTCTGTGATGTGTTTGATTTAAGATTAGACTTTGCTACATGACCTAGATCCTCCTAACTTTAAACTCTTAACACTTCTATGGCGACCTTTGGGCTGTGACTATGATACACTGTCAGTAACATTGAGATGTTTGACAAGAAATCAGAGGCAGTGTCTTGGTTACGCAGAACATTTTCTGCCTTCACAATACTTGGAACAGAGGTTCATCAAATGAATCAACAGAGTTCATCTGTTGCAGTTTTTCTCAACCCATTTCCCGGTCTCAAATCCCCTCATCAAAAGTATGTACGGATGGTAGATCAGCGACTCATTAGACAGTCGAGATGTAAATTTCGCGCTCGTGTCTCGGACTATCCTAAATTACTCATAACTATGCTGACAGTGCTTTGTTATCTTGGTTGGAAACTTCTTTATCCTTTGGACCTGGATCACTACCGAAAGATCCTTGGGATCATTCAATGGAATCTCATGAAGCTTCCTACTGTTGATTTATAATGAGCGGCACGGGAGTGGCGCTTTGCTTTTCTGCAAAGATAAGAGCAGTAGGTTTGTGTCCAAGTGAGGGATTCCATGATAGGCATCTCCTACTCTGTGTTTGACGTTATATTCCTTCATAATAATGTAAATGCTGAAATGATTCCACGCACGTGTTAAATTCCTGATGATTTCAGGACAGACTCTTCAATCCTTGTATACATCCTCAGGTATACCAGACTGCGAGTAAGATGTTCTGAATATCCAATAGAATATTCAAGGCTCTCTTGAAAAACAGACTTTTACGAAGATCACAGAGCGGCCGAGAAGGATGGAATCTCTTCCCACAATGTCGTCGCTTGCACGTCTACCCGGATAATGACGTTAACTAGGTTAGCCACAACTCGCAGCAGTGTCAATCAACCAATCCATCAGTAAGACTATTCACAAATCCATCAGCTGCCAAGAGCAGAATGGCGGTGATCAAACGAACCTTAGCGCAGATAGCTTTAATTGAATTGCACTGGACAGAGACGCCACTGCCAACTAACCCACGAATTGGCAAGGTTACTTTTACGGGCGAACGATTCAAAAGCCTCGTATTGCAGTTCTAACTTTGGTTCCTAACCAATGTTGACATTGCCGGAGGAACCGGCTACAGTCCTGGGAGTCGACAGGGTCTCCAGGTTACTTACTACGCGTGGAGCTTGGACGTGCCATACACGACCGTGGCAGTGGCCTTAAGAACATATGAAGTCAACGCACGAACGGATTTACGGTTCGCCGGCAATAAGAAGATCACGGCAAGGTTTTGAAATCCAGTCCACACAGTCGTGAATACAAGCATTTAACCGGTCAAGCATATGTGTGGAATTCGCATCCAGTGGTTTACTTACCCGGTCAGTCTGCTTTTGAAACCGACATATTGAAATTTCCTCCGGTTGATCTCCCAAGTAACCAGGGTTACTCCCCTACTTGAGGTGGCCACTCTGACATTCCCTAACTTAACTGCAGTTATTCAGAAGTAGAGTACCGGAGTGCGGTTGTCTGCAAGTATGAAGTTATTACACTCTGGATAAACGGATACTTTGCACTAACGAAGCTCTGGAGTAAATATTGACCAGATTTAAAGCAAGAGGGTCTGTAAAATCAGCATCTTTCGAGCTGTATAAATAACCACAAAGTCTAATATCTATTTTATGCTAATAGGAGTAAAAGGCGACCGCGTAGGAAAAATGATAATACGATGCTAATATACAATATTTACAACTAATAATAACACAAGGTATAAAACATATGGGAAAGTACATTCGGACAACCTACAATGTGGAGACGGGTTTGGCTTCTCGATAGATCTGTAGCGAAACGATAATTGCAGTCATCCTGAGGTGCAAGATCGCGCTGGTTAGGGTTCAAGAGTAAAGGCGACCGCGTAGGATAACAAGAAAGGATGGGAAGTTAAAGTTAAAAGCCGACTGCGTAATATAACAAGAAAGGATGGGTAGTTACAGTTAAAAGAGCAAGCTGACCGCGTAGGATAACAAGAAGAATGGGACGAGCCCCTCAAGCCGTACCAGGATAAGACATACCTCGGGGGGGCTAAGCCCCGATAGTATCGTTTAGAATTAATCCGTAGAGTTAAAGAAGGATTGCCCCTTGCGGGCCTGGCTGTACTTAGCAACTCATGAAAGACAAATGCTTCGGGAAGTCTCCTTACTGCCGAGACTATAGTCCCTGATGTGGTAACTTACTCGAACTACAGTACCGTACAATACAAACACTGCAATTCTTTTGGTATGGCGGGCCTGTATAAATTACCCTTCCACATTCAAGCATAATCGCAGCACGAGAAAGTTTCTCCCAGCTTTTAACAACTTCACTAGGTTTGTCGTATCTGCACGGGTATATAACTCAGACGCTTCCTACTTACTATCTCGTCTTCCGAATGACTCACAATAATTTGCTCAATATTGACGAACAGGGCGACAGCGTAGAAAACACGAAGGATGGGTCTAATATTCAGGAATCTACTATCTTAGCATAGTGGATTCTTGAGTCCAAGTTTATGTCTAGATTTAAACACTGAATTTCACAATTTTTCGTCCGATAATATTCAAGAATCCACTATCTTAGGACAGTGGATTCTTGAATCCCATTTCTTGCTACCTAGATTTTATTGTAAATTCTTATCTTCAGATTCAGATTATTAAAGATAGTCTTACACAAGTTGCAGCGCAGGTTTGGATTGCTACTTGAAATATATAAAATAATTAGATTAGGACTGCGAAGAGAGGAGAAGAACCCATTAAGCAAGCCTAAAGAAGATCTAAAGGTTCTTAGGAGTTAACTCAGGTCTTGAGTAACCATAGTTAGTTTGACTATGGTTCATGAGACTAGGGTTGGACTACTATATAAGACAATCGGTAGAAGCTCTCTCAGATACATTAGTCTCATTCTCAATAAAGCTACTGGTGTGTACATTAGTCGCATTCTTAGTAAAGCTACTGGTGTGTTCAAAGACGCAGCCTCAATGAGGTGAACCACATAGTTTCTTGTGTCAACCATGGTGCATGCATTTCTTGTGTATTATTCTATTTCCTATTGTATTACTGGATATGACTTCCAATTGGTATTAGAGCTTTGGTAAGTGTGTATCAAAATTTATGGTTTATAAAAATGTTGGTGAGCATGGAGTCTATTTGGCCTGCATCAACAATGAGGGCTTGCAGTATCCGAGCTTGTGTGACAGCTCAATGGGAATCTGAATTCTAAATGGGATAGACATTGTATTGTGCAAAAGGAGGAAGATAAGGTGAACCACATATTTTCTTGTGTCAACCATGGTGCATGCATTTCTTGTGTATTATTCTATTTCCTATTGTATTACTGGATATGACTTCCAATTGGTATTAGAGCTTTGGTAAGTGTGTATCAAAATTTATGGTTTATAAAAATGTTGGTGAGCATGGAGTCTATTTGGCCTGCATCAACAATGAGGGCTTGTAATATCCGAGCTTGTGTGCCAGCTCAATGGGAATCTAAATTCTAATGGGATAGACATTGTATGGTGCAAAAGCAGGAAGATAAGTGTGTAGCAAAAATCAAATTTTCAATTGTTTGTCCACTTTTTATCCTTGTAATGGTCGCTGCACTTCCCACATTGATCATCAATGAGACTTCCGCATTCTCAATGAAAAGTGCACCACTTCATAGAAATGAATTTTTCATTCCTAGTTTAATGATTTGGAATGAACAACCATTATTGTTGTGAAATCCATGTGGAGAGCACGATAGAGACAACAAACACATGTCAACCAGGTTTAGGGTTTGTTCAACCCTAAATTTGTTTGTTAGTTTCACACAAAAGCAGATTTCATTTGTTTATGTAAAAGAAATTTTGTACCAAGATGTTCTGATTGGTTGAAAGCGGGTGAGAGGAAGATCCAATTTGTACTCAAACGTGTGAAAGCATTGGTTAGAAAATACTATTGGTTTGTGCATCTCAGACCTCCAATCCTGATCGGGTAGATCTCATTATCTGCAATTGCAAACAACCAAATGAGTGATCCATCGATCACCATAAATTGATACTAGCTTGTTAATATAGATTGATGCAAGATCCTTTGCATGAGATAATTTGTGACTAGATTTGGATCAAAGAGAAGGCAATGACAAGAAGGTGATTGATGACAATCAATTTTTGATTGGATTTTAGGGGAGGACAACCGTCAATTTGTGATTGGATCTAGGTCAAAGAAAAGGGTAGAGTGATAAGCCTTTACGACTCAATTGGGAAAATTAGTCACACAAGGCTTACATTAGGTTTAAGTAGGCTGGCTGGTTGGGATCAATGTGCTATAGGAAAGAAAATCTATTTATCTCTAGCTTGATTGAGAACTTGGATTGTCATCATGACTTGTTGTAAGTAGATCTGCAAAGGCATTTCCAACACAATGAGCAAATTGAAAATGCCATAGGTAGGCTAAGCAACATTTGGACCAATCAAAGAAATAATTTTGGTTCTTTGCATTGCGATGCCAATAGTGAGATAACAAGAGCAATGGTGGTGTAGAGTCTACAATTTCCATCTTCATCATTGTGCTTGTTGTAGGTGTATTGAATTCTAGTGTCAACTTTAGTAGTAGTCAAGCTTCATATCAAAAAGTGGTGTATTGAATCGATTTTGAGAAAATCAATCAATATAGGTTATGGCAAAGAAGCACACAAGCAGGGGAAAAAACTGCAATGGTAGTGAGTGAGTTTTTAGTCTAGGAAGACATACTAGCATTCCCCTTTTGTTGTTATTTTGAGTGCCATTTTGGACTATGATGAAGTTGGAGAGAGGGATGCAAGAAGTAGAGGACCAAAGGAAAGGCATATAATGTATTTTAATCCAAGCAAAATTTCCCATTTTTTCTTGTATGAGTGAGGAAGAAGAAAGCTTGGAGTCTTTATCTAACAAAACAATACAAAGGACAAGTTTGGAGGCAAGATAACAATCATGAAGATTGGAGGTGCCAAATTTGAAATTGCCAAGTATGATAGACACTTTGATTATCTCCTATGGGAGCATCGGATGAAAGGCATGCTCAAGGTTAAATGGTTTTGGAAAATTGCTAAGGCCCAAGACCAATTTGGTGTTAGAAGATGATTGGAAAGACATTAAGGAGATGGCTATACAAATGGTGGTTTTATATCTATAACCACATGTCATAAAGCAATTGGATGAATACAAAGATTGCATTACTTGTTTTGATGAGCTACAATGGAAATAGCGTCAAAAAGAGTTATCAAATCATCTCTACACGTCCTTGATGATGATGAGCTTTAAGATGAAGGACAATGGGACCAAGACCATATCTATGCCTTCAGAATCCTTGTTGTGGACTTGCAGAATCTTGGAGAGGACCTGAGTGATGAGAGAAAGGCTCTTCAGATGTTGAGTTCTCTTCCTAAGTCCTACCAATCCTTGTCACAAGTGTTACTACATCGTGATAGGAAGACCATCACCTACAGTGAGGTGGTGTGTGCTCTATTGACAAATGATCTTCAATAGAAGATGATATTACCTTCTCAACCATCAACTTCTTTGGAAATAACGTCGAACATGAACTGTGGATGGACTTAAAAGTGGAAAACTGGTGGGGAGAAGAGATCTAAGACTAGATCTTGGTCTAGAGAGAGATCCCAAGACCATAAGATCATGCTCTATTGAAAGTGTGGCAAAGCTGGCCACCTCAAGAGAGATTGTTGTGGCAAAGCATGTGAGACTTCTTCAATTAATGTGGCAAAATACAACAAGGAAGAAGAAGGAGAGGATTTGCTTGATGAAGACTATGCTCTATGATGCAAACAGTATGCCCTTTGCACTTCATCTCAACAAAGAGGAGATGAATGGATTCTAGATTGTGCTTGTTCATACCCTATGTGTTATAGAAGTGAGTTCTTTAGTTCTTAATTGATATCAAATGGTTCAATTTTGATGGGGAATGATCATCCCTATTTGAATTATAGTCATTGGATTTGTTAAGATTCAAATGTTTGATGGTCTTGTGCACACATTGACTAATGTGAGGGATGTCCTTGACATGAGAAAGAACCTGATATCTCTTGGCATGTTAGACACAAATGGTCATCAATGGGAAGTAGCTGATGGTGTACTTCAAGTCATGACTAGGGGAAAGTTGTCTTGAAGGGAAATAGGCACAAGTCTATATGTGCTAGAGGGTAAATTTTTTTGTGAAGAGGCTCATATTACTAGATCTCATGATATGATTCACTACTTATGGCGTTCAAGGCTAGGTCACATTAGTGAGAAGAGCATGTCTATTCTTTCTAAGAAAGGCTTTATTTCTACACTTTGGTCTAGTAGTTTAGAATTCTATGAGCATTGTGTACTTGGGAAGCAACATCGGACTAATTTTGGCATTGGAACTCATAGTTCCAAGGAGATTCTTGAATATATACATAGTGACTTGTGGGACCCATTCCCTACTCCCTCACATTCTAGAAAGCTATACTATGTATCTTTAATCAATGATTATTTGAGGTTTGTATGGATTTATTTCCTACGTAAAAAATTTGAGGTCTTTGTCACTTTCAAGAAGTAGAAAGCCCAAGTTGAGACACAAATTGGTAAGAGAGTGAGATTTCTACAATCAAATAATGGCAAGGAATACACTTATGGAGAATTTGAGGTGTATTGTCAACAAGAGGGAATAACTTGCCATATCACTATAGTATATACTCCACAACAAAATGGTGTTGTTGAGTGGCTCAATTGAACAGTATTGGAGCAAAGGAGTATGTTGAGCCAATCAAGTTTATCACATGAATCTTAGTCTGAAGCTATCAATAATTTAGCTTATATGGTAAATCTTTCTTCTTTTAGTGCATTTGAGATACGGTATGGACAGCTTGCAGATTACAATCATATGTTAGTCTTTGGATGTAATGCATATCCTCTCATACCCAAGGAAGGAGATCTAAGTTGGATCTTACTTCCAAGAAATTTTTTTTTTTTGGATATCAGAGTGGTGTGAAGGGTTACAGGTCGTGGGATCCACTCACATGTAAATTAATTATCAGTAGAGATGTTTTTATCAATGAGTCCAGACCATCAACCAAGGGGGAGAAAGCTTAGGCTCCTTATACCAACAAGGGAAAACTCATCTAAATATTGTTGAGGGGGAGATTTATTATGATGGTTTTCATGATGAGGCACAAGGAGGTGCTCCCATAGAGGAGCAAGTTCCTCAAATTGAGGAATTACAAGAGTGTGAGGAGACTAGCAAACCTCAAAACATGCCAACATAGGAAGATCAAGTGGAGTCATCAATAACAAGTACATTTAGATGCTCTATTTGTGCTCTTGAATGACTTGAAAAATGGGTTGATTAGGAGATGAAGATATCTCTTGATGATGATGATATGGCTTTGATCTTGGAAGAAGAGGAACCTTCTTCATACAAAAAGGCTCAAGCTTCTATGGACAAGCTTGAGTGGAATATAATGATGTAAAGTGAGATGCAATCATTGATTGACAACAAGACTTGTGAGTTAGTGAAGCTTCCAAAACATCAACAACTAGTGTTTTGGTTGTTTTGGAGGTAGGATGTTTTGGAGATAAACTACAAACTGAATGATAGCCCCATAGATGGAGTAAAGAAGATTTACAAGGCCAGGTTGGTGGCCAAGTGTAATCTTCCAAGGATAATAGACCTGAAGAGAAACACAAGAAAAAACACACAATTTCATACTCAACCGCCAATGCCCCAAAGGAGCACCTTGACTGCATTATTGTAATACTCCAAGGACAAGAGAAGAGAGAGAAATACAAATTACACACTCAACATTCGGTGCCCCAAAGGAGCACCTTCTCTTTATTATATAGATAAAGAGGATCTCCTCCAAGGAAGCTCCACCATAGGATTAGGCACATAGATAGGTGACTTGTCAGCAAGCTCCACCCTTGGATTACTTACTTGGATGGGTGACATGCCGGTCTAGGTCCTCTCTGGTTGGTCAAACTTGCTTTGACCAAAGGGAATCTTTTAGAGAATCTTCCTATAGGAGTCTCAGAATCACATAAGGTACCATTGGAAAGTTCTCGACAAGACAAAGCAGGGGGAGGGAAGGCCAACCTCTCCTCTATTGGGGGGGGGGGTAAATGTGCACATTTTCAAGGCCTAATTCATCCGTTTAGGCCTCCAAAATTGCCTTCAAAGATTTCAAGCATATTTTGATTCCTACTCTATTAGTAAAAGTCCCCTTTTGGTGATACCTCTTTCTGATCTGTTTAGTCCATCATGTGTAACATCCTTCCAAATGTTACCAAACCAATTCTCACCTTTAGATCATATGTCTAGCTATTGATTCTAAGGTTCTCAAGTCTATTTCAATTCTTGCTCTATTAGTAGAAGTACTCTTTTGGTGATACTTCTATCTGATCTTTTTTTACCATCATGTATAACATCATTCTAGATATTACCAAACCAAATTTCATATCTAGATCATATGGCTAGCTCTTGGTATTATAGACATCCCTCCTTTTAAGACGCAACGTCCTCGTTGTGCAATTGTTGCTCAAATGCTTGCACCAACACTGGTGCATGTGTCAAATTGGCAGCGGGCTCCCAGGTTGCTTCATAGAGAGGGTAACCTTTCCACTGTACTAGATAGTCCACCTGCGGATGGCAAGTACCACACATGCATTTTTGGAGAATACACTCCACTTCATATTCCTCTATGCCATCAATGAGTGTCGGACAAGGTCAAATGTCTTGGAGGGAATGACCCTGGCCTGAGCGGGAAGCATATCTACATAGTAGGGAAACATGGAACACGGGATGGATCTTCATGTGTGTTGGTAACTCAAGGTGATAGGCCATAGCACTGACATGACGAAGAATCAAGAAAGGCCCAATAAAATGAGGTCTGAGCTTACGAGGTCCAACTAATGTGAGGTTGGTTGTTGATAGCTACACTTGATCCCCAACATTGAACTCCATGTGCCTACGGTGTGCATCAACATACTGCTTCTGTCAATTTTGTGCAATCTGTAATTTGTGCTTGGTGCTCTCCACACCTTGTTGGATTTTAGAAACAAACGTGTTGATTGCATCGACCTTGGTAGCCATTGGATGGATCTTCATCAAGCTAGAAGGTGTGAAGGGATGCTCACCATACATGAGGAAGAACGGAGTCACTTGGGTGGATGCATTCATTGAATTGTTGTAAGCAAATTCCACCAACGGGAGTAGGATGTTCCACCTCTCTTGCTCTTCTAAGGTGAAGCCGCGTAACATGTCTTCAATTGTGCAATTAGCCCGCTTTGTTTGGCCATCTATTTGTGGGTGGTAAGCTGTGGACATGTCTAACTTGGTTTTGAAGAAACCAAAGAGTGTTCACCAAAATAAACTGGTGAATTGAGTGCCTCTATTAGTGATAAGTACTTTAGACAAGCCATGGTGAGAGAAGACTGCATCTAAGTATAATTGAGCTAGTTGTGGAGCGGTCACATCCTTGGTGGTAGGGCGTACATGAATCATTTTGCTGAGCCGGTCCACAAAGACCACAATGGAGTCAAACCTTGAGGTGGTCTTGGGTAATTCACAGACAAGATCCATACTCACTTGTTCCCAACGTTGGGTAGACGTGGAGAGAGGTTGAAGGAGCCCTGCAGGAACTTGACTAGAAGCTTTGTTCTATTGACAAAGTAGGCAGCTATGCACGAAGTCTATCATGTAGTTGCTCATCTTAGGCTTATAGTAATGGTGCTAGATTGCATCCAAGGTCTTGTCCACTTTGACATGACCTACAATGGCCGAATCATGACATTCCGCTAGAATGGTGGTGCGTAATTTTGGGACATTTGGGATCCATAATTTGCCATCATGAAAAGTGAGTCCTTGGGTGCTAGTGACACCTTTGGATGATTGCACTTTTACAATCTATGGATCAATTTTTGTAACAGCTAGAATCCCTGGCCAGAATTCAAGGTTAATCTTAACCTCTACCACCAAGTTGTTTGCCATTGGCATGCGGGTGAATGCATCTGCAAGTTGCTTCTTCCCTTCCACATAGTTGATTGTCATGTTGAAGCGTTGTTGCCACTCTGCCCACCGAATCTGGTGATGTGATAGATCCTTCTACGTCTCAAGGTAGACTAGAGGTTTTTGGTCTATCTCTACTACAAATGCCTTCTTGCCTAGATAGTGCTTCCAATGCTTGGTTGCCAGAACAATGGCCAACTCTTCTTATTCTATAGTGTGGTAGTTGTGCTTTGCCAATAACAACTTTCAAGAGAAATATGCAATTGGATGTCATCCGTCATGCTACTCTTGTTGTAGGACTGCTCCTATTGCTACGCCTAATGCATCTATAGCCAACTTGATTGGACATTTTGGGTCATACCACTTCAAGATTGGTGCATGCAGCAAGGCAACTTTTAATTCTTGAAAGACCAACTCTTGTGCGGTTCCCCATGTCCACTTCTTCCCCTTGCCAAGTAGTGTCGTTAAAGGTTGTGCAACCTTGGAGAAGTCCTTGACAAATCTACGATAGAATCCTGTCAACTCCAAGAAGCTCTTGAGTTGAGTCTGATGTTCTGGGGCACTCCATTTTTGAATGACCTCTATTTTATCCATCAATACTTGAAGGCCCTCTGCACTTACTCTATGCCCCAAGTAGTCTACTTCAGACTTGCCAAAATTGCACTTTGAGATTTTGGCGTACAATCAATTCTGTCTTAGGATCTGGAGGACGTCTAGTAGATGTTGTTTGTGTTCTGTCATCGTGCTATTGTATACTTAAGATATCATCCAAGAAGAAGATAACAGACTTATCCAAGTATGGACGAAATATGACATTCATTATACTCATGAAAGTGGTAGGTGCATTGGTGAGGCCAAAAGGCTTCACAAGATACTCGAAGTGGCCATACCTGGTTCAAAAGGCAATTTTGTACTCATCCTCCTCTGCAATTCAGATTTGATTGTAACCACTCCGCAAGTCCAATTTGGTGAAGTATCTTGCTCCATGGAGTTGATCAAACAGGTCATCCATGCAAGGTAAGGGGTATTTGTTCTTCACTATTTGCTGATTGAGACCTCAATAGTCAAATGCACATGTGTATTGTACCATCCTTCTTCTTCACAAACAAGACAGGAGCCCCATATGGTGATATGCTAGGTTGGATGAACTCCTTCTATAGCATCTCCTCAATTTAAGTCTTACACTCCTCCAACTCATGAGGTGATAGGCGATATGGGGCCTTACAAGGAGGTGTCTTCCCCGGGAGTGTCTCAATTTTTGATCTACTCTCCTTTTTGGTGGTAATCTTGAGGGTAGATCATCAAGAAAGACATCTTGAAATTCATCTACCACAACCTTCAATTTCTCAAGAATTTGTCCATTGAGTTGTGCATTTTGGACTTCTCTTATTAGACCCATGAAACATCTATCGGTCTTATAGACAGTTGTTGTCCCTATGACATATTGAGGCAGATCCTGCTTGGGTGATTTTTCTTTAACCCCAATGATTGACCATTGGTGGGTTCTCACTTCTTTCTTCCTCCAAATCTACCATAGGGTTGTAATGCTCCATCCATGGCATGCCTAAGATTGCATCATAACGAGCTAATTGTATCACTTGCCACTCAATTGCTTCTTGATATTCTCCTACAGAGAGTGTGACCCGTCTAGGTAATGATTCAATCCTCTCTGTTTGTCCGTTAGGCAACTCTAATTCTTCACTCCCATCTCTCTCTAGATCCATTCCCAATCTTATTGCAACAGAGCAAGATAAGAAATTCTTTGTTGCTCCCAGATCGATTAATACTCTCACTTGATTGCCTTCTAGGACTCCATTCACGACAATCAATTGTGAGGTTGCCTTTTGGGATCTTTGCACATTAGTCTTCTTCCTTCTCTTGCTTCTCTTCTTCCTTATTAAGCCAGTAAGGCCACAAGGTACATTTATTGGTGATCTTTGTTTTCTGAAGTGTTTTCCACCTCCTCCTCTTCAATGCGCCTCTCCATGTTGTTCAAAGATTGCATGTATGAAGGCCGAGGGCCTCTAGGGAAACGAGTGAAATAGTTGGTAGGTTTGTGCCCAATACGGCCACAATTGTAACAACGACATTGTTCTCCTAGAGTTCCTTCTCCTTGTGGGACTCCATCTCTTTGTTCTTCTACCCATCCACGCTCTCCTTGAAGCGGTCGTGCTTGTCTATCTCAAAATTGAACGTTGCCCAATTCCATTGGTACGGGTCCACCCATGTGTGGCATTTTGCCCGATAATGTTCAGGTGGAACTACTCCTTCACCTCCACCCAATGCTCATGCTATTCTTTGTGCACAAGCAATTGCTTCAAATACAGTGCGAGGATTTTCCACCATGACTTCTTGGAGAATCTGCTCCTTTACCCTCGTTTGAAACTGTCAGGAGCCTCTGCTAGACTCATCCCAATTATTGGGACTTGTAGATCTAAAAATGCCTCCACATACTCTTGTATGCTATTCTTCTGTCTCAATCTCCATAGTTGAGTTCAAGCCATCTGCACAGAATCCACAGATTGGAAATTCTTCAACAATCCTTCTTGCATTGATCCATGTGACCTCCTTTCTCTCTGCCAACATGGATCATTCCCAAGCATCATACCATGTGAAGGCTTTATTGGTCAAGTACCCACATGCAAACACACCTACCGCATGCTCCGTGATCTCTATTGAGAACAATCGGAAATATCGATTCATTCTCGAGATCCAATTTTCCACTACTCCCATCATACAATGCCCCTTGTAAGGCTCAATGTTGCAGGTCTTCTTCATCCGGAGTAGCAATGTGGCTTCATCATTGATAGGGTTCATAGGTTTAGGTGCCTCTCCAAGTACTTTAGTTGCAGGTATTGGGTTTTGAGATGGCTCTTCTTCTTGCATGGCTTGATCATTCTTGAGGATTGCACTTGACTTTGTAACGTCTCCATGGTCATCTTAATCTCTCAAAATTCATTCAACATCCCTTGCATTCCTTGCATTCCTTGCACCAACTCTTGCAATTGCGGATCCATGGTTCCCATAACACTCAATTGCTAATGTCCACTTCAATATAAAGTCAATATGATCACTCTGGAAGGCGCACAAACTATCGGAACTATCATTGGAACCTCAGAAGCTATCACTTGTTGATAATACTCCTCGCCAAAGTTTCTAACCACAAAATCTCTAAACATCACTTTTGGTCTCAATACATAATGGATTTCTACTTGAGTGTTGAAAGAGAGAGGATTTGGTATATCCATATCATCATAGTAGAATGTAGATTGTCAAATCCCACTCTTTGTCATATATCACCACCGGTAGAATCACCGAGTTTGGTGAGTTTATCACCCTATCCATGAATTCTGTGCCAAAGTGATAAACTAGCGATACCCTCATTTGCTCACATTGGATATACATAACCTTGATGTGGAATGGATTTGGGAATGGAAAGCTAGGTGCGGGAAATTGTCGTCCTGGTGCATCCATCCTATCCGCTCTCTAAAGTCCTTCCTAAGTCTAGCAACTACTATATGTTCTCCACCTCAAATTACTCAGTTTTAGTAGTTTGTGCTCTTCCAAGAGGTGTGATCCACTCTCTTGGACTAAGACACTTGCTTTGATACCATTGTAATACTCCGAGGACAAGAGAAGAGAGAGAAATACAAATTACACACTCAACATTTGGTGCCTCAAAGGAGCACCTTCTCTTTATTATATAGACAAAGAGGATCTCCTCCAAGGAAGCTCCACCATAGGATTAGGCACACAGATAGGTGACTTGTCAACAACCTCCACCCTTGGATTATTTACTTCGATGGATGACATGTCGGTCTAGGTCCTATCTGGTTGGTCAAACAAGCTTTGACCAGAGGGATCACGTGAGTAAGGTACCATTAGAAAGCTCTCAACAAGACAAAGCAGGGGGAGGGAAGGCCAAACTTTCCTCCATTTGGGGGGGGGGGGGGTAGGAATCTGCACATTTTCGGCCTAATTCATCCGTTTAGGCCTCTAAAATTGCCTTCAAAGATTTCAGGCATATTTTGATTTTGAAGTCCCCTTTTGGTGATACCTCTTTCTGATCTATTTAGTCCATCATATGTAACATTCTTCCAGATGTTACCAAACCAATTCTCATCTTTAAATCATATGTCTAGCTATTGGTTCTAAGGTTCTCAAGTCTATGTCAGTTTTTGCTCTATTAGTAGAAGTACTCTTTTGGTGATACTTCTATCTGATCTACATTGAACATCATGTATAACATCATTCTAGATGATGTTATCAAACCAAATTTCACATCTAGATCATATGGCTAGCTCTTGGTATTACAATTATATAGCAAAGAGGACTCCTCCAAAGGAAGTTCCACCCTTGGATCAGATACATGGATTGGTGACATGTAAGCAAGCTCTGCCCCTTAGATTGGTTGCATGCATGGGTAACATGTCGGTTCTGATCCTATTTGGTTGGTCAAACTACCTTTGATTGGGGGAATATTTAGGGAATCTTCCTAAAGGAATCTCCAAATTACATGAGTGAGGTACCGTTGGAAAGCTCTCAATGAGATAACTTGGGAGGAGGAAAGGCCAGCCTTTCCTCAATTGGAGGAGCGGTAATATGCACATTTTTTAGGCCTAATTCATCCAATTAGGCCTCTAAAATTGGCTATGAAGTTTTTATGCTATTTTTGGGTCTTGCCTTATTAGTAAAAGTACTCTTTTGGTGATACCTCTATCTAATCTACCGAGCACATCATACATAACATCCTTCTAGATATTACCAAACCAAATTTCAACTTTAGATGATATGTTTAGCTATTGGTATTACACCAAGGGATTCACACAAGAAAATTTGTGTGAATTATAATGAGGTCTATTCTCTAGTTGCTAAGAATGCCACTATTTGCTAATTGTGTGTACTTGAGACTTTTTTTGGTCTTATCTTAGATCAACTGAATGTTGTCATTGCTTTCTTCTATATCAATTTAGATATGGTGATCTTCATGAGACAACCCATGTGCTTTGTGAAAAAAAGTCACGAGGATATGGTATATAGGTTGCTAAAATCCTTGTATGGATTGAAGCAAGTCCCTAGATAGTGGAACAAGTGGTTCAAGGATTTCATGAGGTCATAAGGATCTAAATGGAGTGTGTTTAATCCTTGTATATACATGAAAAAAGTAAGTAATGAATTCTTTTGCTTCATTATTTTGGTACTCTATGTGGATGATATGGTTATTGCAACTAGGAATAGATATGATGTTGATAAGCTCAAAGCTCTCTTGAGTTCTAAGTTTAGAATTAAAGATCTTGGTACAACGAGGAGGATTTTGGAGATGGAGATCCAAAGAAACTTGGAGGAAGGGAAACTATGGTTAACTCAATGGAAGTATGCTAGAAAGGTACTTGTGAGATTTAACATGGAGAATTGCAAGGTTGTGAGTACTCCTTTAGCTACTTCCTTCAAGCTTTCATTAGCTCTTTTGTCCAAAAGATGCCGTGGAGAAAGGTTTGATGTCCAAGATCCCCTAAAGACAAGGCAATGGGAAGTCTCATGTTTTTGATGATTTGCACTAGGCTTCACATTGCTCTAGCTACGAGCAAGACTAGCAAATACATATCAAATCCAAGGAAGATACATTGGGAAATGTGAAGTGGATCCTCAAATATCTCAAAGGTATGTTGGATTTTGGCCTTGTGTTTGATGCTAAATCATACAATGCCAAATCACTTATTGGCTATGTAGATGCTGACTTTGGACAAGATCTAGATGGAGGAAATCTACGATTGGGTATACTGGAGGTGGATACATAAGTTGGAGATCTATATTGCAAAAGTGCATAGCTCAATCTAAGACAAAAGCTGAGTTATGTAGCGGCAACAAAGCATCAAAGGAAGCAATTTGGTTGGACAGGCTTATCACAGAGATGGGATTGACACATGGCATTGTGAATCTTCATTTTGATAGCCATAGTGCTTTAGATCTAGCTATAAATCAGGTGATGGATAGTAGAGTGAAGCACATCGACATCAAGTATCATTTTTTGACAAACAATTCAGCTAGTCAAGATTGATAGTAAACTCAATCCTGCTTATGCTTTTACCAAAGTGATTTCTTTGGAGAGTTTTTTGACACATCTTGCCAAATTGCAGGTGTTGCATATTGGCACAAGTAGAGTAGACTAGCAATTATGTTATCTCTATATATGATTAAATTCTATCCTGTTTAGCCTACAACTTAGTTCTAGTTTACAGAGGGGCCTATTTTAGGTTTCCTTTGAGGACTTCTTGCAGAGTAATCATATAGGTTATAGAGGTTAAGGACCCCAAGACATGAGTCAAGGGGGAGATTGTTAGGGGTTAAACTCAGGTCTTGAGTAACTCTAGTTAGTTTTACTATGGTTAGTTAGACTAGGGTTGGACTACTATATAAGAGGACTGGTAGGAGGTCTCTGTGATACATTTGTCTCATTCTCAATAAAGCTATTAGTGTGTTCATGTGTACGTAGCCTCAATGAGATGAACCATGTATTTTCTTGTGTAGACCCTAGTGCATGCATGTCTTGTGTATTATTGGATTGGACCTTCAAAGGTGTGTACACTTATTTTCTTGTGTCTACTTGATGCATGCATTTCCTGTATATTACTGGATTGGACCATCAAAGGTGTGTAAACTTCTAGACTTTTGCATTAAAAAATCTCTACAACTGTAACTAGGATATCATAACTGTATAGATTATATGACTTGTACACTACTAGAGCATCAAAAGAACTGTCATGTAGCTTATTTTCTCTCGAAAGTAATATATTTATTAACTAAAAAAACCTAAAACAACTCAACTTAACTGCATAACCTTAAAAAATTTCAACTGCTTAAAATGAACTAAAAATTAATAGTACTGGTTAAAGTCAATTTCGATTTGGAGGTATGCTTTTTACCTCTTACAGGAATATTCCGAAAAGAAGTAGCTCGGGGGTACAGTAGAGCTATTAAGTTGTACAGAATCAAATTCTTCAAAGAGTCTCTACGTGCAGCTCGTGGTTCTAGACGACGAGTGAAATGGAAGTTTCAACATCAATGCCGGTTGCATCAGTTAGAGAATATTTCACTAGACTGTTCAAAGTTGAAGATGCTGTTGTGATTTAGTGTGTATTGGAGGAGCTCGGTGTTACAGTACTTTTATCGGGAGTGCAGCAGATAAGCTCGTACAGGTGATTGATGATACATAGGGAGAGCTTTAAAAACACCATAATCGTATGGAAATTGAGGTACGTATAGGGATTTGGGAAGAATCATGGTGTGGTGTCAGATATGTCGGAGGCATGTGCAGGTGATGTGTTTGAACAATTGGGCCAACACACGGAAGTGATCGCATCGGAGAGATTCTTGAATCTGGCCCACGAGTTGATCCTCTGGTTGCTTTGTGTGAGAATCATCTTTGTCTGAATGTCGTGCAGAAAGGCGCCTGTAAGCGCGTCTATGCGTGTAAAGCTGTGCTGGACATGGTTCGGATGATTGAAGTCTTCGTGGGTGGACCTGGAATGTTGACTTGAAGGTGTTTGGTTAATTCTCTTCAATATTTGGCAGTGGTTTCTTCTCAAAACTTGTGGCTAACAGGTTAGCTTGGGACATCTTCTGTCCATGCCATTGTGCTTGTAGGCGCTCTCGGCAACCTGGATGCTAAAATGTCGAGTATGTAACTTCAGTCGTTCGATTCTCCGGAAGACCCTAGAACCTGAAGTTCATAGGTTTACACTTTGGGATTGACCTTCCCTTGTGAAGGAGTTTGCCGTTGCTTTATCGTGTCTGCTGTAGTTGTCTGGTTTAGTTAGGAAGGGATGAGATTCCGATATTTAACATAGGTAGGAAGCAATGGATGGAGGTCGTCAATTGCACACTTATGTGAAAGGCGAGAGTGCGAAGGACAACAAGAAGAATAGGAAGACTCCATCAAGCCGTACAAGGACAAAACACAAGAAGTAAAACGGGGCTAAACCTCGATAGTATCGATATGAGAAATCCAATAGGGTACACGCTTATGTATCGGTCCAGTTATTACTGTCTTTAGTGGGATTACCAATAGAAGGACTACCACTAGAGGTCTTAGATTATCAGTTTGAGATGCCTTTATGTCTTGATAGGTTGCTATTTGCACAAGCATTGTGCATTGCCTCTCGCTTCTCCTCAAGAGGTTTGCCAAAGATGGTTTATGAGCATCTTAGAGATTACTTTCAGGCAGATGATCTTTCTAGTGATTTATTGAGTTGTTTCAAGTGGCTGCAATAGTAAACATTGGGGCATTAGGGCATTTTGACTCGCAATGGCTATTTTCTATACAACGATGAGGTTTTGCCTAGGTTTGCTTCATCTATTTGCATCTTCATTACTCACTTGTGAGTGTGGTTCTACACTAGATGCAACAGCAGTCCACATGACACAATGTCCTTTTGTAGGACAGAGAATAACTACCCATGATGCTATTAAAGACATAGTGTTTGCTATGGCATGAGAGAGTGGATACTTGGTTCGGAGGAAGCGTTCGTATGCTTTGCAGATGACACATGTCTGGGCAGACTTATACTTGGTCTGAGATGATCAGGTGATAGTAGCGGATGTCGTGGTTACAGACCCTCCGCAAGATATAGTTTTGGAGGGAATGATTATCTATCCCCATGGATGGGCGGCGAGTGTAGTAGTAGTAGTAGGTTGGAAGGTCTCCAAGTATAGGGGCATGCAGAGAGGTCACCTCTTTGTTCCTCTAGCCTTGGAGTTATATAGAGCGATAGACACGGTGTTTGATATATTTGTCAAGGAGTGCATGAAATTTTATCACGGCATTAAAGGGTACCATTCTCACTCTCATACTTTACAATATATTTTAGATAACATATGTCCATTACTCTATGGAATGCAATGGCTAGTGTAATCCATAAGAGAAGAATCACATTAGGTGATGTTTCTTAGAATACTCTAGTGTACCTTGCTCTTATAATACTCTAGTTGTGTGTGTACCTTGCGACTTGCATAGCCCGGTTGTCTTATATGCAATAGGGCAGATTACTCATATAGACTCTATAGGGGCTTAGCACCGTTTTACCTTTTTTATTTTTTCCATGTATGGCTTGATCGGGTCTTTCACTCCTTCGTTTATTCTACGCGGTCGCCTTCATCTTTTATCAGCTGACTACTTTGCATTACGGTTATCGCTATTGCCGAAAGTACTCATGCGTTTTTCATCCGTTGTAAAGCACAGTAAAGAAAGCCCTATGAAGGCGTTATCTATACACTGAAAAATACTAGGCTAGGCTTCGGAAACAAGCCCCGAGGCACAAGCTATGATAGTACGCAGTTGGAGTTGACATTCTACCCTCAGCCATAATGTCATTCGAAGCAAGCCGAAGCCACAGAGATATTTTTGTAGTTATGTTCAATGTGGCATTCAATGCTCCTCGGATTGTTCCCAGTCGGCCTTTTTCTGCATGTTACTGCAGGATCTATACCCTAATGTCCCGAATACCGGGAGTGAGGCAGAGATGCAGTTTAATGGAACCCCGACTTGGTATACAGACTTCACGACACCCCGAGTTGGCAGAAAGACTTAATAGTACTCCTTTTAGCTTGACATGGCCAGCGAGTTCCATTTGGCACCTTAATATCACAAAACTACTAGAGTTAATCTTGTAGTAGAAAGACGAAAAGGGCGACCGCGTAGAAAATCTTGAAGTTAGGTCCAGTACTGTAAAAGATCCAATTTAGCGTAGAATATTAACATCTTTGTTTATCGTGGTAACTCGAGAAGGGACTGGAATTTTCTGTAACTGAGGATTTTGAGTTGACAGTCACTTGAATGTTTTGGACAGCGATATGATTGTTCTATGATTCACATGGAAATGTGGAATTGTAAGGCTGGTGGTTTGCTTCGGAAGAACAGATCTTCCATGTTCGCTTCGGGCTGAATGCTGGGTGGAACTATATTTAAACAGAGTTTCGTATAGGAGTTCAAGCCCGAAGCGCAAGAAATCAAACTTTCGTGCTGGACTGGAATTCAACCAGAAGAACTTAGTTTCCCAGGCTAGATGATGGGGAGTTCGGGTGGAAGTTTGAGCCTGGGGTTCAGACATAAGAAATTAGATTTCGGGCCGATCGCGACTCGAAATGACTGGATTTCAACCAAAATGCCATTAGACTTCGGTGTCTTGTGGGGAGATCATGCCCCATTAGAATCTAGCCAGAAGAAAAGATCCAGAAAGCCATCCAGAAAATATGAAAATATCGACCCCGACGCGGATTTCGGCACGGGAAATAGTCAGGAAATTCGGTCTAGATCTACGGGGAAATTGAGGGAGAATTTCGAGGGGAAAGCATCTGCCGGATATTCTTTTGCTCTACGCCCACTGTACTGTCTGCCAGTTGCCTCCCCATGTACTGTGTAGGTCTAATATCTTGACAAGAACATTGCTTGCCAATACGGAACCGCGGTTGCCAACTATGACAAACGGGTGACATGTCTGACCACGTGGCGACCAAGGTGGTGTTAAGTTTCTGGGATGCTTTTAAGTCTATGTGCCAAAGTTGGGATACTGTCAAGTCCATCCCTGGTAATGGGGAGAATGCCGGTTTCCCCATATACTTGCCCCTAGTCAGAAGAACCTGGTGTTTAATAGTACGTAGACGGTAGTTTGAGGTTAATTTTGACATACGATACCTTTGGCATCGAATTGCTATTGCTATGTCAGAGATGGTAGGAAGTACCGTGTCTACAGTGGCTGCGTTCAACAATTCGTACCATGTGGAGATCTGTTCAAAGGCATCCACACCCAATAGCTCTGTGGGGGCAAGGAATGATGTCAAAACTTTGGAGCCCTGAGATGTATAAAGGACGAAGAACGAACGCCAAAAACCCGAGTGCATTTCGAGTTAGTGGAGAAATTCAGGCTCTTGAAAAGTTGTCGTTGGACTCAAGAATGGGTACAGCTTCCTAAGCAACGTGCGTCACGGGGACCGGAAACAAAGGGCTATACCATACGAAGATTGCTATATATATATGTACTACGTACGTAGCGTTGTCTTGATCTCGCTCGATATTACAGTTAGAAATCACGACATATCATGTTATGTACCAATAACTAAGTATGAAGCTGCGGCTCAGCAGCCCGCACTATCTCTATTGTGGTCATCTTCACATCCTCGCGACGTATAGGAATCTGGATGGAAAACTTGGAGCGTTAGTAAACGCTGTTGTCATAGAACATGACGTATGTAGATCCACGCTTACGGTCGTCGTACGCTGAAGTGTCCGGCGAAGCTTACCGTGTTCTGGCGGTGACATACTTCTACACGTCCGTGTGTTGTTTTCCGGCTCATCAACCAGACGAAGTAATTATACTCTTCCCAAGTAGATTCAAAACCTTGGCAATAGGACCAAGAGCCTCTGCTTATTATTATTAAGCTTTTTCTTATTAAGCTTGTTGTATAGTGAATGAATAATAAGGGAACTCCTTCCACTTGCTTATGTTACATCATCTACGGCAAAAGATTTCAGAAAAGAACTATACTTTACAATTTTAAGAGAGCTCTCGAGGGTATAAGGCTTTTCTTAATGATTTGGAAACTTTAGTAGATGTATACTATTTAATGAATCTTCGATACAGAAAACAAGTTTAGTAATTTGTATTGTATTGTATGCAGGATACTAATGAGTTGTGAGAGATCTATTTTATGTTATGTAGCATTTTATATTGTATGTAAGATATTAACGAGTAACGAGAAGTCTCTTTTTTATTTTCTGTGAAAAGAATGAATGAGGTGAAGAACTCTTCCAAATGAGTTATGAGAAATCTATTTAATATTATGTAGCATTTTATATTGTATGTAAGATATTAACGAGTAATGAGAAATCTCTTTCTAATATTCTGTGAAAAGAATGAATGAGGTGAAGAACTCTCCAAAATATTATTAAAAAACCAGAAAAATTACACATCACTTAAGTGGGTTCCTCTAGATTTAAAATGCATTAAAACTTTCTAACAAGAGAGTAGTGGGCAGAGGCCCTCACTGCCCGTCGTATAACCTAAAGTAGTCACTTATCGAGTACATGGCGCAGGTGGCTGTTTCCGGCAGCTGCAGCAGGGACCTAAGGTAACCAGGGTAAAACTAAGGTAACCCAACTCCTACAACGGACATGTAGGGAATCTACACGAGGTCTCGTTCACTGATCAAGAAATTGGTGAACATTCCGTATTCTGCACGTTCGTTTTTCTTCTCACTTTAGTTCATGAGCTGTAACATGCAACAGTACAACCCGAGTGACATTGCAATCGAGTTTTCACACCACGCGTTTCTCACTACTCACATGAGCATCACTAAACTGTCTAGATCTAGAGTCCTCAGTTCTCAGTTTATCTAGATTTCTCAGTTCTCAGTTTGTCTAGATTTCTCATACCGATACTTAAAGGCTTAGCCCCATTTTGTCTGAACCCTTGTACGGCTTGATGGAGTCTTCCCATCCTTCGAGTTTTCTACGGTCGCCTTTTCACTTCCGAGTGCTCAAATCAGTTGTTGTATCTGGAAGTTCCATTATACTGTAGGTGTCACATCGTACGGAGGTACCTTGACCGCCCGAGTGGGGTCGTATAAACGCGCCAGCCTCCAGTATCTGCCATAGTGGACATTCGGGGTTGCTGACTTCCACCAGCCGCAAATTTCGCAAGTCTGCACCACCACCACCTACGTCTCTTTTTGCAAATCGCATTTTTTGTTCAAGTTCGATGAACTGAAATTGAATTTGGCCCTCTCACCATCCACTGTGGATACCTCCTGCAAGAGAAAGTGTTTCGTCTGCTTGGTGTGCTACAACTGTTACAACTGGTCAACAGCTGTCTTCACCATTGAAAGTCAATGGGAGGCTCCAGCAACACGAGTCTATCTAATTGCTCAGGATTTAGAACTAACTGCGGGTATTGTCATGCATGCTTTGCTCATATTTTTCTGCTTCTGTGGTTGGCGGGAGTGATCGAGATCAGAGCAGATCTGTTCCCCAACTTCGAATGAGGTAATAAATGGACGGAAGCGGATTCCTCGTCTCTTTCGGAACTACTGTTGGACTCCGACAAATACATTAAATCTCACGATGGAAGCCCCAACCAAGAAACTCTTGGAGTCGTTTGACTGAGAGCGGCGTCATTCCACCAGCAGCAACACAGTGGGAACCTTGTGTACAAGAATGGGATTTCTAACTGCACATAGCTCGGATATCTTAGGTGCGGTAGGGCAGATTTCTCATATAGACTCTATTGGGGCTTAGCCCCATGTTACCTTTTTTGTCTCTCCCTTTACGGCTTGATGGGCTTGATGGAGTCTTCCCATCCTTCGTTTTTCCTACGCGGTCGCCTTTTTTCACTGTCACTCTACCTTGTAAACGAGATTGGATGAACATGATCTTAACGTGATCAACAGCCCCAACATCGTCCTGCTGTAATTCCAGGGTTTGTTTCCAATCAAATTGAAAGATTTTAAGCAAACGATCTACCGCTGTTAGTGTGAAATTGCACCAGCACTTGCTTTTCACGCAGCTTTCCTTCTACATCGTCAGCTACCGAACCATATCAGTCCTGAATATGGCAATGCCTTTCAACTTTTGAGTTTACTGGGGTTATGCCGGACAGGTTGGATTTTGATTACTTCTGTACCGCACTTTCTTACGTGTCTTGGTAGTGTCACTGGCTCCTGTACTACCGTATGCTACACAAGGCTTTGCCCAGCCCTCTGTAGCGGCGTGGCACAAACTTCGTGGATCATCAACAGTTTCTATGTTTACGTAGATGGAAGTCCTTTTTCTTTCACGAAGGCTAAACTTTCCTGTTCATCGGCACAAATCCCTCTCAACAAATCATGACAGCTAAGACTCAGACAACCACAGAACCGCATGTCGCCCGGAATTGTTGACATCAATACTTCGATTACTTCGATAACTTCAGTTCATGCAAAGGTTCTACAATATGCGTTGGCCGCTCATCTAGATTCGCTTCGGTGTGTATTGCAAACGCTCCATTTTTCAGCCAGTATTGTAATTTGTTCAAGTTTGTACAAAGACCTCATTGACCTAGAAAACAATAGACCAGGGCAGTTTCGATGACAAGTTGAATCCAGTCACTTTTGCCTCGTGGAGAAGGTCGAGGGAGACGATGTAAAATTCAATCAAGTCTGTAGCTCTTGAAATGCTTGAAGAAAGTAGGAATAGATCTCCTGAGTGGAATAGTCTTTTCTTCGAGATACTGGTCATGATTTACAATTTCTCTTTCTCATTGTGGCTTTTATTTTCACTTGACGTGCGGTGTTTGAATGTTGGAGACTTCGATGATGACCGTACAAGAGAAAATGTAATGTCGTGTTGATCACGTTCACAGATAGGATGTAGCTCGATTCACTCTGCTGTCTCTGGGATGCCATCCAGAAAGAAAATCAAGAGTCTTATGATTATAGATTCTCTTACCGATACTGTTGGGGCTTAGCTCCATTTTACCCTCTATGTTTTCTATGTTTCTCCTTGTACGGTTTGATGGGGTCTGCCAATCCTTCTTGTTATCCTAAGTGGTCGCCTTTACTTTTCTATTATAGATTACGTACATGAGAAGTCTTTCTGGCCATGGCTCAACCTCCATGGCTCTCCTTTTTCATAGTAAATGTGGAGAGATATTGCAAGTTCGAATTTGACTACAGTGTACTTGAAACTCACAGTACCGGCAGGTATGGGGAGAAATGAACACGTCTCATTTCGCATCCTGTTTTATGGCGCCGTAGCCAATTCTGGCCCTACTGTCGAGAGACCCCAGGAGTGCGGATACGTTCTGCTTCCTACAAAGGAAAGAGTAGACTACGGAAAACAATCTCAATCTGATTCGTACCAGTTTGTTGGTGAAAGAATCCAAAGTAGTACCGTTGAATGCTTGGGCATAAACTGGGCATAAACGTGTCCAGCGGTTGCATTTCTTGGTCAAGATTGAGGAATCATTACCATGAGAAACCATGATATCGATTGTAACATTCTTTTCCCTGCCAACTCCGGGTATGATCGCTTGATGTCATGGCAGTGTGTACTGTAGTGTGCGTGATGATAACATGCAGTTCTATTCTATGATTGAAGGACTTCTTTCCTAGGTGGAAACGATAAACCAAAATCATGGATCCTTCCTTTCTATCAGTTGAAGTCAACCCTAAGGTTTGAGAGCAAGATGCACAGATATCGCGGACGCACTCGAAGTTTCAAAAGAAAAAGTTTGTTATCGAGTCCGCATTCAATGAACGGCTCACACTACAAGGAATCTGCAGTATTATCTCCGTGGAGAAGTTCGTGTTTTCAGGGTTCGCCTTCCGAGGGCTCCCGCAGGAGAGAGTAGGCAGCTCGAACTGTTTGAACGCTCTTTCCCAACGACTCGTCTATAACATACGCGGATAGACGTGGAACCGAGTAAGAAGAGGTTCCTCTCTCTCTCTCTCTCTCTCTCTCTCTCTCTCTCTCTCTCTCCCTCTACTTTCTGGAAGGAAATTTGAGCCTGACAGTCTCCAGTCTATTCGAGACCTCTTAAAACCCCACGGGGTGTCTTTCCCTTAAACTTACATTATAACACAGAAATCTGCGGATGCGAGAGGGCAAGGCGTGGGAATAATTGCAGGAAAGAGATGTGTAGCCGTACCACTCCGAGTGCTGCTGTGTACGATCTTCTGTAGTTTCTAGATCTGTTGCGCAATCAGTGAAGGGGACCCTTCTGTCACTGCTCTCAGTGGGGCGGGCGATAATTGTGGATCACAGGCAGTGGTTCGATATATCTATCAAGAGAGTTACAATCTCTCGCAACCTAGGAAGGGAAAGAGAAGCATGCCTTATCTTCTGTAACCAGGATGCACAGTATGTACAGCATAAAGTTTCATTACTATTCAAGTTCCACCTCACAACAAAAAAAGTTGTAAACAAAAGAGGCCGTGGGCATGATGTACAGTGAGTACCGTATCGTAGTGTCAGGAGACCTGCACTTGTTATCCAACCAGTCCACCTTTTGCAGGTAAGTTGTCGGCTCTGATCTCGCTGAGCAATGCCTTTTGACATAAAATCCTGCCCATAGTTTCCTCTCCCAAGGGGAATGCCCGACTTGCCTGCTCTTTCAATTTTAACAACCGCGGCAGAGGATAAACGATGAGCATGTCGCACTTCGGGCTCCTAAGAGATTACTTTTGTGGGCTTTTGTTCAGTGGTTTCCCTATTTCCTGGAGCTGCCACACTCGACGTGCTGGAACACCACCTCCATCATGGTTGGCTACTTCGGAATACGCGATCTTCGTGAAGCTAAAGTGTACGATCGAAGTCCACCAACCACTGTATAGTTTGACTCTGCGAAGATCCTCCGATACAGGGGAGGGTGTCGTGGTCGACGCTTGTTTCAAGCCAAAGAAGTGCTGCCATACCGGTGCAAGAACTTGGATAGGCATGCAAAGAGTACAAGTGTTGGCCCTTGGAGTCATGAACTATAAGGGTATCGATATACGCGTCGTCGACTTTCAACCACTGTTGGTGCAGGAATCCCCAGGAAATGGGAGGTGAAGAGGTCGGATTCGCAGGTTGGGGGCTGTTTACAAGGTTATGATCATGGCAAACATTCAAAAATCAAATCACGTAAGTTTAGTAGTTTCGGTGACGGTACTGACCTCCACCTTCCTTTCGCTGGTGCATTAAATGCATCATCGTGCGTCCAGTAACTACAAAACCTCGTTGCCAGTGTCCTTATGCTCTTGAGCATCAAATACGATCAAAGAGTTGGCTGCTCAAAGAAGGTTATAGGTGGCCGAGCAACTCAACTGCAACCATTCTATTCCCGGATGTCTGTAAGAGACATTATCCTCGATACTTGGGAAAAGGAAGCGGATGATCTAACTGATTGCGATGCAGAACATATAGTACGTGCAATCATTGGGTGGTTGCTTCTCCTCGACACAAGATCTACGAGTGTCAGATAGCAGTAAACGGAAGGTCCATGAATGCGAACGTTTACTTCGAAAGAATAGAGAATAGAACCCCTTCATGATTAGGCTCTGACTTGCTTACCTAGAAACTTCCACGATCATCCCACAGAACTTCACAGAAGAGGCTGGTTTCGCTCACTTCTGCCACCTCATTTTAGACTTGCTACACAGTCACTTGCCTTATGTAGAGGCTCGAGGTGGAACTTTTAGGGCATGACCTTTTATGATCATTTGACTCCCAAATTGAACTTGAAGGACACCCAAGAAGATATACTCCATAGGAAGTACATCTCTAGATCATTACTTCCTTCATTCTACTCAGATAGGACCAACCTCTTTTTCAACCAACCTAACGGAGTACGCGGTCGCCCTTTTCATTTTTTCTCCTAACGGACGCTTTATAGCTCTATATCGTATGTCAAGTCACCTAGTGTTGAGAAGAATTTGGGTCTCTCAACGATTTAACTGCAACCAAGACACCAACTCCCTTCGGGGAGAACTGTCTGCTTATGTGGAGCTAGCTTGGAGTCTACGTATACACAAGTCATCAGTACGGTTGCAAGACCAATGCGCTGTTTGACAGGGTAAGATGACTGGCGCTGAGATATGCTACGAAATGTATTGCTGTCCAGCTTGTGATACAGTGCTAAAGCCTATGGTACATTATCTGAGAGCTCAAAATCCTGGTAAAATTGACAGGTCTGCAATACCCTTTGGTAGAGTAGCGATGCTGTTCAGCAAAGCCAATCTGTTGTTCCGCAGACGCTCATCCTCCTGCATTATGGTCATTGTCATACAACCATTAACATGTAAGACAGAACTTCATGACAACTTGAGTTGGGGGGTAGGTCTAATGAGACTAAGAACTGATAGACTACGTACCGCCATCACAAAGACCTTGTCAAAAAATCCTTCTAAAGGATCCACCAGCTTCAAAGAGGCTTCCACAAAAACGTCCACTCCAACTCCTGAAAAGTAGTTTCCACAGGTTACCACTGTAGCTTGCACCATTTGGCTCCAAAGCAGATATACATATTCTACGATGTACACTGACCGATTTAGAATATGAATATGTTGTAAGCCTATGCTGTTTATACCAATAAACAGCATATGCCAATCATTACTTAGATCGTATGCCACAATGATAATTGGCCACCCTTTTACTCTAACTTGGTCATGTCATTTAGGATTGTATCAAAATAAACCCTAAACTCAGTTCTTGGCTGAAATTTCACCAGTACGTTCCTACCTTCATAGAGAAGTGCTGCGGTTTGCTTGTATGCTTCCCACAACGCTTTCTCTTCCTCGACCTCAAAGCAGGTCTCATCAACCTGCAACAAGTACATCGGCGCCTTAGGTTTAATCCTTGCAACTCCCCGCTTCATGCACACACACAATTGGCCAATGGCATTTAAACTCTACCTGCCATGAAGTGTCAATTTCTTTCCCGCGTACAATTCTGGTTGGGCGAGCATATGCTGCCACGATACTAGACAATACATCTCCTTTCGCCAACTCCTCCATCTTCAGACATCATACAAATCAGCGCAATCAGATTCTCGGCTTCGGATCTGTGAGCTACAAGATTCAAGCTTCTAATCAAAGTGTATCATTATCAGTATAGCTTCAGATTTATTTCTGCTAGGAGGAATAGCTGTTTGTTACTGGAGACCCTCTATTGCACCAAGGGAAGCATATGTTGTAAGCATATGCTGTTTAGAACAATAAACAGCATATGCCAATCATTACTTAGATCGTATGCCACAATCGTAATTGGCCACGTTGGCCTCCAGTGCTCTCAACAAAGGCTTTAAAAGTAGAGTTGCATGGAGAAACAAAAGAATGAGAGACAAAATAGCAACACATAGTGCCAATATTTTAGGTGCTCTGTTGCCGCCGTTAGCTTTCAAAGAACTAGCAGACCAAAAACCTTCACTGAAGTTCGATGTAGTTGATTCTTGCAGCGATTGACATGCACAAACAAGTTGTGTGTAGCTACAAGTAATCAACAAGTTCTTCAAGCGCATTTCACTAAGCCCTTACTTGAGATACAGAGCGGGCGGCGAGAGTAGGTATGCTGCTCCGTTCAGCGAGGACTGAGCGTACTAACTCCACATTTGCACCGTCGTCAATCTGTTACGTTCATCAAGTGAACCGAGAGGTTGGTCAATCAATGCAGATTATCGATAGAGATCCAACATTATTGGTTCAGGGAGTAGAGATTACTTACTAAAATCTCGCCATTATCACCTTATCTGGAAGGACAATGAACCTGGGTTTACTGGCGCAAAGAAAAACTCACCAGAAGTTGTTCAAATCTCCGAGTCACAAACGTAGACACCTGAAACACATGAGACAGTTCGTTACATCTTGATCCATGTCCCTCTCAGTTTGGGTAATAGAGTGGACTACGAGTACCATGTCTCGACAGAAGATTCCTAGAGATCAAGCAGTGCTTAATCCAGGCCATACGCACTCTGAGAACCTATTCTTAAACTGCAGGAATGGAAATAAACAAAACTTGAAGTCAAACTAAAATCTCTGCAGGTTCCAACACGCACAAAAGGCAGAAACATCAATCTTTTGAAACCAGACTATGGGGCCAGTGTATATTGCTCCTCTACGAGCTTAGGAAGCCAGTTGCTTCAAGACAGCTTCAGATTGAACTGCTCACTGCTAAACAGAATTTGTTCCTCCAATCGAATGCAAAGCCATAATCAGATAATTAATCCCGTTAAGATGTCGAGTGAGATTGCTGACATGAAGGGATTTGCTGAAAATACCTCTTGCAGGGTTGATTCAGGAACATCCATCGGTAGCGTGTCGGCTGCAATCTTTAGAGCTTCCCCTAAGTTCAAATTCTTGTCGTTTTCCACTAAGGCTTGAACCTACATTTTGTACGAAGATCCAGCAATTAATGGCATTACAAACTAAGTAGCTCGTCATGTCCTAAACGTTCCAGCGAATATGTTTTCGGATGATAGAGGCGTTTGCAAAGACAGTAATCTCTGAAACTAGGTCCTCCATCTCTCAGCAATTCTTTTCAAGGGTGGGAATACTAATTGGAAAGTAAGATTGTGCGGATTGCATACCTGTATGGATCCAACATTCTTGTGATTCGGATATTCATAGAGAATGTTAAAGTATCCTACGTGGATGACAGAAGTGTGAGCAAAGCAATCGCTTACCAGGCCATACGCACTCCGTCGCATGCCAAAAGGATCTGCTGATGCTGTTGGTTGGCAACCCACAGCGAAAAGCCCCACTAAACTGTCCAACCTGCATCCAAATAGAAAGATCTAAAGAAGAAAAATATTGACAGCAGTAACCAATTGTCCCTTCGCACCTTAAGTACAGAGATAAAACAGTGCTTAACCAGCGCAGCTGACCTGTCTGCAATAGCCAATAAAACACCAGCATCTGAACGGGGAAGAATATCTTCGGCATGTCGTGGAAGGACACTTTCAAACACGGCATCTTGAACCTGCCAACAAGGAAATATATTGTCATCATCCCAGGGCAACCTGAACGATACACCTAAAACCGGAAACTCTCTGCGGATTTGTGCGAATCTCATACTCTAAATTTAATAACTACATCTTGTAACATCATGAATGGGTTGCTTATGGTGACAAGAGCAGTCCAGGATCTTGAAGCGTGGGACTCCAGCCGAACAACAACGTAAAGGCGAGATAAAGACCTTTGAATCAGGAACAGAACGAGAACAAACCAGTTTCAGTTACATGAAAGAGGAAACATGAAAAGAGCCCAAGTTGAAGCCACTGACCGCACTGCTGTACCCTTCCTTCGAAGCATAGTGCTTCCCCATAATGCCTGCTAGATTAGTGAACTCCATGACCATGGAAGTAGCTAGGTCCGCAGATGCCAGAGGTGCTGCTTCTTGAGCGGTGGCTATACTAGCATCATCAAGACCCATAGCTGAACCCAAAGATTTGACCATCCTTTCAATCCGAATACTTTTATCAAACATTGAACCCAATTTTTCCTGAGTTACCACACAACAGATAGGAACATGGATCAGAACAAAGGACCTCCGATCAAAGTGGTAAAGCATAATATAGAATGAAACAGAAAATCCTTTACAACACGTATTGAATCCCTTGATTCCGGTTATCTTGTATATACCAATATGTAAGGGATATCAGAAACGTGCTGTCGTCCTACCTGGAATGTGATACCCTTGAGACGAGGACGGAATTCCACCAATCTTTTAGACGTGTCTGATTGATAGAAAAATCTGGCATCCTCATACCGAGCTCTGCAGACGTGGAAAGGGCATCGATCAAGTTCCGGGTGACATATGAAGAAACTAATACATAGGCTGAGAAATATCGTTGAACCATTATAGTTTCCATTCAGTATTGGACTACGAGTTCAAGGTCCACACTAGTCTCTAACAAGTTCTATGTTAAACATAAACAAACGTGTTCTGTATTCCGTGTCTCTAACCTAACTAAACGCCCAGGGTGGACCGTACCTTAACACAGCTTCATTGCCCCTGCGGACAACATCTTCAGAAATCTGTCCATTGGCAACAGCAATGAAAGCTGGTAGAAGCTCCCCAGTCGCTTCACTAACCAAGGGAAAATAGCGTTGATGCTTGCGCATTACCTTCAATACACATACTTGATGTCATAATGCAAACACTATGGGCGAAGTGGAAATCTTATATATACCTTATGTTATGGCATCTACTACTGTAGATGACATAACAAGCTGTAACCAGAATCCAAAGATGATCCTAGGAAAACTGGAGATGTGGAGTCTTACTGTGGTTAGAACGTCGGCTGGAAGGCTCAAGAAAGATTGATCAAAACGTCCCAGTAGTGGTGCAGGAGACTCCACTAGATTAGCTACCTGAAAATATTGCGAAAGTGCCACTTAGTGAGGACCAATTAAGAGCAAATGGTTCTCCAAAAGTTGGAGTAGACTGTAACGGTCCAGAGTTTGTAGAACTCACGTTGATTCTAGTTCTGAGTTACCTCATCCAGAAGACTACCACGGGCTTCGGCAGGAATACAACCGCTTATGCTTGCAGCCAACTTACTACTCTCCGCCCAGATGCTCTCCCGTCGTTCCTGGATAGCAAGATTGGTACCATTAATCAGTAATAAACTACCACTTGCCTCCAACTCTGAGGAAAAGAGCATATAAATCTCGTGAAGGTTTCACGGAGGTTCAAACTACATCGAAAAATGTGTGTGTAGATATTCGACCCTCGAAGTAGTAACGATGAAACGCACTCTTTGCCTCAAGTAATCATTGGTGAAGGGCCCGGCTTCTAGTAGCAGCAGCTGGTAAGTTGGTGCTGATGATAGTGATAATCTGATATGTTTACGAAACTAGGTAAACATCGATTACTGCTTGAATCAATCAATGGCGGTGGACGCTGAAGCGATGAAATGACAATCGTTACCTCCATGCTGAGAACAATCCCTGCCGCTTGTATGTTGCTGACGTACTCTCCGGCTCTATCTACCTGCTCACCGAGGACTCTATCGCTTTCAGTATGTGAAGCACAATATTGAGATGTCAACGTATATTATCCAAACAAGTGCTAAGTTTAAGATCAAAATGCCTGAGCTCACAATTTGACATATAAGACTTTTCTCCCTTCGATAAGCTACACAGGGCACACTTCTCTGATATGGACTGTTATACCATTTTTATCGTTTACTTCCAGGGTTAGAAAACCACAGTACCTGAATGGCTGGGTGAGAAGCATTGCGTAGCACCCGCGACGTGTGACCGCTGCAAAACCAACAAATAATGTAGAGTATACTCAAAATTGATTGCGTAGACTTTTCTGAGTTGTATGAGTAGCCTTCAGAATCAGTACTGTATTGATTTTTTTCTGACTTATCTGTTGCCGCGTAGGATCATCAGACTTCTAGAGCTGCCATGGATAGAATTTAACATATTTAAGATCTTCACGACATCAAAATCATACCTGTTGACACCTGCGTATGATAAAGGGACCAGTGTATCACCAAACAGTGCCACTATCCATCTGAGGGGCCTACTGTAGGCAGCCTGAGAGACGATCAATGACATTATTAGTCATCTGTTCAAACATTTGTGAACGTTTGCTGATGATGGATCCACGCGTATCAAGAAAGAAGCAAAAGTGAATATACCTGTACCTTGCACGTATGTGTGTGGTAAATAGCCTACGTTAACATATTTTCTTCCTCAATCAGTATGCTCATGATGATTACGTGAAAGGATAGAAATTTTCTTCACGGACAGGGGTAGAATAGCCAACCGTTCGAAACTACCACAGGTTGTCAATCTGAGGTCTGTTACGAACACCGTCAATAACGTGGAATAATGAATAGTGCAGCTCAAGAGTTGATACAGTAACCGCACCTGTGAGTTCCAGCGCATTGTTTTGGTGAAGGAAAGGTTTGCAAGTATCTCAGGAAGACCCTCGCTCAACACCTGCACAATAGAGTATCTGTCAGCCTTCAGATTACTACGAAATGAAATGCATCTGTATGGCATGATGGCATGCACGCCAGTATAAATTACACTCACCTGATGATTTATAAACATGGAGAGCTCTATCTGAAGGCAGGTCCTAGCTTGGAAGTTAGATCAGACGCTATGGTGTCCTTACAAGATGGTACTGTGAAATTACCTCTGAGGTCGGCTTGCTTTGCTCCTTGACGACTGCATACACGTACTCCGTTTTCCCTGCAGTTTTCACACCTAGGATTAGACAATCTTTTCCTTCTCAAATGTCGGTTGCTTGAGACCCTGTTGTACATTTGATATAAAAGTTTCTATCTGTGCAGGAATAGTGTGTGGAAAAGTCCATACTCTCTGAACAAAATCAACATAAGGCGTCTTCCTTAATTGAATGACAAAATTAAGAGCACTCACCATCGACCTTAACAACAAGATCCTCCAGACTGACTCCATTCCTCTTGCAGAAACCTTCGGCAGCCTAAATAGTAATACATAAACAAGTCATAAATTGGTTAGGGTAACGGAGACCAGGACCCTGTCGAAAACATATCTAGATAGAAGGGGTAAATGTGGGGTGCTACAGCCTTGGAGAAGGGTGTGACTCAAGCTTATAAGTGTCTCTACAATCGATATAGAATCTTGGATGTTCTGTATCTATATTCACTTTTAATTATCTTCTCCGGTCGTCAATCACTCTTTTTCATTCATGCATCAAAGTCGATTCACCAGATGCTATCAGGCCTGCATTGCTCAGCTTTAGGTCCCCGTCTCTTTGTCTACCATGTGACAGGTAAGGAACACTTAGCATGAGTACAAATGGAAAGGGTACCATCTACAACAGAAGAAATATAAATCGTATTTACCTTAGTAGGTTTTCCGTCGTTATCGAAAGCCTTTGCTGCTGGGGGTCCTCGCATCTCTTTCTCTTCGTCATCTTGTCTGTGAGCCAGATCTTCCACTATCACCTACAATGCAGGTCAAAAAGTGCTCGTCATGTTCAGGAAAGTTCATAAGCATAAAGAGAAACGATTCAATCTAAGCTGAACATAGTTGAAAAGTTCAGAGACGGTCGTAAGTGACAAACCACAAGCCGACGAGGAGTTCCGTGAATTGACAGCATCCCGTATTGAAGTCTTCTGCTCTTCAAGAAAATTGGTACAGCTGCTTCCAACTGCCATTAATCCAAGTCAGGAACGGTTAGGGAGACAGTATTATCTAATTCTTCTATTACGTTACAGACAAGGGGCTACAAAACTGTAAGCAGACTCAACAGATCCAAGTAGATCCTACACTGAGGTGATATACCTGAGAAACTGCACTGACAACATCTTGGGGAGGGAGCTCCTCAGATCCAATCTCAAGAATAAAAGTCTGAGGGGTGTCAACCTGATCAATAAATGACTACAAAGTTAGATCATTAACGCATTGTAATTTGCTGGCATCCTGACTCAAAAGACAATATAGATCACGTTGACAATTCTTATTTTTTCAATAAAGCACCACATATACAATTCGGTAAACACTAACATCTTCCTTTCTACAAGTCCCACATCACTTTAATAAAGGACTGCAACATATCCTCTTAGATACCTCCCTTACAGAATCATTCTAGCAGTTTGGATAGAGGTGTGAAAAAATGAGATATCGATTTAAAAAACAGAACTAGAAATGAATAGCTCAAGATGCGACATATAATTCCGATACCTGCGAAGCTGTTTGGTCCAAAGGTGGGGTTGGTAAGGTAAGCGACTCCTCCCATACTCCTAACGGATAGTTCAGTCGCTCACGAGTCTCCACCCAAAGTTGGGCACACTGCCGTGCCAGCCTGCTCACGAGAGACAATCGCTTCAGCAGATCTCACATGCATGTGATGTCTTTTAGCTGACGGACGTTTGAAACAGCCTGGGTCAAGAGTCTATGCTTGCTCTCAATCAGCACTGCTGCTCAAACATCCGAACGAGCACGGATCTCAGCTGGAGCTCTTACCAGACCAGTGATGGAAGAACAGAACTTGGATAACGCAACAATGCGGGGAAAACAGAAATAGAAATGCGGTGGAACCAACGGTGTGTTTCATGTAGAAGAGAAAACCCTAACGCTGGAAACTCAAGAAGCCGGAAACCTTACGCGCGCATTCGACCGAAGAACCTTGCTCTTTCAGTTACACCAACAGCACCACGGGCATCGAGAAGGTTGAATGCATGTGATGTCTTGAGAACATTATCATATCTGACCAGAGTTCAACAACCAACCTTCAGCACTCAGTGCGGAGACACTAATATTTACGATGACGAACTGTGTTTACTCTTCAGATTAAGATTTCACACCTAATATGGAACATCCAAGCAATAATGTAACCATGATCAAGATCACTATAGGAAAAGTTTTACGTACGCAGGGATTGCTAAACCTTGCGTTAGCAAAGCTTGAGCCTCTTCTGCATAGAGTTCAAAGCGCTTCTGTATCCTCTCAACATTTGCAACTTCCAAGTTGTAGGTGCTCATCTCTTTTCTGCATGAAAGTTGTTATTAGCATAGAAGAACAATACTGGTGAGAAGTCTACATAAAGTCTGGATCCAGATTTACACGTTTTAAAAGGGTCGTCAAAGCCTGCAAGGAGGGTGAGAAAAGTCCAAGAAGTGGGGTACATAGGTATCAACTAAACATCGAGGTGGAGGGCTAGTAGCGACAAGTGGAGCACGTAAGGAGAATGCAAAAGCCTACTCGTTTTCCAGGAAAAGTTCTCCGTATGTTATTCCAGGGGCATACTGGATCTTCTTAAAATGGTCAACTCCCTGCAACCAAAGCACAACGTGCACACCAGGTAAAAAGCATCTCCAAACAGATTATTTTTTTCTTCTGCAGTCATATCGTGTAATAGACAATACAGAGAAAAAGTTGAAAGAAAGCAATGTCATCGAATAGGTCTGTTTCTTCTTTGAAATTTAAAGACCTCATCAGTCCGAAGCAAGGGTATGAGCATTCTTGAATTCTGATCAGACAATAAGGTAGCACTTTCTTGTATGTCTCTCGTGCAAGATCTTATGCCAACCATCTGGAAGGAGGACAGGAGATAGGAACCTGCAGAGACATCAAAATTCTTTCGAGACCGTAAGTGATTTCCACCGACACTGGAGTAAGGGGCAAGCTTCCGCACTGCGCAGCAAAACCATGAAGGTCGTCAAATGTAGACTCGACAGTATGATCTTTCAACAATGCTGCTCACCATGTGGTTTGCTGCAATCTTGTTCCTCAACCATAAGTGAAGGAAACTCTCTACATGTTGAACCCAATTTTGACGGGAATCTCGAAAGAAAAACCATGACCACAATTTGTAATACTTAAAAGAAAAGTTTCCAGGGAGTATCCCTCCGTATACCTCTGGTCTGGTTGTTCCACTTACAGGATGCTCTCTAAGCAAAACAAGCCCTTGATACTACCTTGAAAGGTGATCCTACCTTAACATCACACACGTTGGCATAGATCTCCGGGAAACCACCCACATTTGAAATCAGGCCAAACCAGGGTGGTACATGATCGAAAGCTTGCCTGCTGAAAGTAGGTGAACTGGGTAATCTCCATTCCGTCCATCCAAACCTCCCAGCCTAAGCCCCAGGCACCCAGGACCTGCCACCAATACACACCATTCACTCAATTATCTATAGTTTGATGGTCCAACCAGCGACTTCCTTGCCGTTGTAGACGTAATTCCCTGATATAGTACATGAAGTCCATAGTAGCTAGACTGGATTACATCTAGTCTCATGCACCAAATTCACTCCCCTGCCTACTTGAACTTGACAATTAGAAATTATCTGCCGTTTATTGTCCACTATGAGGACAGGTCCACCGATCAAAGAGGAGATAAACGACTAAGTTTCCAGGTTCGGACTCAGGAAGGATTATTGAAGTTACCGGACTCTCCCAGTTATCTTCCACAAAGCGGACATCATGCGCCTTTATGTCAATTCCTGCACACATGAAAGCACTTAGGGACGCTGAGCTGAGCACATCGACGACAAAAGCAGGAGTCAACAATTTGTTTAGTGGTGATCAATCCACACAAACAATAATCCAGGTTTAAACATTACATACAAATCCCATTCACGTCCCAGAGAATCTAATAGGGCTATTTCGATTAGCGCAGTTCTTGATAATTTCAGAACACTTACCTAGAGCAGCAAGACTTCCCAGATAAAGCTCCTGTGAATTCCCTGGATCAGGCTTCATTATAACCTGCATGCCAAATCCAGACGAACGAAATGAGTGTTTGGATCATCTATTCAACTATTAATTCTAATACATTAAATACAAATAAACAAATACAAGAAAACGCTAAAAATAAATTGCAACGCAAAAATTTTCGCTTTTTTGTATGCCCAGAGTTAGCTCTTGATACATTATTGTTGTCTTGTTCGATTGTTCATAAGTCTTCGTGTGATACTTCTTGCAGTCATCCTGATTCTCCCAAGCAATCATGACTATTATCATGAATCTCAAAGTATTAAGAAACACAATTTTCTGATGTGACCACTGACTCAGTCTATTGCCATCTATTATAACTGGCAAAGAATCTACACAAGGCGCCTAATCTGAGGAAAGGCTGTACATGCAAAGTGAGAACAATCTCACCTGAAATTGAGTATGGCGTTGAACTCTATTGGGATTTTCACCATATCTGCTATCGTCGGGTCTAATACTTGGCTCCGCATAGCTGCAAATACGTTTCATTTCATTACGACTGGAAATAAGCATTGGCCTTCATTTTTCCAGCACAGAAGAAAAACCCAGCGGCAACAGATATGTCAAAAGCAGAAAGAAACTTCTGGTACTTTTCCCTCTCAGCCTCTTATGTCACAATCCATGGCAATCTAACAATAAAGACCAGTACACGAAGAGAGAAACTTACGCCACATTCCAAGGCTCTGGGCCAAGGACTCGCAAAAATGTGGCTGGGTTCATGGTTCCGGCTCCCACCTGTATACGAGTCGTGCCATGTGACTCTCAATAGTTCTTACGTACCCCTATCTCATAGTGTTATATGAGCTTTTTGCTCAGAGCAGCAAAATTCGATCCGAGCAATCGACAACTAGAACTGTTCTCTGTATATAACCCTGTGAACAGAGAAGTATATCCTAGTACATTTTCATGTGGTAGCCGGACGGTGAGGAACCTAGAACTTGCATATTCTCAAATCAAATTTCCAGAAATTTGTTATCATTCCCCACGAAGGGCTAGCTCTTCCGAATGAAAGTCAAGCTACGTCACGATAAACGACTGCACCGAAAGAATCAATAGATTATATTTTCTCCTTTCTCCATTTGCTTGTTCAGTAGGTGATTTTGACACGACTTCTTACATTTAACTATAAACAGTGTGCAGCAAAATTTTTCCTCTGGGATGACAGACTCCAGTACAAACCACATTCTTCACTTTAAATCACGATCAGTTAATTTCCCACCTAGAAAATGCGTTATTTTTCATCAGGATGAGAACCGAACATGCTTCTCACAAACAGAGCGGAATCTATTAATCTTACTCACCTCAGTGTTACTGGACTGCATCACTGCACAACCCATTGAAGCCCAATAATCCTGGAAACATATGCCACCAAAGAGAATCGTTAAAATGCAGATAACCCGAATTAAATATCAGGCCAGTGATCCATGTGTGCTGGAAGCTTTAAAAGCTCGAAATCACGCGATTACCTATCAGATCAGCGTGATCCAACAGTAGGAGAGAATGAAAAACCTTCAAATCTAGATTGTACTCCGCAGCAAAATTTACGATAATATCATATACTTAGCTGCGTTTCTCTCGTGATTTGGACATGCCGGAGAAAACAGTAGTTGCCGCTATTTACTGCTTTGCGTTTCCCAGAGTGGAGCAAATTCTCTCAAGACAATTCAGAGCGTTTGGATCGTGGAGGGAGAAGATAGCAAGAAATTTTCGTAGAACTTCACCTGAAGGCGCTGGATTGCTTGCTGGAAGGTGGGAGGCGTGATTGTTGCCTGAGATTTCAACTCTGCAGTTTCCACTGCAGACTCCAACCCAGCTCTGGCGACATTACTGCTCGCACATCTTCTCTCCCCACTGGTCTTTAAGTATCGCATATCTACGCAGGGTTTTGCTCCCAGTACACTCAAGCGTCTCCATGGTAAAGAACTGTACCCCCTACAGGAAGTGTACCTCCTATGAATCCTTACCGATCGAATATTGGGGGTGACGGAATTCGCAGCCCTGCCTAGCAGACAACCCCCTAGTGCTCGCAGATTGGTCGCTGCTCGAGGGCACGCGAGCAGCGAGCTGTGGGCTGCCATGGCTCTCTTCCTCTCTAAATCTCACTTCAGTGTTGTTGTTGCATAGTCTCCTTCAAACCATCCACTGTCAATGCCACTGCTCCATGCGGCACTCTTCTCGTCAGTTTTCCCACACGGATTTACGAGCTCTACCCTTCCCAGAAGAGCATAGGTAGTCTAGTGTGCAGAAAGATTTGTACGTCCTGATTGGCCACACCCACATGCATTTTCGCATTGTGGATGTTGCTTAATTTATATGTGTGGGTTCTTGTCCGTCCATCCGTTGTCCATCTTATCTGTTGGCTTATCTGATAGAGCACAGAGCGAGCACCTTCGAGTATTGTTGACTCTTTCTGTCCGGACAGGAAGAGTTCGAGCTATCTGTCGTTAAAAGGGTACTTAATCGAAGTTGTCAGTTTCTTCCATCTGACACGTTTCTTGGAAGCTCAAAATGCACGAGTAATCTTTACCGAAAGAGGTAGTTGTTTATGTACTTCACAATGGTTTCTTCGGCCTCCAGTTCTGTCGAGTGGTGGACGGAGGTCGAAGGATGAGTAAGAAGTTTGCTGCCAAACTAAAGTACTGATAGAGCCGTACTTACACATCTAACTGCCTTGACTCTTAGCTCCATCATCCCAGACAGTCTCAAATTCCCGTCGTTACATTTTCTCTTCGTGCAACCATGACCCTAAAGATAATAGCTCGGAGCCAGTCATGGGAGTGATTAGCTGTTTCAAGTGCTGGAACATCAGTAAATTTAGTCCACGGCTGTTTTGAACGTGTGCAGACCTTGAGAGGTTTAGACGAGCTCCACTACATTCATATGTGGCGAAGTCCTTGGGAATCGTATGACTTTTGTCCTAGTAAGCCTGTCATTTTGTAAGCCCTCCAAATGGTTTAAATGACTAGCTTTTCTACGAAATGCTTCCTTTGCACGCTAACTGGATGTTCAGGTTAAGTGGCGAGTAATTTGGCGTGTGACAAAGAGTACCACAGGTTTAAACATCTGTTAAGAAATTCATCCTAATCCATCGACGTTGAATTTGTTTCAAATCTTGATATGGAGTAGGAATGCATGACAGGATGAGAAAACAAGGTCCTGATGAATCACGCTGACTAAAGATGCAAAGGAAGAACTTGTGGAACAGGGGGAAGTCCCACACCACACTACTGGCGTGCCTTACACCATAAGTAAGAATAAGTTCGGATGACAAGCAAAACGCTAATACACTTAAGGAGACTTCATCATAACGGGAACTTTAAATCGCAGGACTATTAAGACTTTAGTGGTAGCCAAAATTGAACATCCAGTCATCTAAAATAAGGGAAGGCCGAACTTCGCGTGCCAACATTGATTGCAGTGTAGACTGACTAATAATCATCGTACCTTCAAGAAAAACTCTGTGTGTTCCATCAAACATCATAAAATACAAACCTGGACAACAATTTTGACGCTTTGTGGTTAAACAACACTACCCAATTTGATGAGCATATCATAACTTTGATTTCAGAATCTTCGCAAGAAAAGTCCCACTAACTAAAAAAATCACATATTTACGTTAACTGTTTAATAGTCTAGAATTCCTCGAGGCAAGAAAACATGTACAGCCTAGAATTCGTGCCTTAAAGAGGCAAAAATTTGAACCCTCAAGTATCAGTAACTGAACGTAATGACCTAAATTATGAGATGGGAACATGCTCTGAGGTGTTCCTAATTTACGTTGTAAATTTTCTGGAGTTTCCAGGCACTGACACTTATATATACTCTTGACAAGCCAATGGTCCCTGGTACCTCCCAGGATTATTTGAGGTTTTGATCACCACGAAACGATCGAGCAAGGCATGGCAGAATAATCACAATACTGGAAATATACACAGGGTTTCCACAAGTTGATCGACGCATTTGAAGTAGCTGCCTACTCTAAGAATTCGATTTAGGTAGAGCATTTATGAAAGCGTTGTATGAAGACTCCAGATCAAACAGCAATTGACGGGCTTGCTGCTCATTCAGCTCATCGGCTGCACCCATCCTGTTCAGTATCGCAATCCACTCCCTCCCTTTGACCTTTCCTTCGAAGTCAGGAGACAATTGTGGCACCCTGCTCAGCGAAGAGACCAAATCAGAAAGAAGAGGATGAACCTGGTCGACGGCGACCATATTCAGTTTCAAACTATCCATAGCAGTGATATAGTGCTGAACACATTCCGCAACAGCCACGGCCGTTCCAGAATCCGAGGACGCCGATTTGTGCTCTACAGTGGCAGGAATACCAGAAACTATAAGCCGATTGGCTGCAGCAGGGCAGTCCATTTTGTAGGCCTCCATGAATCTTTCCACATCAGGGACCGTATCCTTTAGTGTAGTTTTTAGGGTTCTGAACTGAGCGATCAATTTCGCGCACGCTGGCTCGTACTCCTTGGCGCTAATCACATCGCGGACATAGGCCTTCTCCAACTTCTCCGTCGTCTTAATAATCGCGAACAAATCAGCGAAATTGTCATACATTTCCCGCTCTCTTTTGTCTCCCCACAGCTTCACCTCTTTCACATCCGGATACGACGCCATCGCCAATTCTGGAAACACCACGCCACGATATCAGTTTAATGCCGACGAAATCGAATTCACCTCAATTCGATCGACCTATCACTCCGTCAGATTTCCTCCGATCTCACAAAACCTGATCGATTAAACTCTTGACTCCTTCCACCAAACAATTTGTTTCGAAGTCAGACGTAGAACACGAGTGTATGTTCCTGACGTGTTACGATGTTCGCTCGCTTCGGAAACTTCTGAGAGAAAACGGACAGGATGTTCCAAATCTTTTCGGAATGTTTTCGGGAATCTTTTTGATCCCGACATAACTCTTGGTGACACCGCAAAGGTTTAAAATCGGCCGAATTTCGAGGAACCTTTAGGCTTCTCTTGATCATGGTAAATTGAAAAAAGAGTTAGATAAATCATTTAACCCTTTTTTAAGTTATGAAAAGAAACATAGACTATATAAATTTTATTAGATATATGAACTCTATTTGAAGTATACTAAATAATGAGTGCTTCAAGTTTTGGGTAAAGCTTCCTTTTCTCCTGAAGAAAATAATAAATCTTATTATTTTATATTCGGGATGTTTGTTCAACACCGTCGGCGATCGATCTTCACCGAGCGTCTTCCGGGGAGTCCTCCGAGATTTGATTTGATTTGATATTTTATTTTATTTTATTTTATTTTAGATTTTATTTTATTTGATATGTTATAATATTTTATCCGAATCAATTTTAGAAATTTTTTGGCAAATATTTTTTAACATGATGCTATTTTAGAAACTCGGATTTTATTTTCTTCATATTTATATGGGATTTGCTCAGTAAATTTACATGTAAAACCTGAAAAGAGTTATAATTTATAATTATTTCAAAATCTAAAAATTAAATTCAAAACATAAATACATAATCAACAGCATAAATGTTATCAGAAAGATTGCCAATATTTAATAAACTATGCAATTCTCATGTAAAATAAAATAAAACTAACTAACACTATTTCACAGCCCAAAATTTTAATATATCACTTTAAATATTTTATAACTAAGAGTACCTTTTTTAGATAGCACCAAGATAAAGCGAAAATACTTTTATATTTCTTATGATCTTGAAATAATAAATTTAATATTGATGCTAATTAATATAATAAATTATAAGTCATATTGATATATTCTCATTGTAATTCTTAGACATACTTGGGATCCTTGAATATTATTGTTCTATTAAAATATAAAAAATAATTTGATGAGATAATTTTACTATTTATTCAAGTATATATTGCTCTGTTAGGATATAAAATATAATTTGAAGTGATAATTTTATTCATTCAAATATAGAGAAGAAAAGTTTAGCTAACAATGAACTTATTTATAATGATTAAGAAAAAAATATTTTTCGTGATACTATTTTAGTAAAAGTAGAAAATGTCTTTTCAGTATATGTAAAATTGGATCTAGAGTCTATTCCAATACCTTGAATAACCATAATGTCAGTGGATTTCAATCAAAAGTAGATTAAATAAGACTTTTGACTTTAAAAGAATTTTGATTCTAAAATCAAGCACGCTGGCTAAGATTTAGTGGCCACTTTTGGATGTGGATGTGAATGAAAATACCTTTGATGATAAAAATGTGATGAGAAATTTTGCTTTTCTTCCTTCATGAGCAACTTCATCATGATGTAGAACTATATCATGAAAGGCAACATGAGAGAGTGACTCCACCATCCTTGATCTTGTCTCCACACATATCTTGAACCAGCTTATGAAATATCTTCATCTTATTCATTGGTCACCCGTTGTGAAAGCACTGAAAGAAGATAACTTGACTTCTGTTTGTGTATGTGGTGCACTTGGACTTGAACAATTTCAGGATTACTTGAGCAATTACTCTTTGTATGGAATCCTTGTATTCCAAATTCTCCACTTGTTACTCAACTTTTTCTCCTTGAATGATGCCGTGATTTCCTTGTTGAGTTCATTCTTGAGACCACTACACTAGGTGTCTATTGTCATTGCATCCGAAGTAGATTTGATTGCAAGTTCAAGCACAATTCACCAATGAGCCTTTGTCCATGCAAACACATTCTCCCTTACTGATTCTAACCTAGTGTAATGCTCTGAGGACAAGAGAAGAGAGAAAATACATATTACACACTCAAACATTTGATACTCCAAAGGATCACCTTCTCTTTATTATATAGACAAAGAAGGTCTCCTCGAAGGAAGCTACACCATAGGATTAGGCACACACATAGGTGACATGTCAACAAGCTCCACCCTTGGATCACTTACTTGGATGGGTGACATATCGTTCTAGGTCCTATCTGGTTGGTCAAACAAGCTTTGACCAAAGGGAATCTTTTAGGGAATCTTCTTGTAGGAATCTCAAAATCATTTAAGGTATCATTTGAAAGCTCTCAATGAGGCAAACCAAGGGGAGGAAAAGCCAACCTTTCCTTTGTTGGGGGGAGGAGTATGCACATTTTTTAGGCCTAATTCATCCGTTTAGGCCTCTAAAATTGCCTTCAAAGATTTCAAGCATATTTTAGTTCCTACTCTATTAGTAGAAGTCCCCTTTTGGTGATACCTCTTTCTGATCTATTTAGTCCATCATGTGTAACATCCTTCCAGATGTTACCAAACCAATTCTCACCTTAAAATCATATGTCTTGCTATTGGTTCTAAGGTTCTCAAGTCTATTTCGGTTTTTGCCCTATTAGTAGACTTACTCTTTTGGTGATATTTCTATCTGATCTATTTTGACCATCATGTATAACATCATTCTAGATGTTACTAAACCAAATTTCATATCTAGATCATATGGCTAGCTCTTGGTATTACATACCTCCCTCCTTTTAAGACGCAACGTCCTCATTGTGCAATTGTTGCTCAAACGCTTGCACCAACACCGATGCATGTGTCAAATTGGCAGTAGGCTCCCATGTTGCTTCATAGAGAGGGTAACCTTTCCACTATACTAGATAGTCCACCCGTGGATGGCGAGTACCACACATGCATTTTTGGAGAATACGCTCCACTTCATATTCCTATGTGCCATCAATGAATGTCAGACAAGGTTGAATGTCTTGTGTGCAATGACCTTGGCCTGATTAGAGAGCATATCTGCATAGTAGGGAAGCATGGAACACTGGATGGATCTTCATGTGTGGTGGTAGCTCAAGGTGATAGGCCATAGAGCCGACGCGACGAAGAATTGAGAAAGGCCTCATAAAACAAGGTCTGAGCTTACGAGGTCTGAGCTTACAACTAATGTGAGGTTGGTTGTTGATAGCCACACTTGATCTCCAACATTGAACTCCATGTGCATACGGTGTGTATCAGCATACTGCTTCTATCAATTTTGTGCAATTTGTAATATGTGCTTGGCACTTTTCACACCTTGTTAGATTCTAGAAACAAATGTGTTGACTGCATCGACCTTGGTAGCCACTGGATGGATCTTCATCAAGCTAGAAGGTGTGAAGTGATGCTCACCATACATGAGGAAGAACGAAGTAACCTAGGTGGATGCAGTCATTGAATTGTTGTAAGCGAATTCCACCAACGGGAGTAGGGTGTCCCACCACTCTAGCTCTTCTAAGGTGAAGCCGTGTAACATGTCTTCAATCGTGCAATTGTAATACTCTGAGGACAAGAGAAGAGAGAAAACACAGATTGCACACTCAAACATTTGATGCCCCAAAGGAGCACCTCTTTATTATATAGACAAAGAGGATCTCCTCCAAGGAAGATCCACCATAGGATTAGGGACACATATAGGTGACATGTCAGCAAGCTCCACCCTTGGATTACTTACTTGGATGGGTGACATGTCTGATCTAGGTCCTATTTGGTTGGTCAAACAAGCTTTGACCAGAGGGAATCTTTTAGGAAATCTTCCTGTAGGAATCTCAGAATCACGTGAGTAAGGTACTGTTGGAAAGCTCTCAACAAGACAAAGCAGGAGGGAGGGAAGGCCAGCCTTTCCTTTATTGGGGGGGGGGGACTATACACATTTTTGAGGCCTAATTCATCCGTTTAGGACTTCAAAATTACCTTCAAAGATTTCAGGCATATATCGATTCCTATTCAATTAGTAGAAGTCCCCTTTGGTTGATACCTATTTCTGATCTGTTTATTCCATCATGTGTAACATCCTTCCAAATGTTACCAACCCAATTCTCACCTTTAAATCATATGTCTAGCTATTGGTTCTAAGGTTCTCAAGTCTATTTCCGTTTCTGCCCTATTAGTAGAAGTACTCTTTTGGTGATATTTCTATCTTATCTATTTTAACCATCATGTATAACATCGTTCTAGATGTTACCAAACCAAATTTTACATCTAGATCATATGGCTAGCTCTTGGTATTACAGACCTCTCTTCTTTTAAGACGCAACATCCTCGTTGTGCAATTGTTGCTCAAATGCTTGCACCAACACCGGTGCATGTGCCAAATTGGCAGTGGGCTCCCAGGTTGCTTCATAGAGGAGGTAACCTTTCCATTGTACTAGATAGTCCACCCGCGGATGGCAAGTACCACACATGTGTTTTTAGAGAATCCACTCCACTTCATATTCCTCGATGCCATCAATGAATGTTGGACAAGGTCGAATGTCTTGTGTGGAATGACCCTAGCCTGATCGGGGAGCATATCTGCGTAGTAAGGAGACATGGAACATTGGATGGATCTTCATGTGTGGTGGTAGCTCAAGGTGATAGGCCACAGCGCCAACGTGACAAAGAATAGAGAAAGGCCTAATAAAACAAGGTTTGAGCTTACGAGGTCCAACTAATATGAGGTTGGTTGTCGATAGCCACACTTGATCCCCAAAATTGAACTCCATGTGCCTACGGTGTGCATTAGCATATTGCTTCTGTCGATTTTGCGCAATCTTTAATTTGTGCTTGGCGCTTTCCAAACCTTGTTGGATTCTAGAAACAAATGTGTTGACTGCATCGACCTTGGTAGCCATTGGACGGATCTTCATCAAACTAGAAGGTGTGAAGGGATGTTCACCATACATGAGGAAGAACGGAGTGACTTGGGTGGATGCATTCACTGAATTGTTGTAAGCGAATTCCACCAACGGGAGTAGGGTGTCCCACCTCTCTTGCTCTTCTAAGGTGAAGCCACATAACATGTCTTCAATCGTACAATTAGCCCGCTTTGTTTGGCCATCTGTTTGTGGGTGGTAAGTTGTGGACATGGCCAACTTGGTTTTGAAGAAACCAAAGAGTGTTCGCCAAAACAAACTGGTGAATTGGGTGCCTCTATCGGTGATGAGTACTCTAGACAAGCCATGGTGAGCAAAGACTGCATCTAAGTATAGTTGAGCTAATTGTGGAGCGGTCACCTCCTTGGTGGTAGGGCATACATGAATCATTTTGCTGAGCCGGTCCACAAAGACCATGATGGAGTCAAACCTTGAGGTGGTCTTGGGTAATTCACAGACGAGATTCATACTCACTTGTTCTCAATGTTGGGTAGGAGTGGGGAGAGGTTGAAGGAGCCTTGCAAGGGCTTGATTAGAAGCTTTGTTCTATTGACAAAGTAGGCAGCTACGCACATAGTCCATCACATTGTTGCTCATCTTGGACCAATAGTAATGGCGTTGGATTGCATCCAAGGTCTTGTCCACTCCGACATGAGCTGCAATGGCCAAATCATGATATTCTGCTAGAATGGTGGTGCGTAATTCTGGGACATTTGGGATCCATAATCTACCATCCCGAAAGGTGAGTCCTTGGGTGTTGGTGATACCTTTGGATGATTGTGCTTCTACAATATGTGGATCAGATTTTGTAGCAGCCAAAATCTCTTGCCAAAATTTAGGGTTAATCTTAACCTCTACCACCAAGTTGTTTGCCATTGGCATGCATGTGAAGGCATCTGCAAGTTGCTTCTTACCTTCCACGTAGGTGATTGTCATGTTGAAGCATTGTCGCCACTCTACCTACCAAATTTGGCAACGAGATAGATCCTTCTACGTCTCGAGGTAGACTAGAGGTTTGTGGTCTGTCTCTACTACAAATGCCTTCTTGCCCAGGTAGTGCTTCCAATGCTTGGTTGTTAGAACGATGGCCAACTCTTCTCATTTTGTGGTGTGGTAGTTGCACTTTGCCTATAACAACTTTTGAGAGAAATATGCAATTGGATGCCATCTGTCATGCCACTCTTGTTGTAGAACTGCTCCTATTGCTACGCCTGATGCATCTGTAGCCAACTTGATTGGACATTTTGGGTCATACCACTTCAAGATTAGTGCATGTAGCAAGGCGGCCTTCAATTCTTGAAAGACCAACTCTTGTGCAGTTCCCCATGTCCACTTCTTCTCCTTTCCAAGTAGTGCCGTTAAAGGCTGTGCAACCTTGGAGAAGTCCTTGACAAATCTACGATAGAATCCTGCCAACCCCAAGAAGCTCTTAAGTTGAGTCTGATCTTTTAGGACACTCTATTTTTGAATGACCTCTATTTTATCTATCAATACTTGAATGCCCTCTGCACTTACTCTATGCCCCAAGTAGTCTACTTCAGACTTGCCAACCTCACACTTTGAGATTTTGGCATACAACTGATTCTGTCTTAGAATCTGGAGGACCTCTCGTAGATGTTGTTTGTGTTCTATCATCGTGCTACTATATAACTAAGATATCATCCAAGAAGAGGATAACAGACTTATCCAAGTATGGACAAAATATGTCATCCATTAGACTCATGAAAGTGGCAGGTGCATTGGTGAGGCCAAAAGGCATTACAAGATACTCAAAGTGGCCATACCTGGTTCGAAAGGCAATTCTGTACACATCCTCTTCTGCAATTCGGATTTGATTGTAACCGCTCCGCAAGTCCAGTTTGGTGAAGTATCTCGCTCCATGGAGTTGATCAAACAAGTCATCCATGCAAGGCAAGGGGTATCTGTTCTTCACTGTTTGCTGATTGAGACCCCAATAGTCAATGCACATGCGCATTGTACCATCCTTCTTCTTCACAAACAAGACAAGGGCCCCATATGGTGATATGCTAGGTTGGATGAACCCTTTTTGCAACATCTCCTCAATTTGAGTCTTACACTCCTTCAACTCATGAGGTGATAGGCAATATGGGACCTTACAAGGAGGTGTCTTCCCCGGGAGTGTAACAATATGGAGTTTAGTGACGAAGTTAGTCGGGCTTACGAAGTAGAGAATAAGACAAAATAGCCTAGAATATTCTAGAAGCATCTAAGACCACCAAGTCCACTTCCGCCAAACCATTGGGACTTTCATGTCCAGATATTACCAAAGCATCATTTCACACAATTCATCACCTCACGCTTTGGGCAGGATTTTCTACATATGATCACCGTGTCAGAGGAACCCTTGATACTTCCAGTTGTAACTTATGGAGAACGGTGGACGTGTTGTATCTACGTGTTAATCAACTAGATAAATTGCGGGTAGTGGAATAGAGTAGTAGCAATGGCGGCAATACCGGATGTTATCCTTGCAATGCAACAACAAATCAAGCATCTTACTCGATTGTTGGATGAACGAGACCAGCAACGACAAGAACAGATAGACAGAGCGCCAGTTCGAGATGGAGAAGATCGCATTCGATTTCCGAAACCCAAGGTGTTTGAAGGCAAGAATCTTCCAGGCACAGTGGAGAATTTTGTGTTTGACTGTGAACGTTACTTTGAAGCCACCAATCTTCAAGACGAGCGGAAACAAATTCTCTTGGCTTCTAGCCAATTGGATGGAGTGGCAAAACTTTGGTGGCGATTCCGAGTAGAAAGAGCTGAACGACAAATTGTTACACCAATTTTTACATGGGCAGAATTCAAGGATGCAATACTTGGTCGATTTCAAACTATAAATGTCAGCACGAGATAAATTGGCGGAGTTGAGGCAGATTGGCTCAGTGAGAAGCTACATCACACAATTTCAGAATATCATCATGCAAATTCCAGATATCCAAGAAGGTGAAGTTTTGGATCGATTTGTGCAAGGATTGAAGTCACGAACCAGATTGGAGGTGACCATGCGAGAGCCACAAAATGTAGAACAAGCCATGCAATTGGCTGAGCGTTTTGATTCCTTAGTTGCGACAACTTGGTCTCGACCTCGACCTACACAAAACCCACCAGTACCACGAGTGGAAGAACCGGTACCAATGGAGATTGATGCTATCCAACGAAGACCACTTGGCACAGCAGATAGAGAAAGATTACGACAAAATGGAGGTTGTTTTTATTGTCGCCAGTTGGGGCATCGCATTGCTGAATGTCCACTCAAGAATGGACGACCTCGACAAGTTGCCCAAGTGGAGGTTGTGGAGTGGAATGATCAGGGAAACGAGGAATCCCAGTAGGAGATTTCGAGCCGCCTACTAGGAGCTTGATTAGTTCCAATGGGATTGAAGGCTCGACCTATGCAAGTTTGCTTCACTTGCAAGGTATGATATCTAATCGGGGTTGTAGAATTTTGGTTGATTCTAGAAGTTCAGAGAATTGCATGTCTATGCAAGTAGCAAAGGAATTGGGTATTCCTATTAAGCCAGTGATTGGAAGTAGTTTGATGATGGCGGATGGTAGAAAGGGTTCTGCATTCCGCACCTTGCATCCTGTTACCTTCAAGATTGGGAAGGAGTATTTGGAGTGTATGAGGTTTGTAGTGGCACCTCTACACTATGATATCATTCTGGGTCTACCTTGGCTTGAACGTCATAAGGTTCAATTTGATTGGACCCGACACCAAATTCAAGTACAACACCAAGGTAGGAATTTCCGATTAGGTTGTCTGGCACCTCTGAGTAAGACACCTAAGAATAGTCAGTCCCAAGATGGGAAGTTTGCCAGGAAGGCAACCATGGAGCAAGCTCGGAAGAGAGATGAGTCCCTAGAAGGGAAGTTTGTTAATGAAGCAGCCATAGAGCAAGCTTTGGAGGAAGATAAGTCTGTATTTGCGGTGTGGATCAAGCCGATTGCACAAGAACAATCTGAGGAGGGCCAAGTGCCGCATCAAGCGACGATTGATCGGATAGTTCAAGAGTTTGCAGATGTGTTTCCGGATGATCTGCCAAAGGGATTACCCTCTGATCGAGGTATGCACTTCAAGATCGAGTTATTGCCAGGGAGTACTCCAGTGAGTAGACCAATCTATCGGCTCTCACCAAAGGAGTTGGAGGAGTTGCGAACAACACTTACAGAGTTGTTGGAAAAGGATTTCATACGACATAGTACCTCCCCTTGGGGAGCACCGGTACTATTTGTTCCAAAGAAGGATGGAGGACTTCGTTTCTGTATTGATTACCGTGGGCTCAATAAGCAAACCGTGAAGAATGCATATTCCTTGCCTCGGATCAATGACTTGCTTGATCAATTAAGTGGAGCACGATACTTTTCCAAGCTAGATCTTTGTAGCGGCTATTGGCAAATTCCTATTGAAGGAGAGGACGTGAAAAAGACTGCCTTTCGTACAAGGTATGGACATTTTGAGTGGAGAGTTCTACCTTTCGGACTCACTAATGCTCCAGCAGTCTTCATGGATCAGATGCATCAGGTGTTGGAGGGGCTATTGGATCAGTCTGTGGTAGTGTTCTTAGATGATATCTTAATCTATAGTAAGACAGAGGCAGAACACATGAATCATGTGCGAGAAGTCCTAAGACGACTACGATAGTGGAAATTTTACTGCAAGAAGTCAAAGTGTGCTTTTTGGCAGAAGGAGGTTACCTTCTTGGGTCATAAGATCTCATCAAAGGGGATCAAGATGGAAGAAGAGAAGATCAAGGCCATTACTGATTGGCCTACCCCAAAGGATGCTACCGAAGTACGAGCATTCAACGGATTGGCCAATTTTTACCGACAATTCATCCACTATTATGCTCACGTGGCTGCACCATTGACTGACCTCTTGGGAAAGAACTTGAGCTTCCAATGGACCACCAAGCATGAAGAAGCATTCCAGAAGTTAAAGCATATGGTGTCTTCAAGACCCATTCTTCAACCATATGATCCTCAACTACCTTGTGTGGTTGATTTTGATGCTTCTAACTTTGCAATTGGAGCTGTGTTGCAACAAGAATTTCCAGATGGACTACATCTTATTGCCTTTGTGTCTCGCCGACTAAATACAGCTGAAAGAAATTACTCTGCTCGAGATCGGGAACAACTTGCAATGATATATGCCACCAAGGTATGGAGGCATTATCTCTTGGGGAAACAAGTGATCATGCAAACTGATCACAAGCCATTGTTGCAGACCTTACACCTAGAGCACATGAAGAGTCGACATCATCGATGGGAAGAGCAACTCCAATTGTTCGACATCAAACTTGAGTACAAACCAGGTCGGTTCCATGTCATCCCTGATGCTCTATCACGACGACCTGATTTGAAGTCTCTTCCTCTCATCGCGGCAGCAATTACGACGGTGTCAATTGATCCCAAGGTTCATAACGAGTTTCGTTTAGCCCTACAGCAAGATCCCTTCTTCCAAATGGTACACGGTTGTCTAACAGCACGAGACAAGGAATACAACACCTTCTCCTTCAAGGAAGGCCTTTTATTCCATGCAGACCAGATTTATGTTCCAACCAAAGGTGATCTTCGACTTGTGCGCCTTCAAGAAGCCCATGATTTACCAATAGCTGGTCACATGGGAGTGGACAAGACCTTGGGCACCCTCCAACGCCAATGGTGGTGGCCCAACATGACACGAGATGTTCGAGACTTTGTCCGATCATGTGAGAGTTGCCAACGGAACAAGGCCAGCAACCAGAAGCCAAGTGGATTCCTTCAACCACTCGCCATTCCATCCGCTCATTGGGAGCATGTGAGCTTGGATCTCATCACATCCTTGCCAAAGACAAAACAAGGACACACCGCAATTGTGGTGTTTGTGGATAAGCTTAGTAAGCAAATCCACTTGGCACCAACCTGTGATACCGTGGATGCTCCAACCTTAGCACAAATCTACTTCGACAATGTCTTCAAGCATCATGGGATGCCACGTGTACTCATCTCCGATCGTGATCCTTGATTTACCGAGAAGTTTTGGCAAGCACTCTTCCAGATACTCGGCACCAAGCTTGCTTTGTCCACGGCCTATCATCCTCAAACTGATGGACAAACCGAACGCGCCAATCAAACATTGGAGGATATGTTGCGGGCCTTTGTCAATGTCCACCATACCAATTGGGATGAATGTCTTGCAGCTGCAGAATTTGCCTACAACAATTCCAAACAGGCAAGCACTGGATTTTCTCCCTTCTTTCTCAATTTTGGCCAAGATCCGCTTGTTCCAGATTCTCTTCTTGCTCCCCCTCCCTCTCGGGTTCCTCATACTTCTACATTCTTGACCACTATATCCCAATCTCTCCAACAAGCCAAATCTCACCTCCTTGTTGCTCAGAATCGCCAAAAACAATATGCAGACCATCATCGTCGTGATCTCACCTTTGAAGTTGGTGATAAAGTTATGCTATCCTCTAGTAACCTCCCTCTCCCACTTGATACCCAAGTTCGTAAACTTGCTCCTAATTGGATAGGACCCTTTGATATCACCCACATTATCTCTCCTGTTGCTTATCGTCTT